>QKWP01000283.1:255511-293197 GCA_003550325.1 Gigaspora rosea | reverse complement strand
TAGAAGGGATCCAGCCACCCTCGAAAGTTGAAGAAGTCTTCACACCTACGATCAATGCAGTAAGAGGAGATATGGAGGCCATAATATGGATGAATACAACCGTTATATATGAACTTTGGTGTATATACACCTCCTATAAGTGGGGAAAGGAATCACTATCGAATGAAGTGGCCATTGCGAGGGCAACGTCACGGATAAGAAAGGAAGTCTCCGACCTACAATGCCGTCTGGGGAAAAGCTCTAAGAGAAGAGCAAAAAGGTTTAGAAGCATAAAGTGTTAAAGTTTAGTGTATAGATAACATAGCATAAAATCACATCACATGTACATAGGTTAATCTTACATATTTCATGTCAATAAAAAGTGCGCCACTTGCGCCCAGGGGGTAAATAACCCATCCTGGTTTATAAAAAAAAAAAAAAAATTGAAATATATTTAATATTCAATAAATATTTAGTGAATATTCGAATATTCATTCAAAATTTTTGAACGAATATTCGAATACTAAAAAATTGAACAAATGAATATTCAGATGCTTATTTTTTGAATGAGTCAGACCTCTAGATACAAGCAAAAATCGCAAACCAAAATTATACAAAATATTTTGCATTTTTTGTTAAGGAATATTTTATTGGGTTAAAGCTTCTCAATCACTCTGATTATTCGGCTATGAATTGTATAGACATAGATGAAATATTATCATATGAAATGCTGGGACATATTTATAATAAATTTTTTTTTGAATTTTATTTCTTTTTTTTTATTAATAGTTAATTAATAGTGATTATAGACAATCGTTATACTACTAACACGTATATACTATGTTATATACCACTAACACATGATAAAAGATTACAGGTTGATCTGCAAAATGGCATACTTTAATTCGAGCTTAGAAAAGGGGGTACAGTTGCTTAGAAAAATCGAGTACAATCATACAAAATCAAAAAAACCCTGATTTTAGTAGGCAAATTTGCCTGCTGGACAGTTTAAGTGATAGAATACAAATCTTTGTCGATCTTAGGATCCTGTAATTAGAATTTAATGATTTTGGGCTTGTTAGAATCGTCTCACTGAGGTGACCATTTTGGTAGTTAAATCATTAAAAATGGACTGGTTGATCAAAAGTTATTCAATATTCAATATTATATATATATAATACATGTAATAAGAAATTTGTTAGTTTTAGCAGGTTGTGATGTCGTATCCGCGATATCGCAGGTGATTTTTGTATGACATAAATCAGAGATTTGGCGAGTAAATTATACATTGTTTACAAATATTTGTAATGCGCATAAAGCTGGTTAGAGACAAAATTGACATCTTTCTTTTCGTCAAAAATAAAATCACTTACATACCTTTACTGGTTATTGTTCCTCTAATACAAGATGAATCAATATCGAAATATCAAAATTTCTTTCAACTTATTTAAATTGAAGTATAAACCATACACTTACAAGTCACCGCAGTAGTTAGCTCAGTGACTATTTACAGTAATTGCTTCTATTACTATTAAACTAATTGTATATTAATGATCGCTTTCACTATGTTAAAACCAAATAGTATCACATTGAAACACATTTTAAATTATAAATCTAGCCGATCCTGTGACCATGCCAAATATCTTTGATCTTTCGTTTTCTGAACAATATGTTTATGACCATAACGAAGAACAGAATAGTAAATAGTGTTTGAAAAAAAAGTATTGGTAAAAAAAGCAAAGAATTTGATAGAAAAATTCATTAATGGTTGTCTTCGGCTGATTTCTTTGATTGATTTTTATAGTATTTTCAATACACTTGATCTCTCTTTTTCAACTGGCCAACTTTTTATAAATAATATTGATTATCCAACTAAAGAGTTCATACATAATGGTGACTTTATTTTTTCGACTGGTCTAAATTTTATGGATTCAACTATGCAATTTGTTCAGAAAGAAGTGCACAATGATCTCTCCTTTTTAACCAGTCAACATTCAAGTAATCATCCAATTGAAGAACCTATACAATTTGACCAAGAGCAACAATGCAATAACCAAGAATTATGCAAAGTGACCAAGACGGTAACGAAAATAATGATTACATAATTCAAGCCAATGCTGAATTCCCTAATTGGATAATTCTAGAAAACACATTGAAAAATATGAGTTAGAGGTCGGATTCAAGGCTATAAAATATAGAATAGAGCGTAATAATGATGGTTCTATAATTCAGAGATATTTCATTTGTGAAAATTCCAAAGAGCATCAATGCAAAAAAAAGTTAGATAGTGCAGACCACAAAAAAAAAGAATCCAAAAAAGTTGGGTGCCATGGTAGCTTAATGTAGAGCGCCAAAAAAACAATACTGTAGTTATTAATAAGCTTGTTGAAACTCATAACCACCCTTTTGCACCACATAGAAAGGAATTTACCCCATGTCTACATTCACTTTTACAAGAAGCTTTTGATAACATAAAGTTTTTAACTTAGGAGTGTGGTCTTAGAGCAAAAGCTCAACGCCGATACATTACAAAAAAATTTCCTAATCAGCCTTTATATAATCGTGATTTGTATAATGCAATATATCAATACAAAACTCTAATGGGTAATCAATGAGAAAATAATGCAACAGATATGGTGAAGTAGTTGATAAATCAACAAGAGCAGGAACCAGGATAGGCAATTTTTATTGAATTTGAGGGTGTAGACAATAATCTTTCACAGATTTTTTGGATGTTGCCAATACAAATAGAATTATGAAAACGTTATCATGATGATAATACCGCGAAAACAAATGCATATAATATGATATTAAATCTTTTTGTAGTAGTTGACAATCATCATAAAACAAAGATCGTAGCACAGTCACTTGTTCAGGATGAAACCATTAGTTCTTATAAATAGATTCTGGAATGTTTATTAAAAGCAACCAACAATTTATTTCCAAAGACAATTTTTACTGATGCCGATCCTGCTATGGTTTCTGCTGTTAGTGATGTATTTCCTACTACAAAATAATAATTATTGCATTTTTCACATTTAAACAAATATTGCAAAGAAATTATCCTGAAAGTTTGGTAGTTCTTACAATAAGTTTCTTCAAAGCTAGTTCCTATGTCGTAATAGTCATAGTGAAGCTGTTGGAGCATTGCTAAGAAGAATTGTTGGATTAATATCCCACAGACCGAAGTTGGAAATCTCAGCATTCGTGGCCAAAATATATGTATTTGCAACCTTTTGTGCTGGAATGCAAAGTACTCAACAGGTAGAAAGCACTAATAGGCTTATTAAATCTAAAGTTAATGCAAAAACTACACTTTTAAATTTGGTTAAGGCTATTCAAACAAAACTTGATCATGAAGCACAATATCAACGATTTTCAGAGTACAAAAATACATTACCTACCCGAGGACTTCCAAGCTTTCAAAGCGTATTTTTTGGACCTGTTCAAGATGCTATCAATAAGCATTTAATATTAGAATCTACTTCAATTCAAAATAATCAAATATCACAAAGTGTTTTATATCGTGCATCTTTATTTGAAATTTCAAGTTATTTGACTTCGGTATGTTTTTGTATTATTATATAATTATCATTTATTTAAATTATTTAAACTGATCTTTTTATTAGCTTCCTAGTGCTCACGAATATATAGATAGGTATCTTGAAGATGAATATGATGCATTACAAGCCTCACTTGAAAACATTATGAATATGGTCAACAGAAATAATATTCTTGAAGTCTGGCAGGTTTCTTTGTTCAATCATCATAATCATAGTTACCCACATTATGTTATTCTTTTAACTGAAAATACACATATTTGCACATGTCTTTATATTATTTCTAATTGTTTTTATTGCAGGCATTTTTTTGCTGTTTTTAAAATGTCTCGCAATGCCAAGTTTGACATCACACTTATATCTAAACGTTGGTATACTGACCCAATGCAGTCATCTGACTGTTCTGTAATTATAGGCACGAATATTGAAAATCAAGATGTAGAAATGAGTTAGATGATTTCTATTCATGGGCCTGATATATACCAGCCTAATATTCATATCAGCATTACACAAAAACAAGAGTATGCACATGGTTTTGGTGTAGCTAAAAGCGGGCTAAAGTTTGCTCTTGAAAATGGACTAGTCAATGAATTTGTGGAGTTAATATCGAGATTTATTGAAAATCATACTGGCGTTAATGCTATGAACGATGACTTTTGATGTTACTCAGATTGAAAATCCAAAAAAATTAAAGCACAAGGGACGTCCAAAAATACCAAAATCAACAAATCAAGGCACACTTCAAGATGTGAGACAAGACTTAAATGCAAGGCAAATTTAAACTTAAGGCCAAAGAAATTATAACAAACTGCCGAAACAGATTCTGAGGATAAAAATTTTGAATCAAGTACATCAAAAAAACAAGTTAATGAAACAGATAATGAAAATTTCATTCCAAAAGTAGCAGGTCGTCATTGTAGTAATTGTTATGGAACTGGGCATTATGCTTCCACATGTACATTTTCTAAAAATCATTTTAGATAAGACTATTATGTTATGTAATATTCAGTAATGTGCTGAATATTTTTACTGTTCAAAACTTGTTTGTTTTAAATACTGAAATATATGTTAACATTTCTAATGCTAATAACTGTTAAAACAGGTATTTATAGTATCTGATAAATGAATTAATTAAACTTGAAAAGACTTTAAACCAAGAGTGATATTATTTATTATAATTTATGAGTTAGAGCAAAATTAGATAGTATTACTTTGATTAAATTAGAATTTAGATAGATTTGAGATTATCGTTTTGTAAGTAGATTTTCTTGTATTTTAAGTCTTTATATCTCAAATACATATGTACAGTGCAAAAAAATCTAAAAGCTTTAGTCACTTAACAATTACGATGGCAAGCTAAATTCCATAGTGAGTTTTGGCAATATGATTGCTTTAAGTATATATTATTCTTTGCGTATAATTATCTTAGATTCTTCTCCTTATAGAGGCTGTTATAATTAAGAAATCTACTTCTAATATGTTACTAGTACATGCATTATCTCTATCATTATACCAATATCAATAAAAAAGATTGAATATACAAATGTATCAGGTATGAAGTATGTACGTACATATGTACAAATATCAATTAACATAACAGTCTCGATAACTATTTGTGCCATTTAAATTCAGTTTTCACAGTGTTAGCTTTAAATTAGTGACAGTAATAATGTTTTTTTGCTACTTAGTATGTGAAATATGAATTTTAACAGAAGTTAATGCTTATTACGTTACTTGTTACTATCAGATATACGTACGTACCTAAATGTATGTATGTGCAAGTAATCACCTGATTATTTTTTATCAGAGGCCTACCCCCTCCCTCTTCCTTAATATATAAATAGTCAGGTTCTTATATATAATTTCAACTTTTTTTACCCCCCTCCCCTCCTAAAAAATCACCTGATTTTTGTTACTCCCCTTACTGTAGTTAGTATATTAAAATCTAAAATATAAATTCTAACTACCTGGTCACTTAATATCCAAGGCATATATGTATGAATATTGATTACTTTTTTGAATAACTATTTGTGCTACGTATCTCAAATTCAATTAGAGTTTAGCGTTAAGGTTTTTTGTCTACTGTATATAGGGTACCTGGCATAGCAGTTACTTATCTATAATGCTTTATATCCAAAAATTTTAGCCTAAAATTACCTTCGATTCTAAAATTTTTGGTCCGGATCCAATAAAATTACAGCATCTTGCATATATATAAAAAATATATGAAATTGTAAAAAAAATATGAATGACAAAAATTTACTACAACAATTAATTTTTGACTTTAAGTAAGAATTTTGGCATGTAATTTTAGTTATAAACCAGTTTTTAATATTAAATATACAGAATTGCTTACTTATATTATATATATGTAATTTAATAGCATGCCAGGGTGGCATCTTGGCATGAATTTAAATAGTTGGTATGGCATATGGCACATTAAATTTTTTGCTATGCCAGGTACTCTAACTGTATATCATTTAAGTTGGTATATTACTATATTAATAAAGTAACACAAACTCAGTATTGGCATCAAAAATGTGCCCACGTGATTAGTACCAAGTGTGTTTATGTTAAGGGTGAGTGCTCAGTTAGGGTTTGGGTTTAGGTTATTATATAGAAAAATCGCTTAAGGATTAGTTCAAAAAGTGGTTTCTTATACAAACTTTTGAGAAATAATTTTTTACAAAAAAGATGTTCTAAGAAGGACCCCGGACATCTCTCATATAGGTCATAACTGATCTGCACAAATTTTAAGGTTTTTGCTACCTCTAAAATCAAGTAAATTTGCTAAAAATTCAATTATTACATGAAGTTTTTATAGTAATTTGCTAAAAACTAAATTATTACATTTAGATAGTGCTCTTAGGTTCAGGTGCTCTAAAAAAATTTGTGCAGCATATAAAAATACATTTTACTGGCATATTTACTTTTATATTTCTTGAAAATTTAAGAAGAGATACTTAATTTTGGATTTTTTGATCAAAAAATCAAAAATTAAGCATCTTTTTTTAAATTTTCAAGAAATATAAAAGTAAATTTACTTGCATAATGTATTTTTATGTGCTAAATAAGTTTTATTAGAGCAAAATATTATAATCATTTAATAAAATTTTGGGTATAATATTATTTTATTAATAAAATTAAGGAATTGCTATTCGATTTTGTCACTTAAATATTTTAACTTTTAAAACCTTTTATTAATATTATCTCTATAAGTTCTTGATCAAATTTAATAAATTTTTTTTTTTTGAATTCTATGGATTCGTACAATTAAAATAAAAAAATTTTCATCAAATTTGGTCAAGAACTCGTAAAGATATCTTTGATGAAAGTTCCTGTAAACAATTTCAACGCAGCTTCTTTGCAATATGTTTTTTTGCTTTTTCAAAATAACCCACTGTTCGGCGATGATTTACAAGAAATTTTACTATGCTAACTAAAAAAAATTTTATAACAAGACTTATAGCGCATATCATGGACTAATAGAATCTCAAATTTCATGAAAAAATATTGAAAACTCATAAAGATATTAACGTTTTTGTAAATTTGAACGCATACGTTTTCGCAAGTTTTCCCCTAAATTCAAATGCTTCTGGAGGCACTTTCTCAAAATGAAACATACAAAATACGATTAAATAAGTTGATAGAATAGATATTCAAGAGTTTTCAGTTAAAATTTTATCAAAAACGGATTAATATTGATGAAGTTTTAATGATTTTTTCAATTTGCTTCCAGATTCGGGATTTTCTAAAATTTTCAATTTTGATCAAAACAGAAAAATCACCATCACAGGCTAGATTTTCACAAGTTCAAATGAAACAAGTTACTGCGCACTAATAAAATCAATAGAGAATAGATTAAAATTTTGCTTTCTAAAATTTCAAGTTATTTGGTTAAATATTCATTCTATAATAGCTTTTTTTCATTTGGCGCAGCTTCTTTAAAAGAAGCTGCGCCAAATGAAAAAAGCTATTATAGAATGAATATTTAACCAAATAACTTGAAATTTTAGAAAGCAAAATTTTAATCTATTCTCTATTGATTTTATTAGTGCGCAGTAACTTGTTTCATTTGAACTTGTGAAAATCTAGCCTGTGATGGTGATTTTTCTGTTTTGATCAAAATTGAAAATTTTAGAAAATCCCGAATCTGGAAGCAAATTGAAAAAATCATTAAAACTTCATCAATATTAATCCGTTTTTGATAAAATTTTAACTGAAAACTCTTGAATATCTATTCTATCAACTTATTTAATCGTATTTTGTATGTTTCATTTTGAGAAAGTGCCTCCAGAAGCATTTGAATTTAGGGGAAAACTTGCGAAAACGTATGCGTTCAAATTTACAAAAACGTTAATATCTTTATGAGTTTTCAATATTTTTTCATGAAATTTGAGATTCTATTAGTCCATGATATGCGCTATAAGTCTTGTTATAAATTTTTTTTTAGTTAGCATAGTAAAATTTCTTGTAAATCATCGCCGAACAGTGGGTTATTTTGAAAAAGCAAAAAAACATATTGCAAAGAAGCTGCGTTGAAATTGTTTACAGGAACTTTCATCAAAGATATCTTTACGAGTTCTTGACCAAATTTGATAAAAATTTTTTTATTTTAATTGTACGAATCCATAGAATTCAAATAAAAAAATTTTTATTAAATTTGATCAAGAACTTATAGAGATAATATTAACTACAATTATTATGTGAATTACTAACTAATTCACATCTCTATGCAATTGCATTACATATTTATTTGTTTATTGATATACAATCACGATCAATGATCATAATACATATGCGGGGTAAGTACCAAGTTGCTATTGATACTAAAACCCGATTACATGCTACAACTACTTTTATTTATTTTTAATTATAATTGATTATCACTTTACTCTATATAGCCATTAACAACTTGTTATATCTGGATCGATCATTATAGCGCAACTTAACTTGTTACAATAATTTTTGCAAAAATGTGGGTAAATTGCTAAAAATAAAATATAACATGCATAAAATCTTTGTAATTCGCCAAAATATTCAATTATGACCCTTTTTAAAATTAACTTCAATTTGCTAAAATTTAAATTTGGACCTTAGATCAAATTTGAATCAATTTGCTAAAAAAAAAATATACATATATCAGAGATGTCCGGGGTCCTTTCTAAGACGTTTGTTTTGAAGTTTCCTAATTGTGTTACATGTTACGTTATTCTAAATTATAGTCTGTTATTGATCAATAATCACACGAGAGAATTTTTGATGGCAGTACCTTATATCACGTGAGCTGCAATTAGGGTCCGAAATCTGGTAGCCCGATTGATTTTGGAATTTTTGATGGCTGTAAAAATAGGGTTCCACAATTGGTACATAGGCCGAAATCAGTATGAGTATTTAGTATGATAAACCAACTTTCAGCAAACAGGCTTCATTAGTACCTAACATACACCTGTTATTAGTAGTAGTTCTTTAAAATCAAGGGGATTCAGGCCCAAACCCGGCCCGTGGGCCCGAATCCCTCTGACTTTAAAGACCTGCCACTAGTGACTGGTGCATGTTAGGTACAAATGAAGCCTGTCTGCCGAAAGTGGGTTTATTATACTAAATGCTCATACTGATTTCGGCCTATGCACCAATTGTGGAACCCTATTTTTACAGCCATCAAAAATTCCAAAATCAATCGGGCTACCCGATTCCGGACCCTAGCCGCGATATAGCAAAATTCTATAATAATATATATAAATATATATATTATATATATTATATTATATATAGGACCTAATAATTTCTCTACCCCCACCCACCTAAAAAATCAGGTGATAAATGGCGCTCCTTTATAATGTACTGTTTTTTTAATAAAAAAAATTTACGGCGTTGTTAAATTACACCACTGGTATCCAACACCACTATGATTTTTATTATGAGCTGCAGTGTAACATGAAAATCAGGTGTAATGCAAATTTTTGGATATTTTTTAAAAATTGACTAAAACGCAAAAACTCGGTTATGAAATTATCTTTGAGGCTCTAACAAAAAAAATTCCTCGTAAAATTTTGGTATAATCAATGCCCCTGCCCCATCCCAGGCCTTAACCCTAACCCTAATATTAATCAAAATTTAGTTTTTGTTTTTATTTTGATTTGCATGTTACACAAATTTCATATTACTGGTGCTGAACACCATGGTGTGATATAACATTTCTGAAAATTTAATAAAATAAATTATTATATAAAGTGATTGTACCTAATTCTGTGGATCGGCTCTAATTTTATAATATTTTGTGATATCTTATGATCAATTTGGATAATTTTGGTATGTACCAAAACTGTACCAAAATTAGCTGAATTAGATCACAATATCCTAAGATAAACAATATATTTATTATTTTTTGAAATCAAATATATTTTCATAGGATTGTGTATCTCATGATCCTGTGATCCAATTTGAATGATTTTGGTATTATTTGAATTGTCTCATTAAAATGAATCTGATGGCGCTAAAATTATCCAAATTGGGATTGCAAATCCAAAGATATAAGATGTTTTCTGTGATCAAATCTATTTCCGTGGATTGTATATCTCAATCCAATTTGAATGATTTAGGTATCATTTGAATCGTCTCAGTAAGACAATTTGAATGGTGCCAAAATTGTTCAAATTGAATCACAGGGTCACAAGATACATGGTCCATGGAAAAAATTTGATTTTTTGTGCATACTATACATTTAAGCAGCCAAGTCTATTAATAAAATCTTGTTCAAATTCTGTAAAAAATTTTATATTATATATAATTTAGTATAATGAACATATTACTTAGCAAACTTGGTTTAATTTACTTAACAAAAAATAAAGTTTATTATGTATCTATGGAATTAGGCCTGTGGCTTTAAAATTCTCATAAATTATACAGATTGTAACTTTTATTATTAAAAAAATTTTTTAGTATATGGGGTGAGTTAGTAGAAAAGGAACAAATCATTTTTAGTAAAATTTTTTTAATTTTTAAACTAAAATATCTTGACACTATTTAATCAAATTTGCTAAAAATTTTTTATTTTAATCTTGAAATAATATAGAATTAAAATAAAAAAAATTTATTAAATTTATTTTTTTTTATTTTTTTTTTTTTTGCAATGTTGCATGTAAGCGAATTTTTATTAGGTTTTTTTTAAATAATACATTCTTGGTTAATGAGAATACATATAGCCACACGTGCAACTTTTGGTTGCCTATTTTAAGTAGTCCGCCCGAAGGTTCTACACTATACACCGTACCTGTAACCTAACTAGGAGATTACTCATTTAAACTCTCTGGTGTCCCCCGTCCTGTATCACCCACTACAATCACACCTACACATAACCTCGTGCTGCATCAGTTGAAGACCACCCAGATCGACATTTGCCATACTACTTGCACCCTAATTCTATAGATAATCTAATAGCATTCCAACTGCCGGATTACCCTAAGGAGAGTGTAGTACATACCCCCCTAATCTTTTTATGTCCCACACATTTCTAGATTAGATATTGAATACCTTCGTAATGGCCGAGGCCACCACTAGCAGTTAGGGCTAACCATTGAACCACACAGTATCCTTGCCCTTGCAAGGTTCATTCCGATCCTGATACCTACATCAACCAGTCCTATAACCGATCCCTCCCAAACTACCAAACCAGTTAGCCTGGATGGGTCGTTGTACCTCAGCTTTAGGTGCCTTTTTGGTTAACTTCCCTTGGTTCCTAATTCCGTAGCATAAGACCTTTTCCTCTGTTTTTTTTTTTTTTCTCTGGCGGCCAGGTTGGTGCCCCACTTGCCTTGGGGTGTTTGTCCAGTTCTTCGGTCTCAAATTCCGGTATCCGCAGTATCGTTGAAGATCTTCACTACCTCCTTACTCGGGTCTTGCCAAATGGGTTTCAATTATTCTGGTTACTTGGATTTGTCTGTATTACGGAACACAACTTCGCCCGAAAGCTCCCATTCAAGATAGTAACCAAGGACTACAGGTAATGTACCCAACCGATCACTGAATAACTGTTACCGGTACACAGGCCTATTTTTCTAAATCGTCTCTAGTGGGATTTGAACTCTAGACCTGCCGCTTGGGGGTGACAACTTAACAACTTCCCTAAGTCGCCACAGCCTTTTTTTATTAAATTTATTAAAATAGTTGTTAAGATATTTAAGCTTAAAGTCAAGAAAACTTTTACGTAGAAAAAATTTGTCCATTTTCTACTGACTCACCCCCATATAATGTATAAAAAAATTTTACAGTTAAATAATAAATTGATTGTATATTTTATATATTAAATTTTACAAATAAATACAATCTTTTGATGAACTTTTATATGTGACAAAAAAAAATCTACAGAATTAGATACAATCACCTTATAAAAATTTTTTACTTTCTATATTAATATAGTTGAGCCAGAATAAATACAAGGATTATAAATATACAAAATATAAAGGGTGTGGTGATTTAGAGAAGTTGGTAAATTGTTACTCCTCAAGTGACAGGTCTAGGGTTCAAATTCTACTAATAACAGTTTGAAAAAATAGATATGTGTTTCGGTGACTGCTTCTTATTGATCAGTTGAGTATATTACCTGTATAGTCTTGGTACATCATTTTGAATAGAAGCTTTCGAGCATAGTTATGTATTACACAAACAAATCCAAGGAACCAGAGAAACAGAAACCAATTAGGCAAGCCCCGAGTAAAGAGGTAGCAAAGATCTTTGACAGTGCTACTAAAACTGAAGTATCAAGATCTACACATACTCTTTCCAGTACACATTAGTTTAGAGCAGAGTAGTTTCAGTTTATTAAAAATACATATGACTAGAAGAACAAACGAGGCCACAGAAACAGGAGTAAATAGGGCTAATCCCCTCAGAAGTAAGAAAAGAGACTGCAGTACGTTTGACGATGCTATATTCTCGAAAGAAATGGCGCCAAAAAGACGTAAAGTGGAAAAAGAAAATAAAAACAACAACAACAAAAAAACAAACAAAGTAAACAAGTCAACAAATACAGCTAAGAAAGTACAAGTCCTATCTCAACAGGCTACAGCAAAAAACGATGCTAAGGTTTAATAGAAACGAACACTGAAGGCACCTTCTCACAAGAGATTTGAAATTTTTTTTTTGTTCTTTGGGAACATAAAATATTAAATTTATGTTCCCAAAAAATTTTTAATGTTCCTATAACTAAATTTCTTTCTCTCTCTCTCTCTCTCTCTCTTTTTCTCTCTCTTTCTCTCTCTCTCATGCAAAAAAACTATCTATATAGGGAACACAAATTATAACTTTTATGTTCCTACTTTGTTCCTAATAGGGAACATAAATTCTAAATTTAGTGTTCCTAAATTTTTTAAATGTTCCTGGGAACACTGGGAACATCAAATCTTTAACACTGCTTCCATGGACACACAAATGTCTACAAAAATCGAACACCTGTTCCGGGTCCTTCTAATGCTGCACCGACTGAGGTGGTAGCTGAAGACTTGAGATTAGAACAAAAGAAACTCATAGAAGAATGCTCACTTTCGGACGAGGATTTAGGCCTAGAACCAAAACCAAAACAAGCTATCTCCGAACGTAAACCAGAAAAGGGGAAGGAACTTTCTCCCCAAGACAAAATATTAGAGCAAATAATGACAACGCACTAATAATCGATATTCAAGGAATGCTAGATTCATTTAACGAAATTATGTCTTCCATGTTTAATCAGGTAAAATACGACGTTAGCGCCGCCAAGCAGCACTTCACTAAAGGGTCCGTACACACTTGGAAATCACCTTTATTAATGATGAAAAACGAAAACAGTATGCCGGCGAGGGCATTGTTATATTCAACAAGACTTACTACAGATATATTCCGACCGACGGCAGAAAATCCTTTCTACCTGTTAGATGCCGCAATGTACCCTTAGGTAACAAAAGTGAGGTTTCAGAGGCTCTGCTTGTGGCCTTCGAAAATTTTGGAAAAATTGCCGCCATCAAACCTCTCATGATTGAGGGCACACCCTACCTGACAGATCAATGGGTGGTCATCTTCGAAACCACCGATGACCGGACATAGAAAAGCATCTACCACGATTTACCCACGTTTGGGAAAATAAGGTTTCTACCGAATAGAAATCTGCCCCAAAAGTTTGCTACTTTTGTGACCAGGAAGGTCACATAAAAAAAGACTGCAGCCAATTTAGGGAATCTATTGAATCTAGACAAAATGCACGCATGAATAAGGATTTGGGGAATGTGAACAACAGCCCAGTAGAGGAAATGGACACAGAGCTTTTAATAACTCCTTCCCAGAATGAAAATACCACAAGCCTAACACCTTCTTTGGAAAATGAGGTAACAATGGAGGAAGCAGCAAAGACCATCACAGATGGTGTTTTGCCGGAAAAGGACTCAGGCTCCTTAACACAAATAACCACCTTATCGGAATCATAAGCAAAGGCTACAATTAACACTAACCCTCCTGAAAATGATGGCTTCACCATAGTCACCTATAAACGTCCAACTCCCATAAGAAGTGTACAACGAAGCAGTTCCAAATAAGAATGTCCTCTTATAGCGATATAAGAGGATGGGTTCTCCCGAACCGTATCTGACCCAAAAGGGTTCTTACCTTTTACGTACATATGTCTGTTAACCAAAAAATAAAAGTAGCTACGCTCAACATAAAAGGACTAATTAATGCAAATAAGAGACAATATACAAGTTAGACATTATCATGTTGCAAGAAACGAATTTGAAAGACACAAAGCTCAGAGACTTTTTAAGTCATCAATAGCAGTATGCATCCATTTGGTCTAGTAAGACTGCCATCCTAGCAGGAAACAAAAAAATTGAATTTATAGATTCTCAAATTTCTCATGATGACAGAGTGATAACAGTTAAGATACATTACCAGGGGAGAATATTTAGGATAACAAATGTGTATACACCTCCGTGCCCAGAAAATAGAATCAAATTCTTTGAGGATTGGTCACCACCAAGAGAGGAAGAATTAATAGAAATCGTCGGAGGCGACTTCAATACCAACATCTCCCCTGACAAAAATAAAGTCAGCCAAGCTCCACAACAGCACGACCCCACTAGAAAGACTTTACAAAAAAAGATGGAAAATTTCCACAATGCAAATGATTTTTCAGAAGAAAACCCATTTCTGACTTATTTCCAAAATACCAGAAACAACGGCAGAATGGGAACCGAAACTTCGGACATAATATTTCCAGCGTTAAAACTCGCTTTGGCAACTCTGACCACCTATTAGTAGAGTGTTTGCTTTCCTTTGGACCAATCAAGAGACACAGTGTGCAGTGGCAGTTCGCCAAAAATAGCTTTCGGAATGCCAGGTTGAGCCAAGAAGTCATAGAGGAAATCGAGGACCCTGGATCCATACAAGATTGGGACGATTGCAAACTGAACATTCAGTCAATAATCAGAGCCTTCCGTAAACCAAAGTCCACGGAGACAAAGCTTGAGGGACTCCACAAAAAGTTGATGCACTTAAAAATAGCCTGGTCCAAAAATCCATAATGGACACACCTAGATGAACAAATAACAAACTTGACGAATCTCATTGAGGAAGAAAATTCCGATCTCACAGACAAATGGCTTCTCAGGTCCAAGGCCAGATGGATCGAAAAAGGCGAAAAGTCGACAAAGAATTTTTTGCGAGATACAAGTCGAGACAAAACCAAAACAAACTAGATGAGATCAATGTTTCTGACAACGGAAATTCAGAAAACATAGATGTCCTGCAGCATATACAACAATTCTTCACACAAATCACATTCCAGAGCCCATGGATAGATCAGAAGCAGAAAGTTCATAAAGGATCTCCCTGTGGTCACAGATGCAATGAACAAAGACATGCGCAAACCCATAACTGCAGAGGAAGTTTCACAGGTTATTTGTTCCCTTCCTAATAACAAATCTCCCGGAACAGACGGGCTCACCTATGAGTTCTACAAGCTCACAAATGAAACAATAACCCCGGTCTTAGTGAAGGTTTTCAACAAGGTCTTAGAAGGAGGTTCCATGCCAATATCCTGGCACAAGAGCCTAATTACGCTAATACCAAAAAAGGGGGAAGATTTATCGCTAGTAAAAAATTGGCGCCCCATATTAATGGTCAACGGGGATGCTAAAATCTTTATGAAAATTCTCGCTGACAGAATGAATGAAATATGTAGGGTCAGTTATACCGGAACACCAACAGGGTTTTATTAAGGGCAGGTTCATAGTCGACGCCGCCATGGATATAATGACCACTCTATGAAAGTCTTGTGACTCGACCGTTCAGCATTGGATTCTACTGATCGACCAGGCTAAAGCTTTCGACAGAGTTAATCATGATTTTCTGGCCCTCATAATGGAGAAAATGAAATTTGACAAGAGAATTAAAGAATTAATAAAAGGCCTCTTTAAAAACCAAATGACCCACATCATTGGAGGTGGCTCTATATCTTCTCCGTTCACTGTGGGCGGGGGTGAGACAAGGGGATCTCTCCCCTACTTTACATACTTGCATTCGAACCGCTTCTTCTGCAGATAGATAAGAAAATCAGGGGTATACCCTTGGGACCAAATTGCTCTTTCAAACTTACAGCTTACGCCGATGACCTCTCCCTGGGAATCAGTTCTCGTTCAGACTGGGAAACTTCCATTAAAATACTTGAAGACTACGAGAAAGCTTCAAATGCCAGAATAAACAAGAAAAAAAGCTAAACTAGTCCCACTTACACCCTCTGCCGAAGTTGTAAACTTACCAGGTGAAGAACTTTACGAGAAGGTCCCTGAACAAACCCCCTTCAAAATCCTAGGCTTTGAAGTCTTGAAAGATGGCTCTTCAAAGAAAGGACTTTGGGAAGAAATTATTAACAAAATAAAGGCTCAGATAGAAAAATTAAACGCGAGGAATCTCTTATTTAAAGGGAATATAATGTTGGCCAAGTCCCTGGTTCTTCTAGAATGTGGTACGCTGCCTACATTCTTCGCCCTAAAAGAAAACACATATCTTCGATTAATAACCTCATCTCAAACTAGATAAAACACAAATCCAAGTTCCTCCCCAAATATGCCACATTCCAAAAGAACACTGACAAAGGCGGACTGGGTGCTCCGGTCATCCAGAACATGTTAAATGCACAACTCATAATGATGTGGAAGCGTTTGTGCACAAGCAGCACCACTTGGGCCTGTCACGAAAGAAACGTAATTTCAGGGGAGATTAGGTCCAAAAGGAATCCCAGTGTTATACAAGCGCTAAAGTCAACCCCAATCAGTAAGAAGGCCTGGCCGAAAGATTGGAGGGGACACATACACACTTGGATTAAATTAGGCGGGGATATCTCATCGACGAGCAACTGGCCGTGGGCGCTGGAAGATCTAACAATTGACAAAACAAATGGTCAGAAGATGACAGTCAAA
This sequence comes from Gigaspora rosea, assembly GCA_003550325.1. Lineage (NCBI taxonomy): Eukaryota > Fungi > Glomeromycota > Glomeromycetes > Diversisporales > Gigasporaceae > Gigaspora > Gigaspora rosea. The sequence goes on along the minus strand of QKWP01000283.1, from coordinate 276,216 downwards.
TGGATAGTGCGGCGATTAAATGCAATGAGATGTAGGTTCAGCGTAACTTCGGAAAATAACCAACTGGACAATTTTAGTTGGCTAAAAACAAAAGAACAAACTAACAAAAAACTGGACATTTGCTGGCGGATGCACTACGGGACCTTACATTTCGGGTACTGAACACGACACCTAGACCCAGAACACAGGGACAATTGCATATGGTGTGCCAACACCAGACAAACCATCGAGCATTTCGTAATCGAATGTGACTTGAGTGAAGAAATATGGCAAGTTGCCTATAAGATGATGGATATTACAGCGGGTACAACCCCCATCCACCCCAAACAAAACAGCAAGCCGCACAGTGGCTTCACATTTAGGTAATATACACAATATGGTGCTTATTCACAAAAGCCAAATGGGCGGAGAGATAATAACCAGAACCGGAGCCATACGGCAAGCTGAGTCCTAGCTTAAAAAAGAACTCCGGCAGTTACATTTCAATTTAGGAGAAAATTCCCCCAAAATAAAACGAGTTTATAGTGCCTTAAAATTTAATGTAGTCAAGAACATGTAAAATTGTAATAGTCTTAATAAAGAGCGCCAACTGCGCCTCGGTCATATGACTGAGAAATTTAAAAAAAAAATGGTTAGTCATATAGCGTAATTATACAAAATGTAATATAAATAAGAAAAAGTATTAAAAGCAAAAGGGTTAGACAGGACCCGAACAATCTATGTAAGGTCATATTTGAAAAATTGCTAATGGGGGCCCGTTTTTTAAAGGTTATATTTGAAAAGTAGGTATTGAGAAAAAAGTTATATTTGAAAACAGCTAAATAGCAAAAAAGGTGGATGGTTAAAGCCATGTACCCACGTGATTTTTGTTAAAATTCGTATCAGAGACTGTTTAGCATTAGGGTCGGGGTTAGAGGGTTAGGATCAATATAGGTAAAATTCCTTCCTGACATTTTTATTAATGGCCCAAGATAGGTTTAGAATGCCGTTTTTATGCTCTTGCGTTTTTTTTGTTTTTTGACTTCTTCGGGCTGATCTGTGTAAACAAAATTTCGCGACTCCGTTTGGTTGATTTACACGAAAATGTCACGTGGGTACATGGCTTTAGACAACCCCCAAAAAAGGTATATTTAAAAAAATGGATATAAATGCAAAAATCGAAAAAAAGCAAAAATCAGAAAAATGTAAAAATTAAATAAAAATTGAGTAAACCAGGTTTTTTTATTTTAAGTTTTTTCACATATTTTGTGGAATATATCAGATATATTTATGATCTATGTCTGCTGATGGANATAGGTTTAAAATGCCATTTTTATGTTCTTGCATTTTTTTTGTTTTTTGACTTCTTCGGGCTGATCTGTGTAAACAAATGTTCCAGGTGTTTTTTTTTTTTTTTAGAAAACGGTTATTTTTTTTAGACAGTTTTGTTTTTTTTAAAGAATGTTTTGTTTTTTATTAGAATACTTGTATGCTTAGCATCCTGCGATGCTTTAATTTATCGCATTCTTAAATTAAATATAAACAAACATGCAATGCATATCAATCATCGCACCTCAAATTTATATGCAAAACTAGACTGATCGTGCAATTACATGATCATGCCCGCGATATGAAATCTTATTGCCGGCAGCAAATTACATCATTATGCAATGTATCTATTTTATCGCATGATAAATAAGTATAAAGTCAAATTGGAGTCTCTTACTTTATATCTGATTACTTCACACCCATTTCTTTTTGTTATCTTCGCATTTAATTTTCTTGTCATCTTCGCATTAATTTTCTTATTATCTTTGTATCCAATTTTTTCTATCATCTTCACTTTCTATTTTTCTTGTAATTTTCGCATCCAATTTTTTTGTTGCTTCTGGATCTGAATTTCTTATCACTTTCACCTTGTCGCTTCTGAATCCGATTTTCTCATCACTTTTGCCTTTGATTTTATAATAAAATCATCATAACAAATCACTTAGTAATAAACATGGAATCAGATTGGCACAAATCAAACACATCCCATTTTTCAAATAATTATCCAGAAGATATGTTAGAACTGTAAAGCTACATTTCTTTCGATGATAACATTGAATGTTCCATGGCCAACAATACCTCTGGCTAATTTTATGATGAAAGTGCTAATATCCAGAAATGCAATGAAAAGAAGGGCAAAAGAAAAGCCTTACATACAAGCGAACCTCCTGACGTGTCAAATATGAGTGAACCTGGTGTCTTCAAACCAAATAATTTGAATAGTCAAAATGAAGATGAACTGACTGATGAACTTGATGTTGACTTTGAAGAAAGTAATAATGAAGGTTTAAATAGTGCAAGTAATGTTGAAACAGTTTCAGAAGATATTTCTATAGATATTGCATTTGATTCTTGGGTAGATGTTGAAAAATTCTTTGAGGAGTATGGGAGACGAAATGGATTTACTGTAATTAAGTATTGCGTAGAGAGAAATAAAGCGGGAATGATTCATAAGCAAACTTTTATTTGTGAGTTTGGGGAAAATATAAACCACATAAGCGTCAGAAGGATAAACAAAAAAATACGAGGACAAAGAAATTAATTGTCCATGGCATGTAAATCTCTCTTAAGGAGAAATTGGGACTTATATATTAATTACCACGATCGTTAACAAACATAATCAACGATCTACATATGGAAACACAAAATTTTGAAAAAGAAATAGAAATTATGACAAAATATGGCAACTTATCTATTACATCACAGCATAATATTTTAAAAGCACGTTTTTCTGATTTGCAATTTCTTGATAGTAATCTTGCCAACTGTATCCAGAAATTTAAAAGAGTCAATCATGAAGTGAAAGATGCATCAAAACTTCTTAACTCCTAATTAGCTAATAAAATGGAAGATCCAAAAAGATCTACACGTACTCTCTCCAGTACACGTAAGTTGGAAGTAGAGTAATTTCAGTTTATTAAAAATACATATGACTAGAAGAACAAACAAGGCCACAAAAACAAGAGTAAATGGGGCTAGTCCCCTCAGAAGTAAGAAAAGAGACTACAGTGTGCTTGACGACGCTATATTCTTGAAAGAAATGGTGCCAAAAAGACATAAAGTGGAAAAAGAGAATAAAAACAACAACAACAAAAAAACAAACAAAGTAAACAGGTCAACGAATACAGCTAAGAAAATACAAGTTCATCACAACAAGATACAGCAAAAAATGATACTAAGGTTTCTATAGAAACGAACACCGAAGGCACTCTCCCACAAGAAACTTAGGAACCTTCCTGGTATGACAAAACCAAACAAGAACTCAGTGCTCTCAAAGACATCACGAATGTACAAACTACCCTCATAGACACACAAATGACTACAGAGATCAGACAACCTGTCCCGGGCCCTTCAAATGCTGCACTGACGGAGGAGGTAGCTAAAGACTTGATCTTAGAACAAAAGAAACTCATAGAAGAATGTTCACTTTTGGACGAGGACCTAGGCCTAGAACCAAAACCAAAACAAGCACTCTCTGAACAAAAATGGGAAAAGGGAAAGGAACCTTCCCCAATAAGTTCGAACAGAAAATGGACCTCGCTATTTCCCAAGCTGAAAGAGGACAATCAACCTATTCTACCTTCTCCCCAAGACAAAATATTAGAACAAATAATGATAATGCGCTAATAATCGATATTCAAGGAATGTTGGGTTCATTCAATGAGATTATGTCTTCCATGTTCAATCAGGTAAAATATGATGTTAGTGCCGCCAAGCAGCACTTCACTAAAGGGGTCCGTACACACTTGGAAATCACCTTTATTAATGAGGAAAAACGAAAACAGTATGCCACTAAGGGCATTCTTATATTTAATACGACTTACTACGGATACATTCCGACCGACTGCAGAAAATCCTTTCTACCTGCTAGATGCCGCAATGTACCTTAGGTAACAAAAGTGAGGTCTCAGAGGCTCTGCTTGTAGTCTTCAAAAATTTCGGGAAAAGCCATCAAACCTCTCATGATCGAAGGCACTCCCTACCTGACGGATCAATGGGTGGTCATCTTTGAAACCACCGATGACCCGGAACTAGAAAAGCACCTACTACGATTCACCCATGTTTGGGAAAATAAGGTTTCTACTGAATAGAAATCTGCCCCAAAAGTTTGCTATTTCTGTGACCAGGAAGGTCATATAAAAAAGACTGCATACAATTTAGGGAATCTATTGAATCTAGACAAAACGCATGCATGAATAAGGATTTTGGGAACGCGAACAACAGCCCAGTAGAGGAAATGGACACGGAGCTCTTAGCAACACCTCCCAGAGTGAACATACCACATGTCTGACACCTTCTTTGGAAAATAAGGTAACAATGGAGGAAGCAGCAAAGATCATCACAGATGGCGTTTTGCCGGAAAAGGAAACAGCAGAACAGGTATCACCGCAGGATCGAGAAAAAAACCAGGTGACACCAGAGGAGGCAGTTTCCCGATTGGTACAACCCCTCTCTAGAGGCGCAGGCGATCTGGCCCAAACCAAGGAACCGCCACGTGACGAACTAGCCGGGCATACACTGACCCCAGAACAACTCGAGCTCCCTCGAAGGCTACAATTAGCACTAATTCACCTGAAAACGATGGCTTCACCGTAGTCACCTATAAACGTCCGACTCCCATAAGAAGCGTAAATAATGGTACAACTAAGCAGTTCCACGTAAGAATGTCCTCCTATAGTGATATAAGAGGATGGATTCTCCCGAACCGTATCTGACCCAAAAGGGTTCACACCTTTTACGTACACATGTCTGTTAATCAAAAGATAAAATTAGTATGCTCAACGTAAAAGGACTAATTAATGCAAATAAGTGACAAAATACTTTCATTCTCCTAAAATCGTATAATTTAGACTAATTTGAGACTTTTAAGTCATCAATAGCAGTACGCATCCATTTGGTCTAGTAAGTCTGCCATCTTAGCAGGAAACAAAAAATCGAATTTTTAGATTCTTAAATTTCTCACGATGACAGAGTGATAACGGTTAAAATACATTACCAGGGGAGGACTATAGGATAACAAATGTGTATGCACCACCGTGCCCAGAAAATAGAATCAAATTCTTTGAAGACAAAGAGAGGAAGAATTAATATAAATCATCGGAGGGGACTTCAATACCAATATCTCCCTGACAAAAATAGAGTCAGCCAAGCTCAAAAAAAGATGGAAAATTTCCACAATGCAAATGATTTTTCAGAAGAAACCCCATTTCTGACTTATTTCCAAAATACCAGTACCAGAAACAACGGCAGAATGGGAACCTGCATAGACTACATCTTCATAGACAGGAACTTCGGACACAGTATTTCCGGCATTAAAACTCGCTTTGGCAACTCTGACCACCTATTGGTAGAGTGTTCGCTTTCCTTCAGACCAATCAAGAGACATAGTATGTAGTGGCGGTTTGACAAAAATTGCTTCCGGAACATCAGGTTGAGTCAAGAAGTTATAGAGGAAATTGAGGACCCCGCATCCATACAAGACTGGGATGGTTGCAAACTGAACATTCAGTCAATAATCAGAGCCTTCTGCAAACCAAAGTCTATGAAAACAAGGCTAGAAGGACTCCACAAAAAGTTGACGCACTTAAAAATAGCCCGGTCCAAAAATTCAGAATGGATACACTTAGATGAACAAATAACAAATTTGACGAATCTCATTGAGGAAGAAAATTCTGATCTCACAGACAAATGGCTTCTCAGGTCCAAGGCCAGATGGATCAAAAAAGGTGAAAAGTCGACAAAGTATTTTTTCGCAAAATACAAGTCGAGACAAAACCATAACAAACTAGATGAGATCAATGTTCCTGACAACGGAACTCAAAAAACGTAGATGTCCTACAGCATATACAACAATTCTTTACACAAATCTACACTCCAGAGCCCATGGATAGATCGGAAGCAGAAAAGTTTGTAAAAGATCTCCCTGTAATTACAGACACAATGAACAATAATATGCGTAAACCTATAACTGCGACAGGCTCACCTACATGAGACAGTAACCCCGGTCTTAGTGAAGGTGTTCAACAAGGTCTTAGAAGGAGGCTCCATGCCAATATCCTGGCACAAGAGCTTAATTACGCTAATACCTAAAAAGGGGAGGATCTATCTCTAGTTAAAAATTGGTGCCCCATCTCAATGGTCAACAGGGACGCTAAAATTTTTATGAAAATTCTCGCAGACAGAATGAATGAAATATGTAGGGCAATTATACCTGAACACCAACAGGGTTTTATTAAGGGCAGGTTCATAGTCGACGCCACCATGGATATAATGACCACACTATGAAACTCACGTAACTCAACTGTCCAACACTGGATTCTACTGATCGACCAGGCTAAAGCTTTCGACAGAGTTAACCATGAATTCTTGGCCCTCATAATGGAGAAGATGAAATTCGACAAGAGAATTATAGAATTAATAAAAAACCTTTTCAAAAACCAAATGGCCCATATCATTGGAGGTGGTTCTATATCTTTTCTATTCATAGTGGGGCAGGGGGTGAGACAAGGGTATCCCCTTTCTTTCCTGCTCTACATACTTGCATTTGAACCGCTTCTTTTGCAGATCGATAAGAAGATCAGGGGTATACCCTTGGGGCCACATTGTTCCTTCAAACTTACAGCTTACGCCAATGACCTCTCCCTGGGAATCGGCTCTCGTTCAGACTGGAAAACCTCAATTAAAGTGCTTGAAGACTACAAGAAAGCTTCAAATGCCAGAATAAACAAGAAAAAAAACCAAACTAGTTCCACTTACACCCTCTGCAAAAGTTGTAAACTTACCAGAGGAAGAACTTTACGAGAAGGTCCCTGAACAAATCTCCTTCAGAGAAAGGACTATTATTAACAAAATAAAGGCTCAGAATGAAAAATTAAACGCGAGGAATCTCTCATTTAAAGGGAAGATAATGTTGGCCAAGTCCCTGGTTCTTTCTAGAATGTGGTATGCCGCCTACATTCTTCCTCCTAAAAGAAACCACATATCCGCGATTAATGCCCTCATTTCAAACTGGATAAAACATAAATCCAAGTTCCTCCCCAAATATGCCCCATTTTAAAAGAACACAGACGAAGTCGGATTGGGTGCTCCTGTCATCCAGAACATGTTAAATGCACGACTCATAATGATTTGGAAGTGTTTGTGCACAAGCGTGCTACCTGGGCCTGTCACGAAAAAAACACAATTTCAGGAGAAATTAGGTCCAAAAGGAATCTCAGTGTTTTACAAGCGCTAAAGTCAACCCCAGTCAGTAAGAAGGCCTGGCCGAAAGAATGAAGGGGACACATACACACTTGGATAAATTAGGCAGGGACATCTCATCAACGAGTAACTGGCCATGGTCTCTGGAAGATCTGATAATTGGCAAAACAAATGGTCAGGAGATGACAGTCAAATGGATAGTGCAGCGATTAAATGTAATAAGATGTGGGATCAATGTAACCTCGGATAATAACCAACCAGACGACTTTAGTTTGCTGGCGGCTGCACCATGAGGCCCTACCTCTCGGGTACCGAACACGACACCTAGACCCAGAACACAGGGGCGATTGCATATGGTGTGTCGAAACCAGACAAATGAATGTGACATGAGTAAAAAAATATGTCAAGTAGCCTATAAGTTGATGGATATTACAGTGGGTACAATCCCCCCATCCACCTCCCAAGAAGCACTTGAAGCCGGTAACTTAAAAGAGAAGACGAAACAGCAAGCCGCACAATGGCTTCATATTCAGGTAATATACACGATATGGTGCTTATTCGCAAAAGCCAAATGGGATGGAGAGATAATATCTAGAACTGGAGCCATACGGCAAGCTGAGTTCCAGCTCAAAAAAGAACTCTGGCAGTTACATTTCAATTTGGGAGAGAAATCCCCCAAAATAAAATGAGTTTATAGTGCCTTAAAATTTAATGTAGTTAAAAACATGTAAAATTGTGATAGTCTTAATAAAGAGCACCAACTGCGCCTCGGTCATATGACTGAGAAATTTTAAAAAAAAATGGAAGATCCTAGGTGGGCTGTAGAGTTTGAGTTAGATGAAGACACGATTATTTTGGATGTCTCCTAAACAGATTGACTTGTATCTAAAATATTATGATATAGTCATCAGTGATAATACGGCAAAAACCAATCAATATCAAATGCCCTTGGGGCTATTTGTGATTGTTGACAATAATAGAAAAATACAGCTTGTTTGTCAGGCTCTAGTAAGTAATGAGACTCTTGATACTTATAGTTGGACCTTGACCTGTATAAAAAATACTACAAAAATAGAGCCCTTAGTTATATTTACTAATGCAGATCCAGCCCTTGATGCTGCAATCCGTATTATGTTCTCTGAAACATATGCTGCACATTGCATTTTCCATATTGGACTTAATTTACCCAAGAATTTAAAAGCTAAGTTAGGTAACAAATGGGAAGACTTTATGAAAAATTTTTACCAGTGCCTTAATAGCCTTTGTGAACCACTTTTCCACAAATGTTGGAATGAAATGCTTAACAATACCCAATGGCAAAGGACTATTTGCTACGTGCATTGCATCCATGTAATAGGTCTTGGGCACATGCTTACCTGTCTAAAATTTTTACTGCCGGGATTGAGAGCACAGCTCGGGTTGAATGCTATAATTTGTGTGAACTTGCAGATCGCCTTGAAAGATGCCTAGAAGCAGAAACGCAATGGAATAGATATAATCAGTATAAAAACTCAACAATATTTGCAACTATGCCTACTGCTGGACATGATCTATTCCCTGAAGTAGTCAAAATTATTGATAACTATCTCACGGAGGCAGTTAATAACATAGTAAAGTTCGAAATGGCTCAATGTTTGTTTCTTATAGCAAGTAGAGTTGAGCCAACACCTGAAGTGCTAATTTCCGAACAAGAAAGTAGTGAAGAAGCTTCAAATGGATTTATTGAAGATAATTATGATGCACAAAAAATTACTCTTCAGGCTATAATAGATGAAGTCGGAAGTGAAAGTATACAAGAAATTTGGAAAATTTCTGATATGCGTAGTGAAAAAAAGCATCACGTGCATTTTATAGTTATAGTAAACCTGGTGACTTTTTTATGTTCATGTCTTACATCAATTTCAAGGGGAATAGTCCCAATGTTGCAGCATTCCACATATCGATGATCCTTCCATGATGGTACAAAGACCCTTATCAGAAAAATCCAAATTATGCTAATGAGAAAATTATATTCATTCATAAAAAGGGAATTGCTAATGAAGGGTATGATAATGAAGAGATTTTGATTCGAAGACCATCAGTTCCGGTTATGGCTCCAGCTACAAAAAAAACTATACAAAAACGAAATAAATATGGTAAAATTTGGGGGCTAACTTGTGAGGAGTAGTAGATAATGACGATAATGAAATAGTTGATATTCTTCAAAACTATATTATGAGAAAAAAAAATGAAACGAATGCTAGACAAAGTGAAATAGATATCAATGGGAATAAACATAATGTCATATCTGAAGAACCAGAAGAAACTGACGATAGTTATTCTGACAATAAAGCACTTGATAACCAAGATATCGATATACAAGTTCCTCAGAATATTGAAAATCCTAATTGTGTTATTGGAAGAGGCAGACCTTCTAAGCGTCATTATAAAAGTAGTGTAGAAACAGAACAAAAGCAGTAAGGAACTTCTCTAGAGGTTCATATAAATGTAGGCAATGCGGTGAAGTTGGTCATAATGCAGCTTATCACAAGCCGAAGGGAAAAGTGAGAGAGAAATAAGAGAGACGAAACGTTATGTAGTCACATGCCCAATTTTGCTTTATTAAGAGATCAATTCAATATGTATTACTGTAATTCTATGCATATGCAAACCAAAATGTGAGCAAACTAAGTTTACTAACGGCATGTTCTAAATATACATATAGAGAACAATTCAATATGTATTACTGTAAAGGGGGATCCTCTTTCACCCCTGTTATATGTTTTAGCTTTGAAAGAAATATCCGAGGTATAACAATTGAAAAACAGGTCTTTAAATTGGTGGCCTATGCAGACGATCTGACCATGGTCTCCGTCCAATTGGGAAAGTCTAGATCAAGCATTTAAACTATATAAAGCAGCCTCTAACACTAAAAATAAAACAAAACTGGTTCCACTATCGATGAATGCAAGAAGGGTTGAATTGAAAGGCGAATCACAGTATGAAAAAGCAGATGAGCAAGAGACAATAAAAGTCCTAGGCTGCGACTTACAAATTGATGGTTCCCCACAGAAGGACCTTTGGACCCTAGCGATCAAAAAAATGAAAAGCTCACTGGAGACCTATGGAAAAAGAAACCTATCTTATAGAGAGAAAATCCTTGTAGCAAAGGCTTTAATCCTATCAAAGATATGGTATGCTGCATATTTACAACCGCCCAAAAAAAACAAGTGGCAGAGATTAACAGGATAATTTCCCAATGGATTAAAGGGAAGTCAAGAATGCTACCAAGATTCATGATGTTCCAAAAACCCAGTGAGAAGTTTAGACTAAAAGCTCTAATAGTTAAGGATATGCTAGAGGCTTGGATGCTTATGGTATGGGTCGGTCTCCTCACTAAGCACTCTTTCTAGATGAAAGCAGAGAGGGAAAGGATCAATAAAATTCTAAAGGATAAAAGAAACACAAGTGCCCGGCATGAACTTGGACTGGAAGCAGTCAGATCTTGTGGCTGGCCCAATGAGTGGAAACCTTACCTACTGGTGTGGAGACGTGCGGAAGGCAAGATAAATACTAGTAAAGACTGGCCGTGGGATCCCCAGAAAATAAGTGTGAAGAAACTAGAAGGGACAGAAATCTCAGTCAAGAAAGTTGTAGAAATATACAGGAATGGAAGGACTCCTATACAAACTGAAACAGATAACAACGAAGATAAACCGCACGAGTGGCTATTACAAAAGAAGGTTCCAAATAAAAAACAGGACATATTCTGGCGCCTGTATCACAAAGCTCTACCGCTAGGTTACTGCTAAAACATGTGAATCCTGAACTATGTGACTGCCCCTGGTGCCCAGGAGAAGCACAGACGATCGATCACTTTGCCCTAGAATGTAGAATAACCAGAGAGGTATGGAGAATAATATACGAGACACTCGACATAGTGGTGGCAGAAACACCTCCAGCAAATATAGACGAGATATTTTCAACCCAAAATCTCTGGACAGAAGAACAAAAAAAAGCGATGACATGGCTACACATAAACGCTATATATGAACAAAAGATGGGGTACGAAGAAGAACCCAACTCCGGTGTGCTAGAAAGGGTGCGAGCTCGAATAAAGGCATGCTCCGCCGCACACTAAGCAATTGTTTGATAAAACAGAAAAAATTTTATAAAATTATTAGAGGTATATAGGGTTACGAGAAGGCCAAAGATGGGCGACTAGTGGTTGGTTGTCCTTTTAGAGTTATTCGGATAGCTAAAGATATATTATAGTATAGATAAATCTTGTAAGGGTTGTAAGGGTCCTTGCCAATTAGGAAGGCTCTAATATATTGATCTTAATTACATCTTTGTAGATATGGTTCACTGTCACTTAGTATCAGAGGTGACAACGAAATTCGGAAACTCAGATCATCTGTTGGTAGCATGCACACTCATCTCAAAAACTAAAACCTTTGGTACCCCCATTTGGAAAGTTGACAAAGGAAGTTTCAGTAACGATCTTCTGACCAAAGAATTGCAAGCGGAGCTAGGATCAGAGGATGCTCCAGAAAACTGGGACGGGTGCAAATTGAGAGTGCAATCGATAATAAGAGCATTTAGGAAACCTAAAAGACATGAATGCAATATAACAAAATTAAATAATAAAATCTCAAAGTTAAAGATAGAAAAGGCAAGGCGAGGACTAAGCCCAAAGAAAGACCAAGAACTTGTCGAGATGATGAACACATTACACGATGAAACTGCAGCGCTAGCAGAAAAATGGCATCTACGCTCAAAAGAAAAATGGATCGAAAAAGGAGAAAAATCAACTAAATTCTTTTCACGATATAAGGCCAGAAAAGAAAGTAGTTGTGAGGAACTGATCAAAATTCCTGAGGAATATAAAGACAAATACGAGAATACGTTAGACTATATAAAGGAGGAATACCAAAAAATTTATAAAAAAGAGGGATGGGTTCCTCAGATGGCAGAGATCCTGATGAGGGAGCTACCCCAAGTCAACGCAGAAATGAACATGAACCTTACAAAAAGCATAACAAAGGAAGAAATAGAACGGATAATCAAATCTCTCCCAAATGGCAAATCCCCAGGCACTGATGGCCTAACGTACGAATTCTACAAGGAGTTTGCAGAAACAGTAATCCCTATTCTTGGAAAAGTATTTAATCAAGTTCTCACAACAGGCAACATGCCGATCTCCTGGCATAAAAATATGATAATGCTCATACCAAAGAAATCAGAGAACAGAGAATGCTTGGAGAACTGGCGGCCGATTTCTTTGGTGAATTCAGACACTAAGATCTTTATGAAAATAATGGCGGACAGATTAAACGAGATATGTAAAATAATTATCCCACCTCATCAATCAGGCTTTATAAAAGAGAGGGTAATTACGGACGCAGCATTAGACATAATTACCACGATGCGGAATCAGCCAGACCCATCTAAACAAAACTGGATGTTATTAGTGGATCAAAGAAAGGCCTTTGATCGTATTAACCATGAGTTCTTAAAAATGACAATGACTAGAATGAACTTTGACCTGAGTTTTATAGAGGTGGTTGACAATTTGTTCCAAAATCAGGAAGCACATATTATAGGAAGAGAGGAATTATCGTCACCCTTCATGGTAGAAAGGGGAGTAAGACAGGGCGACCCCCTTTCACCGCTACTATATGTCTTCGCATTCGAACCTCTCATATGTACCTTAGAAAATAGACTCAAAGGTATTCAAATAGAACAATTATCTTTCAAACTATCCGCATATGCAGATGACTTATCAGTGGGGGTGGGATCCAATGAGGATTGGGAAGCGACCATCAAGACTTTCAATCAATATGAAGAGGCCTCGAACGCCAGTATTAATAAGAATAAAACAAAATTGATCCCGTTGACAATTATAGCAGATGGGACAAAGTTAAAGGACCAAGAGCAATTTACGAAGATTGGGGAAGGTAACACAGTACGCATATTGGGATATGAAGTCCAGGCAAATGGCCTTCCTAAAAGGGATATGTGGACGAAAATAATCAAGCAGATGGAAAAGAATCTAGAACGTCTGTCAGGAAGAAATCTAACATTCGTTGGCAAAATACTTATGGCAAATGCCCTCGTTCTCTCCAAAATCTGGTATGGGGCATATCTGGCTCCTCCTACTGCAGTCGGGATTTTTCAAAACTCGTAGATCATTTCTAGAATAGTCAAAGATCATCCACGTGGTCTTCTTATAAAAAAGTTCATGGTATTTCGTCGATCTAATACGTAACTAATACGTAACAAAAGTTATCAATATATATATTTTCAAGCACGTACTTTAAGAAACCCCGGGGATCCCTGAGACTTAACAAATTAGTTTTTTCACAAATTCAAAGTCTAAATTTTATAGTTCGTATATTGATCAATCATGAATTCGAACCCTGAAGCCAAAGATCTGCCTTGCTTTTTCGCTTTTTTGCTAAAGAACACAAGGACAGTGACTTGCTAAAACATATAGAGATATGTAGAGTAGGGAAGTGGCGAAATGCGTCTGCCATTGCAGCAACAAAAAGAATAACAGAAATGGCTAAGTATTTTTCTGAATTAACTCAATATCTTGACTCTATGGAGCACTATTCTTTATGTGAAGGGCATTATAACCGAATCGTTGCTAAAAAATCTTTTATTGATCAATTAAAGGAAAAAGTTGATCCAATTCTTTTATCTTTAGAAGAACCAGAGAAAAAAAGATTGAAGTTTTCTAATGACGACGTTGAGCCGCAAGTTCCTGAAAAGACTTTCGTCGATTTTGGCGTTCAAGTAGATTTGTTTGAAAAAGCTCGTGTTGATTTTGAATCCCAAGTATCCTTTTTAGATCCAATTCTTCAAAGAAGAATTGATGAGTTAGAAAAAAATAATAAGCAATTATTAAGTGAAAATGATGCATTAAAAAAAAAACCAAGCGAAAGATTTACCAACCAAGAAGATCGCATTCATTCTATAATAGAGATTGCCAAAAAAGAACGGAGTAATTTGTATGAAGATGTAATAAATTTAATAAAGAATCAAGAACGGTTTTCTTTAGGTAGTCTTTTGGAGTATTCTCCTTCCAAGTGGCTTGCTGAGCGGAATCCGGTCGTCGTCAAGTTTATAGAAACTCTTACGCATAACGAGAATGAACATCAGCACGAAGAGGAAAAGCTTTTCAAGTGTGCAGTGGCAGTTGATGCTATATATGGGTCAAGGCATTTAAGATATGTATCGGCTATTAATTTGGCTATTTCGGCAGTTAAGTATTCGTTAGCAAGATCAAAAATGATCATTGATATCGATAACCATATTATTAGCTCCGGTAGTTATACGAAGTTCAATAATTGGTTAGAAAGTTTAGCTGGAGAACAACTACAGCTTCCTGAAGGTTTTTTGTTTTTGGCCTTTGACAATGAACAGAAAGGTCAAAAAAATTATTTGGATCGTGGGAATAATACAGTTATATTCCACACGGTTACGAGTTTCATTGCATTTAGCTATAGCCAAAGTAATAATATTCAAAGTGAAAATCCTTGGCTATATACGGAACTTGACCAAAAACAATATGAAGAGTTATTTTATTTATCATCAGGTATGAGTGATGAAATTAATGAAGAACTTACTAATTATCTTTCGACTATTTTAGGTGAGCTTTGCATTGAGAAAAATCAAGAAACGAATACAATCGACGAATTGATTCATCAGCAAAGTCAGATAGGACATATGAAAAAATGTCCAGTTTGCCAGACCTCTAATATCGATAATAAGAAACGAGTTTGCCCTAAATGCCAAAATAAATTACCAACGATTGCTGAGATAATCAACGAACAACCTAAGACCGTAAATGTTACTGAAAAATTACCTGCCATTTCTCCTTACGTATTTAAACGACGATCAGTTCTGGAAAGTGAAGTCCATGCACCACAAATATTCGTTCCTGATCCAATAGGAATTAATCCAAACTCGGTTGCCAACGTTAGAAAAGTTCTTGAGCATATTGAAGAAATATCTGGAGTTAAAAATGGTAGCCGTAAATGGGTTGTAGTTACCTGTGATGGAGTACCGTATCATCACATACAAAAAATTAAAAAAGATTTTCCTTGGCTCATATTAATTCCGGGTGCCCTTCATGAAGAAATGAATATGTTAAAGGCATTCGTTGAATTAAATTGGGTTATTGATCTAAGAGATTTTGCTAAGTGCCAAGGATATCGAACTGACAACCAACTCCAGTTCTTCAAAAAATGCTCCGATCATCATAAGTCGTGGGATTCTATATGTAATATATATAGGCACGCAATGGCATCCGAGTTAATGTGGCCATATGTTATTTCTGAAGAAAATCCTTCTGTTGAAGGATTTTTAAAATGGGCTCAAAATCAGACTGATCATACGTTTAGGTTAAAGTATGAACAAACTTTTATTTATTTGCAAGCAATTATTAACTTTCGTACCGGTGTTCGTTTTAATAGGCCTTCACTAAAGTTTGCAACCAGACGAATGTTTGCGCCTATTTGGTCTGCTCGACGGCATCCAATCTATCGATTAATCGAAATTGCTGATGAAGAACAAATGCTACGATTAAGGCCTGAAATTCGAAATTTAATCCAAGAAAGGGTTGTTACTTCGCGATCCAAACTTTCAAATCAACATCAAGGCCATGACGCAATACTTGAAGAAATTAACAAATCATTGAAATCATTAATTCCTCCAGTACCTTCACAACGGCATTGGGAAATTGCAGCACGTAATTGTACTAATTTTTCAAAATTGCGTACTAATATTTTTAATATAATAGGATACTCCGAAAGTGAAGCCAATGAGCCTCGTACACGTCCTGGTTTTACTGCTGAATCACGTCGATTCCGGGTTCAGATAAGAAAAACTCAATTTGTAAATCCAAATGCTGATAATCGTATTTTTCAAAATCTAGGTGGAGAATTGACATTAAGCGAACAAATGATAAGATTTAGTGAAATCGCGAGTATGAAAAGAAATGAATTTATTAAAGCAACATTAATTAAAAAAACACCTTTAGGCATTTGGCATCCAATTCCCATAACATGTGATGAGGCAGAACTTCAAGGAAGCGAAAGCTCTTTAAAAAAACCAGAAATTTTATCTATTATTAACTCTTTAATTCCTTCTTTAGGTGATTTAGATCGATTACGCTTTCGTGGTTTATCGAATAAGTCCCGTGAAGATTTAGTAAATATTCTTCAAGAAGTCAGAAATATATTAGCTGAAAATAACATTAGTACTAGTGAAGAATAATTAATGGGGTATTTTTCGTAGAAGATTTGTGTTATTTTATTATCGATATAGTTACTATCTTATTTATGTATAAAAGCGCAACAATTTTAATATAGTACGGTAAATGTAATATCTTTATTTATTAATAATTAATAAAACAAATAAAATTAAGTTTGATACATATTTTGGGTTAATCATTTAATGTTTTAATATATTTGCGATAATTAATGCGAAAAGATAAAGTTACATTTTAATAGATCCGTTTGGTGATGTAAATTTTAACATAATATCACCCACAAATTTGGTTCAAGAATTTTCTGATAAGGCCAAATTTATCAGACATTTTCACCAGACACTTGAAAATGGCGAATTAAAGGAAGACAATTTTGAAATGAATTTTTAAAGCTAAGAAGTGTTCATCGAACCATTTATCAAGATTACTGGATTAGGAGGTAAAAAAGGATTTTGAACGATTTCCCATTTAATAATATAATCCAAATTTTTTTCTCCATCTATTTGTAAATTATCAAGTTTAGCCATTACAGCACTATCTAAAAGATGAAAAGAAGAAAAGACTTAGAACGCCAAACGAAACGCCGCTAACTAAATTTGACAGCAACTCACCACCAATAAAATTAAGGAAACCAATTAACACGACAAAGATCTCTCACTGTTACCTCAAAAAAAAAAAAAAGAAAAGAAAAGTTAGTCCAATATATGATCTGTCAGATTTCAGAAAGATTTAATTGATTATATGAATGGGACAAAGTAAGCGTAGAATTTACTTCTCTTAATGTCGATTTAATTTAACATGCAACTTTTACTACGTATACTGCTGTACTGTCGCCACATAAAACTCCCGGTTATATGTGTGTTCGTACGTACGTACGTGCCGTTATTGCAGCATAGTGCACATTTCTGTATAAAGGTCGTAAAGCCAGAACTGCAGAAGGCAGTTGAAATCGATTAATATAGCCTTTCAATTTGATTGGCTAATTATTGTAATACTTAGAACAATCTGGAAACGAAGTCTAGAATAATTTGAAGGTTAATCATTACTGAATAAGGTACGATCGTCGATTACCAAATATGGTAAAATCCCTGACTGTACTGGAAAATAAATAGCAACAATCAATGAGCTCCTGGCCAGGTGGATTAAAGGAAAAAGTAAAATGCTCCCACGATGGGCTATATTCCAAAAGGGGCCCGAAAACCATGGCCTGAAAGCCCTGATAATTGGAAACATGCTAAAAGCAAGATTATGCATGGTCTGGAAAAGCCTGATAACAGGCAATTCTTTCTGGGCTATAGTGGAAAGGAAAAGGATCTCAGACTGTTTACGTGAAAGACGGGGAATTAATATAACCCAAGCTCTAAATAACAAGATCAGCACTAAAGCGTGGCCAAGAGAATGGAAGCCGTATCTATCCGCCTGGACGAAGATAGGAGGGAAGATAAAATCACAATCTGAATTGCCTTGGAAATTAGAAGAAATTGAAGTGCAAGGAAAGGAGGGCACCAAGTTATCGGTCAAAGTAATCGTTAATATTTTAAGGGATAAAACATTTAAAACAAAAGCAAAAACGGAAGACGAAAATAAAAGGAAATACAACTGGCTAAACATAAATAAGATCGAGAACAAAAAGAAAATGACATATTGGCGGCTCTTCCATAGAGCCCTACCCCTGGGATACAGGCTGAAACATGTCGGACCAGGAATCTCAGGTGACTGCCTCTGGTGCCCCGGGGAACAGCAAACAAGAGAGCACTTCATCACGGGGTGTGAAATAAGTAAGGAAATATGGGGAAAAGGGCTCAGCCACCTCAGTAGTGAAGAAGAGAGGACCCCACCTACCACCCTCGAGGAAATATACCAAGAACCACCCACAGAGAACCCAAACAGATGGTATGCCAAGATGTGGCTAAGTATGAATGTTGTATATGAACTCTGGTGCAATTATACAGCTGGCAGATGGGGGAAGGATCTGTCAGATAAAAATATAATGGTAAGGAAAGCGGAAATTCGAATAAAAGCGGACATTAGAATACTTAAAGCTAGCTTAGAAAAGTGTTCAAAAAAAGTAATCAATAGATTTAGATACATAGTATAATCATGTATGAATAGTAAATATTAATAAAAGAGGCCAAACGCCACCACTGGGAATTCCCAAGAGGAAAACAAAAAAAAAAAAATTGAATATATCTATAGTAAGAGCCCATAAACCCAGTTCTCCTCCAGAAAAAAACATTCAGAGGCTTCACAAAAGACTTTGTAATTTGAACAATAAGATGGCCCAAATCCCTGTCTTAACTGATCTCAAACTAATTATCAAAGACCTTAACTTAAAGCTGCAAGAGGAACTGGCATCTCTTTCAGAAAGGTGGTGTATCAGGTCAAGTGCCAAGTGGATAAAAGAAGAAGAGAAGTCAACAAAATACTTCTTTGCTCTCTATAAGAAAAAACACTCTACAACAAGCTGCTCAAAAGTAAAAAATCCGAATGACACAAATGGGACGTCCCAGGTACAAACACTCAATTACATTAAAGAATTCTACCAAGAAGTCTACAAAAAAGAAACAATTGATAAGGAAGTAGCTTTTCAACTTATGGAAAACCTGGCACAGGTCTCTTCAGAACAAAATTATGCACTAATCAAACCCATCACAGAGGAGGAAATTCACCAAACAATTGACAAACTCCCAAACAATAAGGCCCCGGGCTCTGACAGTCTTACATATGAATTTTACAAAGACACCAGAGAGGCCATTGTTCCAATACTAGTCAAACTCTTTAATGAGGTCCTCTCACAAGACCAAATCCCCAAGTTTTGGAGCAAAAGCTTGGTCACTTTGATCCCAAAAAGAACAATGATTTAGAGAGCATCAATAGCTGGAGACCAATCTCGCTCGTCAATGCTGATGTAAAGATTTTCATGAAAATACTAGCAAATAGAATCAACCCAATCTGCAATGAAATTATAGGTCCAGCTCAACAGGTGTTCATAGCCAACAGGTTGATCACAGATTCAGCTCTGGATATCCTCACAGTACTGAGAAATCAAAAGGACCAAACGAAACAGCACTGGCTTCTTTTGCTAGACCAACAGAAGGCATTTGACAGGATCAGCTATGACTTTATACGTATAGTATTGGAAAGAATGAACTTCGACCACAACTTTATTAAGGTTGTCAATGCCTTGTTTTCCTCACAAGTTGCACACATAGTTGACTCAGGTCAAATATCAGAACCAATTAGAGTGGAGAGAGGGGTAAGACAAGGAGACCTGCTCTCCCCTCTCCTCTATGTTCTGGCTATCAACCCTCTAATAGAGACCACCATTCAGAACATTATGGGCATCCTGATTAGCGATACAAACTTCAAAATTGCAGTATATGCAGACGATCTATCAATTGGGATTAGCTCTCCGTCAGACTAGTCAACACTTCTCAAAATTTTCAGTGACTATGAAAAAGCCTCAAATGCAGTCATCAACAAACATAAGTCAATCCTTATACCAATAACAAACAATGCCAGCAGAGTTGAACTCTCAGAGCAACATAATTTTAAAACCCCAACCAATGACCAGGAATACTTTACATTCCTTGGATACAGTGTAGACATAAAGGGTAACCCTAGCAAAACCCTCTGGAGTGAAATGACAAAAAAAATCAAGAACAAGATCGAAGAGCTCTCCAAAAGAAATTTGTCATTTAGAGGAAAGATTCTTGCAGCCAAAACACTTCTTATTTCAAAGATCTGGTACCTGGCCTATCTCCTCCTGCCATCAAGAGGACAACTTAAAGAAATCGACTCACTTATAATAAAATGGGTTAAGAATAATTCACGTATGCTTCCCCAATACTCAACATTCCAACTTGGATATGAAAAGGGTGGTCTATCAGCTCCAATTCTCGAACATGCTTGATGCCAGAATCCTCTCAATCTGGATCAAGTTACTATCTAGCAGCACGTTATGGGCAAGAACAGAAAGAAAGATAATCACAGCAGAAATCCGTAACAGAAGGAATATAACAGTCAGGGAGGCACTATCACAAATTTCTTGCAAGACCAAAGGTTGGCCGGAAAGATGGAGGCCATACCTAAATGCCTGGAAAAGATTTAAGGGTAAAATCGAAACAACAGGTACCTGGCCATGGGAACCTAGTAATCTCAAAATAGGTGAAATAGAGGGTCAACAATTTACTGTTCGCATGGCCCTAAAAAGTCTTTACGA
>QKWP01000283.1:229370-255119 GCA_003550325.1 Gigaspora rosea | reverse complement strand
GGATAAACGCTATCCGGACTGTAACTCTAGATAAATTAATTATCTTATTAGAATTTTATATGATACCACATAAAGATTTGATTTTCATAGGTATCGAACACCCCAATCCAGTATGGTTTCGTATTGGAATTAACATTTGATTTCTATCCCAATTTACTGTAAAATTTTTTTACAAAACTTACCGAAAAAAAATTTCTGTACGGACGACCAGAATTGTATTGTATGGGAAATTACAGTATGGTACCGGTATGGTATTGATTAGTATTTTCGCAAATCAATTGGTGTGGGTGAGCATATCAGTATAGTACACCCCGAATTTTTAAAATCAGTACCATACTGATCCGGACATTTTTTGGGCCCCGTGATGATAAATTCTTGTCAAATAATTTACAAGAATTTGCGTCACGTGGCCCAAAAATGTCCGATTTAAAAACGGATGAATCCTATTTAAAATACTAAATCCGGATATATATATCAAATATAAATAATAGGATTAATCCGGATTAATAGGATTACGGATTGGATCTCTACCTAGTAATCTCAAAATAGGTGAAATAGAGGGTCAACAATTTACTGTTCGCATGGCCCTAAAAAGTCTATATGAACCATCGGCTCCCTCAAGCAACACAGATCAAAACCATTCTCAATTTAAATGGATCAAATCCAAATGGAGTCTTAACAAGAAGAAGGACACTTTTTGGCGCTTTATGCACAGGGTCTTACCTCTAGGGTACTGATTAGTGCACATCGATCCCAATGGCATTGGGGACTGCCCTAATTGCCCTTACCATATGCAAACCATCGAACATTTTGCTTTAAAGTGTCCTCTAAGCAAAGTTGTCTGGGAAACCACCTACAAAGTCCTGAAGACATCGGAAGAGGACTCAATTCCTCGAACATTAGACGATATCTTCAAAGCGACCAATATTAAAGAAAACAAGAAATGCAAAACTGCAATCTGGTTACACATTATCTGCATCTATGAGATCTGGTGCTGGTATACGCAAGCCAAATGGGGTGATAATGTTATCCCTCAAACGGCGATTGCTAATATAATTAGGATCAAGTTAAAATTTGAAATTAACCTTTTATATAGAATCCTTGGCTGTAAAGGCTGCAAAAAGCTGGGTAGTGGCAAAAATGTTCTTGACTTCATAGAACTTTCTGTAAATTAATATGTATATAAAAAAAAAAATTTAAGAATTTGATAAAGTATATTTTGTTTTAAAAGTCACTTTTGTTTTCTTTGTTCCCAAAAATAATAAGCTTTAGGATTAAAAAAAACATATTTCATTTTTTAAAAAAATTTAATAAAAGCAAGAAACAAGAAAATTAATAATAAAAAGGTAATTTAAGGCTCAAAAATTAAAGGTCTATACAGTTCCAACTAGTACGAGTATTTTGAGTTTTGTATAACCAAAAATGACTTCTGTGCAACTCAAAAGAAGCTTTGTATTACAACAAAAGAAAGAGTAAAGAAAGTTTTTCAAAAAGAACAAGATTTGTTAATTAAATAACCTGGCCGCCAGATTGAGTACCAGAGGAAAAGGACCTATGTTATAGAAGTAGGTACCAGGGGGGAAAAACCATAATGGCACCTAATGCTGGGTAGATCAACCCTTCCGGGCCAACTGGATTGGAAGTCTGGATGTATCGGTGAAAGACCGATAGAAAAGTGATGGTCGGTACTGGGTTGGAGTGAACTTTACAAGGGCAGAAGTAGGTAATGGTAGCGGTTCTGACTGCAAGTTGCTTGCCTCGGTGAGTGCATAAGTTACTGAAGTGTAGGTAATACCTGTGTGGGACAGGGGCTGCTCTATCAAGTGTACCGCGAGGATAAATTAGTCCTAAGAGGATATAGTTAGCATCCGGAACTGTTTTCGACTAACTAATATATCGGAGGGCTGTACCAGTGATCACAAGTAGGATTGATATGCAAAGCTTGGACCAGAGGGTTTAAATAGGCAATCTGTAGGTATGGCAACTAGTGTAGAACCTTTGGGCAGACTATTTCAATTAGACAACCAAAAGTTGTACGTGTGGCTAGTTGTACTCTCATTCAATGTAACAATTGTGGGCTGCCCAAAGAGGTGCTCTTGATCCACAGGCTTGATTAAATAAACTCTCACTCAAAAAAAAAACAATTACTAATCGTGACAATATTTATATCAATCTGCATATATGCACAACATCTAATAGGTATTATGTATGCAAAAACGAACACATATATATAATGCAAATGTACCAATCAAATTTTTAAATCTTGTTAATAATAAACTAAATTTATCATTCTTAAGCAGTTTATTCAAGTTTTTTGAAGTATTCTCTATACAAAGAAATTGACGTTTATACTTAGTCAAATTAATTTAAAGTACAAAACAAGTTCCTGATTATGATATCAAAAAAGCATTACAAAAACAATATGAGTGTGTAAGAGTAAAACCTGCAGCTGCATAATGATTTACTATGAAAAGTTTCAGGTTTTCACTCTCACGCACTTATATATTATATTATAGTATTATACCTATTATGGCAATTGCAACCTTTACGGCAATTGCAACCTTTATAGCAATTACAACTATAATAACTATTACAACTATTTCAACTTTTTATAGCAATATGGATATTTACAACTTTGGGTCTTAGTTGTAACCAAGGATTTGCAACCCAGGTTGTAATCCATAATGCCGTAATAATTACTTACGCCAGCAACCTTAATTGAAACCCGTTTGGCAAGTCCTAAGCAAGGAGGTAAAGAAAATTCTTTAACAGTACTACAGAAGACCAGAATTCTGATTGGAGACCAAAAAAACCAAATGAAAGAGACCCTATAGCAAGAGAGGTACCAACCTGGTCACCAAAGTTGTACCAGAGAAAAAGAACCTATATTTCGAATTAGGTACCAAGAAAAGAGTGTTCATCAGGTGCATAAAGCCGGCCAACCAATCCTTCTGGGCTAACTGGTTTGGTAGTTTGGGAAGGAATGGTATAAAATTGGAAGGAAGGTTGGATATAAGTATTGGGAATTAGAATGAACCTTACAAGGGCAAATGAAACTTACTGGCCAATAAGAAGTAGAAGCAAAGAGACATGTACGTGTCAAGACCCAACAGAGCTCTGGGCACACCCATATGGGAGTTTATGTACAGTCGTCCCTCCCTACAGTCACCTCCCATATAATCACAAACTCCATACAATCACATAGTTTTTGGTTACCGATTTTTTTGTTATTAAAACCCCTTCTATATAGTCACAAATGCTTATAATCACTATCACACATATTTCATATTTATAGATATTTTTTAATAGTAAAATGACTTCCATATAATCACACCCGCATGGGCCAGGTAGGGCCGGGTACGGTAATACAAGCTTGAGAGTACAAAATTTTTTGTTTTAAGCGTTGCAAATACTTAAGAGATCGAAGTTAAAATAACGAAGGTACATGTACATACAGCATGCTAAGGTTAGTTCTATGACTTCATACTGAATGATTCATTTCGGGATCAAACGAAACCCCCTACATGCTATAAAAAAGTTATTGAAAGAATTGAAAGGTATTAGTGATATATCGTGATATTTATCGAATTCGCTCTGTAAATTAATTAATAGTTGGTAACTTATATAAGTATAGTACAAAATGATTAGGCAAGCGATCTTATTGAGGGAAGTTTAAAATCTATTAAGGAAAATTTCTTGATTTAAGGAACAAGAATTTCAAGCGATAACTAGATAACACGACTTTTTTTTTGCTAGCGATATTTTTAACAGGGTTAAAAGGTTTGTTCACCATGTTCATTTCTTGACTTAGATTGATTGCCAAATCAAATTCGATTGTAGTTGTGCATTTACGCATATGAGTCAGATCAAATTTTTATATCCTTCAATAGGGGTTTCATAATTAAAATCAGAGAATCTTATTTTATTTTTCCGATTTATAATAAGAAACTAGCCAGTATCTTCTATTTTCCTGTACCCACGAGTTTTATAGAAACTGTAAATAATAATAAAATATAAAATTAAATGTTTGATGCGGCCTGTGAATTAGTTGTCATGATGAAGATTTGAAATAAGACAAAAAACCATTCTTTAGGTTTAATAAGTTTAAATTATAGCAGCTTCACTTATACTGTAGCATTAATTACTTATGAGAGTTAACAAAGGTAGTAGTACCTCGATCCTATTCTTTAATTAAAGGCCATTCAATCAAATCTGAATACTAATTTGTATATAACCTGAATCTGGACGAATCTGGACGAATCTGGATTTAATTATTCAATCCGTATTCTATATGAATCGTTAGTTCAATGGGTGGCACGAAGTGCCACCCATGTTACTCAGTACATTTGGTCGTGTTGGCAATTTTTTGCGGCCAATTTTTTTAGTAATTTGTTGGCAAATGTCCAACGGCCAATTGTCTAATATTTAAATTTCGGGCAAAAATTTCTAACTTACACAATATTAAAAAAGACTATATTGTATTAGATTGCTTGTTGCTAAATAAGAAAAAAATTTTAATCTTTATTTTAAACAATAAATAGTAATTGAGACTCATTTATATAAAGATTAACGTTAATACAGATAAAGTAGATAAAACATGTAATTTTTATATCATAAAATAGATATAAGCCATTCGTGTCAGTAAAGTTTTAAATACACTTCGGGAATTGATCTTTTTAACAAAAATCGGCGCTGATCTGCCTATCTGAAATCGAGATCTACTAGAATGTGTAACAAGAAATTTCATCAAAAAAAGTATAATAAAAACATAAGTTTGCAAGGTGAGTAGGTGGGCAGTACTCTAGTAATGGTTTACGAATTCGAAATAGTAAATTTAAATAGAGTAAAGAGTATACAGAGCAGATTAATATTTCAAAAAAATTAATTTTTTTGGAAATGTCAATCTGCTCGATTTCTATTGACAGCAACCCATCTATTTTATAAATATTAGTAGCTTGAAGCTACTAATTTTATAAAATCGATAGTTAATGAAGCGATACTTGGTAAGATGTATAATATTAATTTATTATGATGTGCAATTTAATCATTATGCGCTTATTTTATCTAAGCTTAATTATCATGATCTTATGTCTAAAGAAACGTCTATTCATGTATAGTTTTTTTTATTATTTATATGCTTGCATGGATAAATTTCAACTATTTAATCCAATGCCAAGGCATAAGATCGGGTAGTATAAATTATAGAATTTTAATACCAAACAATAGATCGGGTTGTGTCAATTTTATTTTTTAACACCAAGGCATAGAATCAGGTTGTGTCAATTTTAGATTTTAACGCAAGGCATAGGAGAACCCCAAAATATACATAGATAGGTCAGGTATGAGTTTGCTTATTTTTGAGATTTTTTATGCAAATCTTTTCTATTTATAGGGGATGGCTAAAGCCAGGTATGTTTGTATGTTTTTGATTATTTAATTAAAATTAGGATAAGGGTTAGTTTGGGGTTAGGGTTAGGGCTTGACTTATAAGTAAAATTGTCTTCCCGACATTTTTTATTAATGCTCCTATACAGGTTTAGACACTCGTTTTTTGTATTTTCAGCGTTTTTCACTTTTTTTCTTTGTTTTTGTCTCGTCGGGCTGATCCGTAAAGATCAAATTTTACGATTTGATTGGCTTTATATCACGTGAACGCACCTGGCTTTAGACGACCCCTATTTATAGTAATTTTTTGCTTATTTTTGAAGTTTTTCTGCAGATCTTTCCTTTTTTAGTAACCCTATAATTAACCTGACCTATCTATGTATATTTCGGGGTCTTGGCATAGGATTAGAATAGATAAAATTTTATTTTTACTTCATTATATAGGAGGACAACTGTAGTAGTCAGAATTGGTCTGAGCCTCAGAATGCCATCCAACTATGCTTGGCACTAGAAGCTTTGGCAAAACATGCCTAGATATCTCATTACCATAGTAGGGAGTACAGTTGTTTGCATATTTTCAAATTCAGAATGCTAAATCCTGGGTCCTGAAGTCACAGAAAAATCAGCTAGTTGCGGCAGCATGCCGGCTTGAGATATTTACCCAATGTGATAGAGGCAGCTGCATGGCTTGAGATACAAACTTCTAAAAAGTACACCAGTAAGGAACTTTGGGTGTAACTAATTTGGAAACATAAAGTACCTACCTGGAATTATATATACCAAATTGAAAGTGATGATACTAAAAAATATGGGTAAAGTAGCAAATATGTGAATACTAATTGTTGGCTAGAAAAGGGACGTACAAAAACCAGGCTAGCTATATAAATGGGAATATAGTAGGTTCTAGTAGGTTTAGGTTATAGATAAAATAGTTCAAGTTTCAGTATTTAGTAGATGATATAAAGATTGTAAGCATTAATATTGTAATAATCAATATACACTCAATAAAGACCAAAGGCATAACCTTACCTTAACAAAAAAAAAAATGTTAGCACTTAAAAATATATCAAATCAGCAAATTTATTTTTATTTTTCTTGAAATTTGGAGAATAGATACATAATTTTGATTTTTAATCAAAAAGGTCAAAGCTTCTTTTCTCCAAATTTTAAGTAAAATAAAAACAATACTACTAATTTAATATATTTTTAGGCTTTGAACAAGTTTATCTAGTGAATTAAGTTAGAATTAATTAGTAAAATTTTGTGAATTATAAGATTTTATAGAATTTTATTAATTGATAGTCCACCAGGACCCCGAAATATGCATAAATAGATCAGGTATTAGTTTGCTTGTTTTTGGTATACAGATTATTTCTATTTATAGGGGTCATCTAAAGCCATATACCCACGTGACATTTTCATGTAAATCAACCAAATGGAGTCGCGTAAATTTTGTTTACACGGATCAGCCCGAAGAAGTCAAAAAACAAAAAAAACGCAAGAGCATAAAAACGGCCTAAACCTATCTTGGGCCATTAATAAAAAATGTCGGGAAGGTAATTTTACTTATATTGGTCCTAACCCTAACTCCGACCCTAATGCTAAACAGACTCTAATACGAATTTTAACTAAAATTTCCAAAAATCACATGGGTACATGGCTTTAGCCCATCCCCTATTTATAGATTTTTTGCTTATTTTTAAGGTTTTTCTGCAGATTTTTCTATTTTTGGTAATTTTATAAAGAAAATTATAAATAGCGACCTGTCACCATGACAATCCTATATGATCAGCCAATCATTTTTCAGATTGGTGATTATATAAATATATATTAATAAAAATATATTTTTTTTGTTGCTATATTAAAGTTGTCATTGAAGCTGTCTCTGAAGCTGTCACTAGAGTTTTCGTTAGTGCTGTTGTTGGAGTTGTTGTTGAAATAGTAGTTGGAGCCATAGTTAGAGCTATAGTAGGACCTCAGAAATTCATGAAGTCGTGTTTAGATTAGTGGTTTTAGTGATTCAGTAGGTTTTTTTTTCTTTTGGCAAGCTCTTAGTTATTTTTCCATAGATTCTTTCTTAAATTTAGTAGATATTCATTGGTTTTCAGTAGTTTACTAGTTTCAGTAGAGGTTTCCAGTAAATTTGTCGTAGGTTTGTTTCTCTGAAAAACCAGGTAGTGGAGATTTGGCAATTAGTACCAGGATCTTGTAAGATAAGTTTGAACAAATACTACTTTTTGTAGGTTTGGGCCAGGCAGTAAAAATTAGAAATGGGATCCTGCTATAATAGATATGGTTTTTTTTCGTTGTTTGCTTTTTTTACTTTTTATTTTTTCTTTTTGTTTTTCTTTGAACTAACGCTTCTTTTTTTTGTAGATTTGCTTCACAAAAACTAAATTTTTAGCGTTTGGTACTGTAGTCTTTGGGCTTTCGTTATTTTAGTGCCATCATTTATGAAGTACGAAGATTGGGTTTTGGAGATTCTGGACTTTTATCGTTTCGGTGCCGTCATTTATGGGATATTAAGATTCTTGGATTTTGTTGTTAGTAGTTTAGTTTGTGAAGATTTTCATTCCAGTTTGCTGATAGTTTCAGGCTTTTGCTATACTGCAGGTTTTATCACTTGAAGATTTTAGAATTTTGTCACCTTCAGTGCCGTCATTCAGAACCTTCATTAATTTGGTATCATTGGGCATTACCACGATATCATTTAATGAGGTATTGTTATTTTAGAATCATTGTCGCTTTGGGTATTGTTATGATATTGTTTAAGAGCTGGTTATTTGGTGCTTTGATTTGTGCAGTATTTGGTTAGGGTGCAATATCATAGTTTTTTTTGTTATTAATGATATTATAGTTTTTTTTTATTTTTATGATGTAATTTTGTATTGTAATTGATAATTTAATAAATTAAATTGTGTATTATATTAGTATTATTTTTTGGGTTTTATAATTTACCGCCATGGCAATGTATCGCCACCCCTTGATCAACCAATTAGAATGCAGGATCAGGTGTAATGTGAAATCAAAGCAATTACGATTTTTTTTCAAAAATCGGCTATAGCACCTATGAAATCATCTCTCATACTCTAACAAAAAAAATTCCTCTCAAAATTTTGGGTTAGCATCTTTTTGCTAAATCGTCCTACTTAGTATTGTACATGGGACTATACATGATTAATTATAGTCATCTTTCTCTATAGTCACCAAGTTGGTCATACCCTATAATAGTAATTGTTTAAAGGAACATATTTATATAAATTTCATTTGCTCTTCCTTATAAAAAATTTTAATTTTCACTAATGAAGATGAAATAGGCCTTTTTCAAAAATCAATTTCGGTAGCATCACTACATGGGACATGTTCATACTATGTAAAATGTCCAGCATTCAAGATTGTTCAAAATCGTCCAAGCCTATGTCCCATGTTTAACTAATCCAGTCATGTCGATTCTGGCAAGTCCACTACTACTGGACACCTTATTTATAAATGTGGAGGTATTGACAAATATACGATGGAAAAGTTTGAAAAAGAATGTAATCAATAAAGTTATTTAAAAAAAATATATAATTATAGGACGATTTTAATGCTCACTGGAGGTGAAGTTCACCTGGTCACGTGATCAACTGCCATGGCCTCCAAATTAAGCTTTAATGCAGGCCGGAACTTAATGCAGCTATAATAATTTCTAAACCGGTTTATGCAAACTATGTACATGTACTATTACACATTTTACTTGTCATAAGCACCGATTAAAAAACTGCATTTAATACTATATTTTACATTTATAAATACCCGGGTCTTTAATCAGTGTGGTATGATAATTGAGGAGGTTTTCCATTATCCTTTGCTTCACAAAGGATAGTTTATGCTTCCGCTACGGCTGTCGCCTCCGCTTTAGCATTTTTTTTACTACTGCCCAACTTGGATAAAGACTTTTAATTGTTTCATCCTAACTCTACCTAATCTTAAAAACAACTTTGATAAATCGTAATATTAATTAAAATTGATGTTAATTATATATTATATGCTTATACAATATACTGTAATTAATTTAATACATAATATAAGACTAATATGTGGGCATTATATATTCATATTTTCTTTGTTTTTCCCTTTATTTGGACATTTTTTTTGATAATGCCCTAGTGCTTCACATAATAAACATTTACACTGTGCTTTTGAACTCATTTTACCATTACTAGTTTCTCTAGTTTCTTGATCGTTCGCCCTTCTATCTAATACTTCTGTAAAGCTTTTCATTCTTTTCTTAGATGGAGCACCACGGATCTTAACTACTTTCAGATCTGTTATTTGGTTGATGAATTGCTGTTGTAGGGGAACCATTTCTTCAGATTCACCAGTTTTCTCATTTGTATTATCATATAAATTGTTAACATTACAACTTAAATCTTCAAAACCTTGCCACTTGATTGCAATAAAGTTTTTTAGCATTCGTATTAATTCCTCATCGCTGTTAGTTTCTAAGGCAATGTTAATTGCAGTTTTAGAAATAGAGAATGCAACTCCAAACCGATTTCTTAGAGAAGTAGTACGGTGAATAATTTCGTTATGCTCCAATTTCTGAAACTGTTGTAAGTTCTGAAAAGTAGATATTGCTTCAGAAGGTAATGACAAAGTTTCAATACATGGCTTTATAGCAACTAAAACTGGTGAATTTTTAAGATTAACATCTAATTGATCCACAATACTGTCCTTGTACCATCTAGTTGGTATAATGCTAATATGAAACTTTGCGTGAATTGAGTAGAGCATAACATGCCAAAAATGACGACAGATTATTCCTTTAGTAATCATTTCCATGCAAGTACAAAGATGAGTTCTATCACTCAATAATGCCACTATATTTTCATGATATGAAAGTCCACCTATACGATGTATCCTCCATAGCTCAATTATATTTGAAAATTCAACTCCATTTAAAAGAGATTTTAACGTCGTTTGTGGTTCATCGTCAATACCGTATATTGCCGAAAATAAGCTACCTCCTAAAATAAGCTGCCCCCAGTTTTGATCCAAAAATGTCAAAACGCCTTTGACCCAAAAATAAGCTACCCTTTGTTGCACCAAAAGATATTT
Source organism: Gigaspora rosea (assembly GCA_003550325.1). NCBI lineage: Eukaryota > Fungi > Glomeromycota > Glomeromycetes > Diversisporales > Gigasporaceae > Gigaspora > Gigaspora rosea. Next base: position 244,634 of record QKWP01000283.1, on the reverse strand, counting down.
AACAAAATTTTTAGTTCTGAAAATAAGCTACCCCCACGATTGATAAACATTGCTACATAGTAAAGTCTAAATTTTACTAAGTAAATCGATCAAAGTCGCATAACTGATAAGTAACCTTGTTCAGCAGATCAAAATATGTGTACCCTAAAAATTTCATAAAATCGGAGAACTTTTTATTATTTGACGTTTAATTTTTACATTCAACGATTTTTTTTTACAAAAAAAAAACTATTGAACGTAAAAATTAAAAGTCAAATAATAAAAAGTTCTCTGATTTTTATAAAATTTTTAGAATACGCATATTTTGATCTGCTGAACAAGGTTACTTATACGACTTTGATCGATTTGCTTAGTAAAATTTAGACTTTACTATATAGCGATTATAATCGATCGTTTTATAAATTACCCCCGATTTTTTTCTGCATGTTTATTTATTGTTTATAACATATTTATTTATTGCCTTTATTGCCTACAGCATATTTATTTATCTATTTTACTTGTTAGAGTTTGTGTTTGAAAATAAGCTACCTCTTTGTTGTGCTTTAAATTACTTAAAATAGCAAATAAACCGAAAATAAGCTACCCACGGTTTTTTTTGTTAAAAATTGGCAAAAAAAGGTAGCTTATTTTCGGCAACATACGGTATCTTCAATAAAAGCATGATTAACAGTATCAAAACAAGAGACCTTTATATTTACAAAAGAAAAAAATGTTTAGTGCTTAAATCAAATCTTTGATCCAACAAAATAATGAATCAAATTAAGGCTAATACTAATCAGATAAAAAAAATTATATTTACCTCAATAGAAGATAATACCAAACACCCTTCATAAGTAAACGATTGAGAAATTTGAAATCATTGCCATGACAAAATAAGAGGGGTTAAGAATTGAATAAGAATTGTATCGATATTGGTAAAAAATTGTGAAGAAACATGTGGAAGTCCAATCGTTGTATAATGAGCCTTAAGATCAATCAACTTATTATGCTAGGATTCGTTTTCCAATCTTTTCTCAATCGCTTTTTCAATATCACTAAGCGTACTAGCACTACTTAATGACTTTTTAATTATACCATTAAATGATTCCACACTTTGCGTGCTCTGAATTCTGGCATTAAATTGAAATGGAGCATAAGATTTGGCCCAACTAAAACGATTATTATACAATGTTTTGTCATATAATTATGACATTCTGGAAACGTTTTTATCATGGACTTCCACCGTTGCTCAAATAGTTCAGTGCTTAATACGTTTCTACATGAATAAAAGGCTTTGCTAAAAGCATTAAAATATAAACCCAACTTTGTTTTAAGGCGTTTGATTATATTCTGCCAAATATGAAATAGACAGTAAAAGTGTTGTGTTGTTGGGAAAACGCGAGAGACTGCGTTAATTAGACCTGGTTCAGAATCAGTCCAAAATGATTTAGGGACAATATCACTAGTTGCTTTCATTAAGCATCGTAAGATCCAGACATACATTTAGTGATCCTGGCCGAAATTAAAAAAATCGGCTAAGCCGATTTTTCGACCCGGTCGGTCGATTTTTTCTAAAATCGGCTAGCCGATTTTATAAGTAAAAAATTTTTTTATTAGAACTTTATTATCAGAGTATTTTATTTCGTTTATAATACTTTTAACAAACTCTTCGCATAAGAATTTATTTTAAAAATTTTTCGAAAATGTTACTTTAAATCGGGATAAGGGTTAAAATACTATTGATTTTTTTTTAGGATATAGATGACTTATTCATTTTCAAATGAGCGATGCACAGTATTAACTTTCATTTTCTTATAATAATACTTGTCGTTAAAAAGTTATTTATTTCGTTAAATGGGAGTCTTTAAACATCCATTTCCGATTTCAAAATTTTGATACACAAATGTAATTTTTAAAAGATTTTAATGTAATTATTAACGTCGAAAAATCTCCAGATATCAAGATATTTAAAACGCATTCTATTTTAAGATATCGATCTCTATACTTTCGTAGTGAGCTAGCAAGAATTAACAAAGATAAAAATTATATTAAACCAATTAATCTCTATTCAGCAATTTGATATCATTATTCAGTAAGTTATTATTAAATGTTTTAATTTGTATTATAATATTATTTAACGTTATCAACTTTATTTAAAGATATATCTACGGAGGTGTAATTTTGTTAGAAAACCTTGATGTATCATTTATTTTTGAACTAATGCTTATTGCTTGCGGGTTTCTTCTTTATGAATTAGCCAAACATCTTGAGACTTATTTGATTGAAACAAAGGTTTCAATAATGATATTCTTCAAGAATTACAAAAATGGTGTAATGACATTACAGTAAAATATCCAAGTCAAAATTTTGATTCCGATTATTTTACTTCACTTCCTGAAAATGCATTAGTAATACTTATTGAACGAGATGACTTACAAATGGAAGAAATAACAATTTGGAATTATGTTATTAAATGGGGAATTGCTCAAAATCCAGACTTACCATCCAATCCTAAAGATTGGTCTCATGAAAATTTTTTAGCCTTAAAGACCACTTTACAAAACTGTTTACCTCCTATTAGATACTTTCAAATGTCTGGCGACAATATTTATAATCAAGTATATCCTCATAAGCAAATACTTGATAAAAACCTTTGGAAAGATGTAAAGGAACGATTAGCCTCTCAGAATCAACCGATACTATCAAAACTTCCTCCACCTCGCACTATCTTAACACAACATTGCCATCACGAATAACTGAACCATTTTCAACAGTCATTAATGAAGCACATGCAACTGAAATTGCATCTTGGATTGATAAAAGAACTGATTATTCAGCTGCAAATAATCTTACGAGTTTAAATTACTTCTTCGTGGAAGTAGAGATGGTTTTTCAGAAATACGCTATTTTTTTTTTTAATTCTGAAACCCTTCATTATGTTAAATGCAATTAATGAGGGGTTTCAAAATTAATACAGGGCTTTGCGAAAAAAATTGGAATCACAAATTTACTTAACCACCGCAGTATTTAAAAGTTTAAAACCGTTACTTTTTTTTATAGTCGTGAGAATTTTTTATTAAGAGTAGATTTGTATTACCAAATTTCACTTTTATCACAACTTTTGCATAATAGTTTAAGCCTGATTAGTAAATGATATGATATTGCATATATTTTTTTGGCTAAGCTGGCTAAGCCGACTAAGCCGATAAAATTTTATCGGCTTGGTCAGTCGAAAAATTTTGATCGACCAGGATCACTACATACATTGATGCCATTTCATCCTCTACTAACGCATTTGCTACATTTCTGAATTTTCCATAATTGTCTTTCACCATAAAGACACTTAAATACATATTGTATTTGTTGGTCTTACATGTATTATCGTTCAGTACCACGTCATGAAACCTTTGATAAAAACTTTGTTGAGCAGGGGACATCCAAAAGACACCTGCTAAACAATGTTCATTGCCTAAATGTCAAACAAATATTTTCCAATCTGGATCATCGACCATTTTTTCAAAGAGAGCCTCAAGAAATTGGCCAGAGTCAAGCTTTTCATAGTTATGATTTTCACATAAGTGATAAATCGCATTATAAATATCTTGCTTGTGAAAAATATTATCCGGATATTTTTTTTTAAAACCTTGAATTGCGTAACTGGTGCCACTTTACATTCTGTAAAAAACCTCAAATCTTCAATCATTTCACTACTGAGTTTGGAAATGTAAAATTGCAATGCCATTCACAATTTAAATTGGTATTACCGCATAAGTGGTGTAAATTTTGGTCAATAATCTTTAGGGCATTATATGTTCCACTTGCTGAACAACGAAAAGACTTGTGGCAGGTTATGCTAGAGTTATTTGGATACTTATCATTTCTGAAAATTTGGTAACCAAAACCACGTTCTAGACAATACAGGTGCATAAATTTATCAACGGACTGCCAGTCATCAAAAGTATCTTCTTCTTTAAGATTATATTGATAATTTGAAGGAGAAGTGACCTCCCACAATTAGAACTAAAGGAAGCAACTTCTGAATGTTGGTAAGTATAAATAGGAGAAGTAACTAGTGATACAAATCGAAAATCGGATTAATTGATTAGTTGTAAAGTTGACAACTAATCGATTCCATTTTTGTAGACCAACTTAATTGATTAATTGATTAGTCAATTAATTGATTAATCGATTAGTCAATTACGATTAATTGATTAGTCGATTAATCGATTATACAAATACCTCAGTGTGTAGTATGCCGTGAGTGCCGTGTAGCAGTATTGTCACATAGGCATGGACCGGACCGAACCCCGTGATAATTTTATTGGCTAAATACGGTCAGGCACTGATAATCTTTTTTTTCCTTTTTAGCTAACTTAATCTCATTACCAGTATAGTCATTTAATGTTTAAGCATCGTCATTGGAGCTGTCACTAGTGCCGTTACAGAAGTTGTTGAAACCTTGTTAATCTGCTGGTGGCTGTGATTTCGCCATGGCTCATGTCGTTTGTGGTTGTGATTTCACTGTGATTTCAGTGTTGTTAATGGTTGTTGTGTCTGTGACATGATTTCGCTATGGTTCTCAGTATCATTAGTAGTGCCTTTGATGTATATATGCATATATATACATATATATCTTTTTTTTGAAATTTCCCTCAGCACAAACTGGGGGTCGCTATTGGCGATCTTTATTTAATGTACTCTAAATACATATAAGGAATCTATATCTATCTCTTTTTTTCTTCTGCTTACCCGCCAAATTGAACTGCAATTGCCTAATTTCCACCTTTAGTCTTGCTTTTGTCCAATAAGTTATTTCCAATCTTGTAAGACATTCCTTTCCCCATTTGGCTTTGGTGTAGATACACCAAATTTCGTAACAGGCTTGTATGTGCAACCATCATGCAGCACATTTACTTCATTGCTCGTCCAATGTCTTAACAAAAAGATCTCCGGATTTGATGCGGGGCACCTTGTACCGGTGTTCAACTTTATGAGTCTTAACGCTTATCCCATACAATTTCACTGCTAGGACATTCTACAGCAACTACTGTTGTTTAATCGATCTGTATGCTTCAATCTGTACCCCAGCAGGAGGGCTTTGTGATACAGATGCAATAAAGATCCAGTTTCTTAAATTGTATCTCCATTGTAAGAATCCAATCTGTGCTATATTCATCTAGTAGGCCTGCTCTCCCTGTATTACTCTTACTCGTTGGTCCCTTGTTCAAGGCTTTAACTGCCTTCTTTACTGTGATCTGGTTCCTTTTTAATTCGCCTACTGCGAGATCATCTGGGTCCCATGGCCAATTTCTTGTGGATTGTATACTCCCTTTTATTCTTTTCCAGGCCTTCAGATGTGCTCTCCATTCTGCCGGCCACGCCTTTATTCTTATGTCTGTTCCGTGTAAGGCCCATACTACCTCTATATTCCTCTTTTCTCTGAGTTAGTTACTAATTTTTCTCTTTCGTATTTCGCCCAAATCGATCCCCTGGTACATAGTTTCTTCCACATCTTCACTAGTCTAGCATCCATTAAGTTTTTCAGTATCGGGGCTCGTAAGCCACCATCAGCATAGTCCTCTTGAAACTTGGCATATTTTGGGAGCATTTGGGACTTATTCTTTATCCAATTTGATACATATCATTGAGCTCTGATAATTGCTTTCTATTTGGTGTTAAAATGTATACGGCATACCAAACTTTTGACAGAATTAATGAATTGGCTATCAAGATCTTTCCCCTGAACAAGAGGCCTCGGAGCTTGTATTGATCTATCGATTTTTTTAATTTTTTAATAATCCTTTGAATTTCATATCCTAAAATCTTTATCATGTCTTGTTCCTTCACCTTATTGTATTGTTCTTCCCCTTCCAGAGTCACCCTTTCCGCTATAGGGGTTAAAGGTACTAACTTTGTTTTGTTTTTATTTATTTTAGCATTTGAGGCTTTTTCATATAGCCCGAAAAGGTGAATCATATTATTCCAGTCGAGCACTGAACTTATTCCAATTGAGATTTGAATCTATGTCTGCCTAGGGGGATCTCTACAACCTTTTCATCCAGTTGTCTTAAAAGTGGTTCAAATGCTAGGATATACAATAGAGAAGAGATGGGTCACCCTGTCTTACACCTTTTTCCACTTTGAAGGGACTTGATAGTTCATTTTCTCCAACAATATGCGCTTCTTGTTGACTGAACAGATTCATCACCAACTTTATAGCTTTTTGTTCAAAGTTCATTTTACCTAGTGTATACTCTAAGAACTCGTGGCCTACCCTATCGAATGTTTTGGCCTGATCCACTAATAGCATCCAATGCAGGTTGGTCTGTTCCCTCTGATTCCTAATAGTTGTGATAATATCCAGTGCTGCGTCCATAATTGACCTATTAGTAATGAACCCCTGCTGGTGCTCTGGTATTATCTCATTGCAAATTATATTGAGGCATTCTGCCATGATCTTTATAAATATTTTTGCATCGCAGTTAACTATTGAGATGGGATGCCAATTCTGAATTTTCTTTAAATTCTCGGCTTTCTTTGGTATTAGAGTAATTAGGCTCTTATGCCAGGAATGAGGCATTTTACTTTCGCTTAGTACCTTGTTAAAGACTTTCTCTAATACCGGTGTTACCGTTTCTATTGTTCCTTTGTAGAATTCGTAGGTCAACCCATCTGTCCCAGGTGACTTGTTGGTTGGTATTGATTTGATAACTTGTTCTATTTCTTCCTTGGTGATCTCTTTCAGAAGTTGTTTGTTCATATTTTCTGTAACCGCTCCCTACTATTTCTTCCATTGCATTGTGGTCTATCCCTTCTTTCTTATATAGACCCTCATAGTAGTTTTTTATGTAATGTAGGGCAGTGTTGTACATGGACATTGTCCCGCCGATTTTTCAGGGACGCGGACAGTCCGGGACGGGACGTCCGGGACATGTCCGCAATAATGTCCCAACATGATACATGTCTGCCGGGTAAAACCAATCAAATTGCGGAATTATACGAATTTTATTGGTAGATGATCACGTGTTGANGGACATTGTCCCGCCGATTTTTCAGGGACGCGGACAGTCCGGGACGGGACGTCCGGGACATGTCCGCAATAATGTCCCAACATGATACATGTCTGCCGGGTAAAACCAATCAAATTGCGGAATTATACGAATTTTATTGGTAGATGATCACGTGTTGAGTAGCAAAATGTCCGGGACAAAAAAAATTCTGGGCGGACATGTCCTGGACGTCCCGTCCCGGACTGTCCGCCGTCCATGTCCGTGTCCCATGACAACACTGATGTAGGGTATCTAGCATCCACTTATTTGCACGGGTAATACAAGCTCCTGGAGAGGAAATAGCCAATCGGAGAGTGCAAATTTTGACTATTCCGGATCAGCCCGACGAAGAATTCGAACATGCGTAAAAGAATAAAAAAGCGAAAATATGCAAAAACTAATGTTTAAATCGATCTTGGTGCACTAATTAAAAATGACGGGAATGAAATTTTACTTATATCAAGCATCACTCTAACCCTATAGCCTTTAATGTCAAGGCCCTAACCCTAAATTTTTATTTCACGCACTTAGTTTATTTACAAAATCGGATTCCCTTTTTTGGTTTGTGTTACCTGTGCAAATAAGTAAAACGGGGTATCTATACCCCTTTCTCTCTCAGATTCCGGCACCTTTATTATCTTTTGGCATACCTTACTTTGTCTATTTTTGAAGCATGCGAAGAAATATCTCATTGACCTTTCTCCTTTTTCTGCCCATCTCGCCTTAGATTTAATGGCCACTTCTCTGCTAGTCTTGTTACTTCGGAGCTCACCTTAGATTCTAATTCCCCTATTTGGGCTTGTACATAACGCCCCTATTCGTTTTTGCTTGCAGAGTTTTGAGCATTGTCAATCTCTTATTTAATTTTGCTATTTCATCTTCTGGTCTTTTTTGTATTCTAAAAGCTCTTGTGATTGACTGTATGTTGATTTTACAGTTATCCCAATCTTGCACCGACTCCTCACATTTTAGTTTTTTTAAAATTTCACAGTGCAGTTTTTTATTTTTCAAATTTTCTTTTTGAAAGCTCCATTGCGAGTTCCTCTTCTGTAGACGATCGAAGTTCAATGAACATTCTAACAATAAATAATCTGAGTTCCCGTACCGGGTTTGGACCTCCAAAATGCAATGACTATATTTTTCGTCTATAAAAATATAGTCTATACAGGTGAGGAATGGACTTTCTTGCGTGAAATCTGCAATATTATGAAAACCTGCTATTTTATTTGCCAGGATTTCCTTTGAATGTCTCTTTGTGGGATAGCTTGGCTAACTCGATTCTTTTCTGGGTTTAGATTAGTGTTCATGTCCCCTTAGGGTGGTAACTCAACTAAGTAAATCAAAATTATGTGAGCAAAACTATAGAATTCGTTCTAGGCAAATCTATTTGTAACCGTGGTTACAGTTCCGAGCCAATCAAATTGCTAGATTAGGTATGACAAAAAAATTCAAAAAATTACAAACTGCAATAACTTCAAATTGTGCCTATGAAACCTATATTTTTTTTCTAGCTAAAAATGCTTTTTAAGGTGGTTTATTATATAATAAACCTTCTTCTCACTCTAAATATAACCCTAACCCTAATCTGGTTACTGTCACTGCCGGTGACAAGTACATTTTTTCTTTGTTCTATTGCAGATTTTTCATGTTACACGAATGAAAATCAATTTTAATTATATATCGATATATCAATATCAATTTATTAAAATTGATTACTTTAAAACAACACAACTTAATGAAACCCCAATGAATTTGAAATTTTCACAAATAACTGGGGTCTTTGCTAGGAAAACCACAGTTAGAGACTATTTAGATTTTGACAATAAAATTTGAAATTGCTAACTATCTATTAATCCAATTTGAATAAAGTTTTTTTTTACTTTATAAAGCTATTTAACTTTATAAAATAAAAAAAAAGTTTATTCAAATTGGATTAATAGATAGTTAGCAATTTCAAATTTTATTGTCAAAATCTAAATAGTCTCTAACTGTGGTTTTCCTAGCAAAGACCCCAACTTATTAAACTACTAACATATAAATTTTAATGTTCATCTTATAAAACGTAAAAAAAAAAATTAGAATTTAAACGTACAAGTCAAAACTTTAATAGAATTTTTGCAAAAAATCGAGCGTAACTTTTTAGAGACGACTTCAGTGAAGAGTTTTCAATTAAAAGAAATTAGAAAAATAAGTGCAATATCAAGGCGGGTTCTTTAGAATTTTGTGCGTTGCTTATTAATTAAATATATGCAATATGATATTTAATCAATTATTTTAAATTCACTGATTAAAATCTGATCATAGTAAAATTATTAGTATTGCTGACATAATTTTGATTTACTTAGTTGAGTTACCACCCTAATGTCTCCTGCAATTATATTTATGTCCTCTTCGCTCAATTTTGGAGACTATTCACTGAAGAAGATTACTCTATCCTCTGAGATGGGCAGTGCATATACGTTAGTTACATTATAATACCATCCTTGATATGAGAATTTGGTCGTAATGATTCATTTACCTTTTTCAACCTCCATCTTTTTAAATTGTATACTATGTTTACTAGCCAGAATTGCTGTTTTTTCTGTCCATATTGAGTCACACAGCCATTGTTTTTTGAGAAAGCTTCTTTTTAAATTTGCCTCTTGCAACATTATAATATCCAATTTGTATGATTTAACAATGTAAAAGTTCTTTGTTGTTTACCACTGTCATTTAACCCTTTTACGTTTAAAGTGGCTATTCTAATTTTGGATTCTGTCATTTTACGTAAAAGGTTTTTGTACCCATCTTAATGATGGTTTTGACCACCCTTGCCTCTCTGGGCCTTGTAGGGTGCATTCCTTACTGGGGTTGACCCGCCATTGGTATTTCCTTTTTTTTTTTTTGTTTGTGTCTTTTTATGAGTCACCACAGTGAACTCTCCCAACTCAGTGTCTTCATAGTTTGCTATATCACTAATTTCGGGCATTTGTATTCTCATTGACACTTCCACCAGGGTTTCCACCGTCAATAGCGTGGGAACTTTTGCTTCGGGTCCATAACCTATTAAGGCTAATTCATCCCTTTGTTCTACTTCTGTCTGTTCTAGATTAGCCTCTGCCTTATTTAGATTGATGTCCATGTTTGTGTTTATTTGCTCCTTCGAGCTTGTATCATGTGGCTCTTCCACTGCATGTACCACTATTTCTATTTCAGTACCATGCTCTTCCTTTATGTCCTTTTCGGGGGCGATCGCCATGTCAGCTTCCCATGTCATTTTTTTCATATTTATTTCTATCTCTCCTAGAATCGGTTGTTCATCTGGATCTCTTGCTCTATATTTTCGTAAATGTTGTCTACGTTCTACAGAGTCTTGGAACTCCTAACAATCTTTCTTAATGTGGCCTTCTCTTTTACAAAAGTAGCACACCTTTGTGGCTGATCTCCACTCTGCAGACACTTTGTTGTCCATAACATGTGTGAACCTGGGAATGTTGCTTTCCAAATCCGGATTGTCAGTGGTTTCGAACACAATAATCCATTGGTCAGAGATATATAGGGTTCCATCAATCATTAAAGGCCTGATTGAAGCAATTTTTTCCACGTCTTCAAAGGCTCCCAATAAGGCGTCTAAGATCTCCATTTTGTTTCCTAAGGGCATATTCCTGCATTTCACCGGCAAAAATAACCTACGGCCGTCGACTGGGATATATCCAAAATATGTCTTGTTTTCAATGACTATTCCATTGGAAGCATAGTGCTTAAGCTTTTTGGCACTTGTGAATGTGCGTATGTGTACCCTTGGTAAAGTGCTGCTTCGCCGCGGTCATTATCTCATTAAATGAGCTTTGTAGACCTTGATTATCGATGATTAATGCATTTGAGTTATTAGTCCTGATGTTTTTTCTCGGAGAAAAGGTGGAGTAAGTCGATCATCCCCTTTTCAATTTCGGAAACAAAGAGGTCCAAGGCCGAGTTTCGTTCAGTTTTCCTCTGAAACCTCTGTAGCCTCTGTTTCGTCTGTCTTGGGCTTCTTACTATTGTTGTTATGTGCATCTTCGGCTTTTTTTATGTTAATAGGCAGAACTTCCAAGGCATTGGTAGTAGGGTTCCTCAAATTCAAATCAAATCAAATATTGGGTTAATTTGAATTTGATCAAATCAAATTGACCCTGATTTGAATTTGATTTGATTCAAATATTTGGATTTGAATTTGATTTGAATTTGAATTTTTAAAAGTAATTTTCAAATCAAATCAAATATTTGTCAAATCAAATCAAATTTGGCCAGATTTGAATTTGATCAAATCAAATATAGTCAAATTTGAATTTGAATTTGATCAAATATTTGATTCAAATATTTGAAGATCAAATCAAATTGCGGAACCCTAATTGGTAGTGCCGTCTTCTGTTGTTGCTGTTGACTCTTGTGCTTATTCGGTTCGTTAGTGACCACAAAGGAATCCTTATTTAGGTTAATGTAGCTACTTGTTACGTCTTTCAGGGCTTGGACTACTTTTTCATCCCAACTTAGTTCATTCTTGTGAGCTCCACTGCTTCCGACATGTTCCGTTGCTAGTTCGTTTGTGTTTATATTTTCTTTGTTTGATGTGGCGAGCATGTTTGGCTGGTTTGGTTTTTTTCTTTTTGTCATTTTCCATGTTATTTAACTCTCTTTCTTGTCTCCTTGGGGACAAGCCTCTGTTTCCTTATTTTTTGTGGTTTGTTCTCTTGTAATGTAAGCCTGTATTTTGAGAAAATAAAATAACGTCTCCTTCACTTTTGTGGTCAGGAGAGAGTGTACGTCTATATATATATCTTTATTAAGTACTAATCTAGTTTTTTTTTTTTTGGCTTTCTCTCTTTCTTTCCAGTGTCATCATTTGTTGATGTTGGTGTTGTCATTTATTGGTGCCGCCGATTAGTAGTGTCTTCTAAGTCGCTATAATTATCTCAAATCACCTCAATGCTCTTGCTTGGAGTTGTTGCATGCTGCATTTTTTTCGCTCTAACTATCCATCGTTTGTTGTTGTCGACATTTGTTGGTGACGTTTTTCTTTGGTGCAGTCATTTCATTTCATCATCACTATCTTGTTGCTTTTTGTTGCTACAATGGTATAGTTTATAAAGGTTAGCTTGCTGATTAACCGTGGGTTTGTTTAAACAGTTGGTACTTTGGTTTACTTTTTGTTTTGTTGATAGCTGTGGTGGGTTTCTTCGAATGCAATGATAGTTTAGGATTATTGGGGTTAGGTTGTGGGTTTCTTTGTAACGCAACAATAGTTTAGGATTATTAGGGTTAGGTTTGTGGGTTTCTTTGTAACGCAATGATTATTAAGGTTAGCACTATTGTAAATCAGAATAGAATACGTGGTTAAATTAAAATAGGGTTTATTAATTGTACAATAATGTTCGTTGTTTAATGTAATCAAATAACTATATATTCTATAATTCTAATAAATTTACGCCAAAAAGCTCGCTTAATATTGCTCTTCTATTCTGGGGATAACAATTGTAAAAACTCACATTTAGAAATTGTACCTATTGGAAAAACCTCTACCCTGTTACTATTAAATACCCGGATATCCGGATAAAGTACTCTAAACTATGTAAAATTCAATTAGTTGATAATCGAATAGTCGACTAATCGAATATTGATTTTTATTCAACTAATTGATTAATTGACTAATCGATTAATCGATTAATCGATTAATCGACTAATCGATTAATCGATTAATCAATTGGTCAATTAATCAATTAATCGACTAATCGTTTGGTCAACTAATTGATTAGTTGAATAAAAATCGATTATTCAACTAATCGATTGGAGAATTATTATCAATTTGTATCACTAGAAGTAACTTCAGAGTAGTGATTTGAATAGGTTGGGCTATAATCAATTAATTGACCGAACCAAATAAATTTCGGTTAACCGGTTGAGGAAATTCTTAATCGGTTGACCCGATACAACCAGTTGAGAATTTAATAATCAATTAGTGGAATCGATATAGTATGAAAATAATGTAAGGAGAGAGTAAAGGGTCCAAAAATTTCTGGAAAGAAAATGAATGAACATAAGGAAGACAGTAAAGCTCCGAGAATTTCTGATGATAGTAGATAGTTAATCTTAACTGGTTGGCAATCGGTTGAATGAAATAATTCGGTTCGGGTTAACCAATTAAGGAAATTTTTCTCAGTTCAAATCACTACTTCAGAGTGCTTATAATTAGAAATAGAAGAAGCGAATTCAATGCATATAAAGCTGGGGAAAGTAATCTCAACATCCAAACTAGTAGAAGCTTTCTTCGCAGAAAAAGTAACATCAAGACCAGAAGTTTCCTTAACTTCTAAAGTAGAGAATGTATGGTCAGCTTCAAAAAAGGATGAAGTATTGTCAACTTCGAAAGAGAAAGAAGCATGTTCAACTTCTAAGATGGGGAAAACAATGTCGACCTCTAAAGCTGTTATTGTTACTCTGTCTTCCATTAAAAGGAAAAAAGATATATCAGGTTAGTAATACAAAAAAATTAATATGGAGAATACTTACGTACGCACGTACTTCATATATATAATATATATTACATAGCTTATTATTTAAGGTGAAAATCACCTCCGGTTAAATCTAAAGTATTTCATAATTATATTTTTTTTAGGTGCTGGACTTACTGGTGAAAAAATAAAATAGATTATCTTAATAAAATTTCAAGCAATTTTAATTTGAAAAAATGTCCAAAATTGTCCAAAATTGTTCCATGTACAACACTGCACTACCCTAACTCTAAACTAGTAAATTAATTTATTGTTTTGATTTCACATTACACCAGATCTTATAGGGTGCGGTGTATCGCATATGTGAAAAAATCAAAAATTCTTATTTGATGGGATCCAAATTTAAAAAAATTTTTGATCGGATCTGAACTTTCAGGATTTTTATGTTTTTAATTAATTAACCTTTTTTTTAATAACTTAATAAAAAAAAAATGCCGTTCACATAATTGATTTTGATTGGCTAATCACAGGTCGCTATGGTGATGGATTGCCATAAAATAACGTCCATTTTATAATTAACCTGACCTACCTATCTATATACAGTCAATACTCTCTAATCTGAACTGCCAGGACTGCTTTTTTTTACAATGTAAAAATTTGAAAAAGTTCAGTTTTTTAAAAAGTTATAATAAAATCACAAATGTTCTAGGAGATTTTGTTCAATTTAGAGAGAATTTAATAGTGTTCAGTTTAGAGAGGTTCGGATTAGAAAAAGGCGACTGTATATTTCAGAATCCTAGTTCACCAGTTAATCAAAGATCATCCATAGTATAACATGATACAAATCACATATGAAAATCACTATAGTGTGAATATGGCATGCATACATATAAAAATAATTTTTTTACTAAGTTAATGATATATGCCACTACCGTATTTGTCTGAAAATAAGCTACCCTTTTTGGCCAAAAAGTTATACAAAAAATCGTGGGGGTAGCCTATTTTCAGATTGTTATTTTTCGAAAAATTGAAAAACATACTAATAAAAAGTTGTTCAAATACCATGAAATTTTTATTGTAGGTATTTTGTTGCGCTAAACAACTTTACTTAATCAAACTTTTGAAGTTTACATTAACGATTTCTTTAAAATTTTTCTGAAAATTTGAAGGGTAGCTTCTTTTGAAGGTAGCTTATTTTCAGAAACCTATGGTAATTAAAAGTTGTAGAGCTTATTAAAATGCATCCAATAGTGCTAAATCATCCAAATCGGCCTAGTGGATAGCAAGATATCATTAAAAAACAATTGAATAACTATATAAAATCTCTATATAAACAAATATTGTTTATATAGAGATTTTATATAGTTGTCCAATTGTTTTTTAATGATATCTTGCTATCCACTAGGCCGATTTGGATGATCTAACCATTGTTAGATGCATCTTGACGAGCTCTATAATTTTCAATTAGCAGTATGTGGAGTGAGTCAGTAGAAAAGGGACAAATTTTTTTTAAGTAAAAGCTTTCTTGACTTTCATCGGCAAATTTTATATATAGATATATATCGATTACTAGCCGGTAAGATATATGGGGTGTCTTCAATTAAAAGGGCCCATTTTTACATTTTTTTGAAAAATGAGTTTTCGTTAAATTCATATAAATTTTGACATGATTGACTTTTTTTAATTATAAATGAAAGTCGAATTACATAATAAAAAATCAAGATAATGTAAAAAGAAAAATTACATGAGGCTGCGTAGAGCCAACACGT
>QKWP01000283.1:199695-227726 GCA_003550325.1 Gigaspora rosea | reverse complement strand
TTTTTTTTTTTTACCCGGTGATCTGGGATGAAATTTTTGTAACATGGTCAAAACACTGTGTAATCGTTAAAGATCTGTTAATCGTTATATATTGTTTTAAATAATTCCGATTATAATCGATTTGTAGATATATAACGATTTAATATAGAAAATGATATATTTTGATTTTTAGCCAGTTAATCGATAGATATCGTTATTTTTTAATCGATATCGATCAATATCTATATATAAAATTTTCTGATGTTAAGCTTAAATATTTTAACAACTATTTTAATAAATTTAATAAATTTTTTTTTATTTTAATTCTATATAATTTCAAGATTAAAATAAAAAAATTTTTAGCAAATTTGATTAAATAGTTTCAAGATATTTTAATTTACATGTGTCATTAACTTAGTAAAAAAATTATTTTTATATGTATATATGCTACATTCACACTAAAGTGTTTTTTATATGTGATTTGTGTCATATTATACTATAGACGATCTTTGATTAACTGGTGGACTATCAATTAATAAAATTCTATAAAATCTTACAATTCACAATATTTTACTAATTAGTTCTAACTCGATTCACTAGATAAACTTAATAATTTATATGAAATCATATTTGAAAAATTGTTAATGGAGGCTCTTTTTTTAAAAAAGGTTAAATTTGAAAAGTAGGTATTGGAGAAAAGGGTTATATTTTTTTTTGTTAAAATGCACATGTGGCACTCTTTATTTAATAATCGTGTAAAATATGTACCAAAACTATCTATTTATAGCTTAATAGCTTTATATATTCGTTTTTGTTTATCTGACCTATTATTTAAGATTCTATGTAAGACTCTAATTTCATATTTTAAGCGGGCCCTTACTCAGGCTCACCAAATCTCGTAGACAGCATTCATATGTAGCCACGTTACCGCTTGTCTTATCCCTTCTTTTTTAAGATTTCTTGCTGTAAAAATCTCCTCTATACTTGATGGAGGTGTTTCCTGAACTTCTGTATCAATATGGTCGTAGACTATCTTCCAGATTTCTTTTGTTACTCTGCATTCCAATGCAAAGTGCTCGATTGTCTGTACCTTTGCCAGGTACCATGGACAGTCACTTAGCTCTAGATCAACATATCTTAACCAGTATCCCAAGGGTAATGCTCTATGGAACAGATGCTATATAACATCCATCCTTTTGTTCAGAACCATCTTCTGTGACAACAATCGTTTGTTGTTAATTCACTAGTAGTTAGTTGTCTTCTTTTGAGCAGAGATTCTCCTATTTCTATATTTCTCAATCACTTTTATGACTGTGATTTCTGTCCCTTTTATTTCTCCAGTCCCTATTTCTTGTAGCATTCATGGCCAACTTCCATTTGACTTTATTTTTTTACCTGCTCTTTTCCAAGCTAGCAAGTACGGTTTCCACATGCTAGACCAACCACTGGTTCTTATATTATTCTCTCCTAATTCATATCTAGCGTTCGTGTCTCTTTTTTTTAAGGATCTGTCAATTATTTCTCTTTTTGCTCTTGCCCAGAATGTTTGCTTTGTGACAAGCCCAGACCAAACCACGACCATTCATTCTTGCTTCAAACATATCCCTAATGAATTCCTCGCCGCTTTTCTAAAAGGTTGTGAATTTTGGAAGCATCCGCGATTTACCTTTAACCAAACCGAGATTAACCCATTAATTTCAGCCATCTGTTTTTCTTGGGTGGATGTAGGTATGCAGCATACCATATTTTCAACAAGACCAGTGTCTTTGCTACTAGTATTTTCCCCTTGTAGGAGAGGTTCCTCATTTCAAACTTTTCTAGCGACTTCTTTATTTGCTTAATCATTAAAGGCCAGAGGTCTTTTTTGGACGAACCATCTAAATGTAAATCATACCCTAGGACTTTGATTGTTTTGTGTTCATCCACTTTTTTATACTGTGCTTCATTATCCAAGAGAACCATTTTAGCATTTGCAGTGAGGGGGACTAGTTTTGTCTTGTCTCTATTTACTCAGTATAGCTTAAACAACCTTTCTATAATCCTCTAGTCCGACAAGGACCCTATTCTGACAGACAAATCATCTGCATAGGCCACCACTTTAAAATTTTGTCTTCCAACCGATATACCCTGGATGTCTCTTTCCAATCTTTTTAAAAGGGGTTTGAAGGCCATACATATAGTAAAGGTAACA
Organism: Gigaspora rosea; assembly: GCA_003550325.1. Lineage (NCBI taxonomy): Eukaryota > Fungi > Glomeromycota > Glomeromycetes > Diversisporales > Gigasporaceae > Gigaspora > Gigaspora rosea. The sequence goes on along the minus strand of QKWP01000283.1, from coordinate 225,556 downwards.
GGGATCGCCTTGTCTAACTCACCTGCTGACTTTAAAGGACTCTAAGAATTCACCATTCTTGATTATGTGTGCTTCTTGGTTATTGAACAGATTTATAATTATCTTGATCATTTGCAGTTCAAAATTCATTTTCCTTAAAACTAGCTCCAGATATTCATGTTCTACCCTATCAAAGGCTTTTGCTTGGTCTACTAGAAGGAGCCAGAGTTCCTGGTTAGGTTTGTATTTGTTTCTCAGAATCATAATAATGTCCATAGCAGCATCTGTAATCAATCTATTTCTTACAAATCCTTGCTGGCGATCTGGTATTATTAGTTAGCAGATTCCATTAAGCTTGTCCTGCTAGTATTTTCATAAAGATCTTTATATCGCTATTCACCAGGGAGATAGGTCTCCAATTATTTATGAGTTCCAGGTCTTCCGATTTCTTAGGAATCAGGGTGATTAAGCTCTTGTACCAGGAGTCTGGCATCTTGCCTTCTTTTAAAACATTGTTAAAGAGCTTTTCCAGTACCGGTATTATCTCCTCCTCTGTGGCTTTGTAAAATTCGTAGGTCAGGCCGTCGGTGCCAGAATATTTCCCCTTTGGCAACTTCCTCACTACGTTCTGGATTTCCTCTCGAGAAATTTCCCATAGCAGATACTTGCCTTCTTTTAAAACATTGTTAAAGAGCTTTTCCAGTACCGGTATTATCTCCTCCTTTGTGGCTTTGTAAAATTTGTAGGTCAGGCCGTCGGTGCCAGGAGATTTCCCCTTTGGCAACTTCCTCACTATGTTCTGGATTTCCTCTCGAGAAATTTCCCATAGCAGATTTTCATTCATCTCGTTTGTTACTTGAGGAAGCTCTTTTGTTAACTCTTCTACCGCCTCTCTATTTATCTTTTCTTTTTCGTATATTTTGCATAGTAATCACAAATATATTGTAAAATGTCCTTTTCATCTTTCATTTTACTAGGAATATTGATTTTATCCAGGCTGTTCTGTGATCTTCTCGACTTATATCTTGATAAAAAGAATTTGGTAGATTTTTCTCCCTTTTCGATCCACTTTGCCTTAGATCTTAATCTTTATTTTTCGAAAGTGCCATGGCTAGGGATGGTAAAGTCAGTTCAGGTCCGGTCTTGGTCCTAGGACTTGTAAGTCCTACCACACGGACCTAAGGACCAGGCCCTCATATAATAAGTCCCAGAACTTATGTCTGACCAATAGGATTAAGTTCTTGGACTTAGTCCTAATACTTTTTAACCAATTAAAATTTTTTGGTTACTATTTTATTACTAATATTTTTAGGAACCTATGGACCTAGATCCTAAAATTGGGACCTAGTCTTTAAAGACCAGGTCCCAAAACCAGGTCCTAAAGTCCCGGACTCAAGGACTTTGCCATCCCTAGCCATGGCTTCTTTATTCAACTGTACCTTTAATTCTTCCAGCTGAGTATCGAGGTAGTCCCTGGGACCTACCCTGGCCTTCCATTCCTTTAGTTTAGTCACCTTTTTATTCAGTTGTGCAATCCTTATTTATTGTGTTTTCGGACTCTTAAAAGCCCTTATAATTGACTGGATATTAGTTTTGCAAAGGTTCCAGTCCACTATTAAGTTTTTGTCACGAATTTCCTCCAGGACCTTCTTTACGAGCAATTTATTCTTAAAGCAGGATTCTTCAAATCACTATTGAGTTTTCCTTTTGGGACCTTTATTGTTTTGAAGAGTACACTCCACCAAAAGGTGATCTGAGTTTCTATATCGTGTGTTAACTTCTAAGATTAAATGACCATTATATTCTCATCTACAAAAATGTAGTCAATGCAAGTTGCTATGGAGTTATTGTTTCTGGTGTTTTGATGGAAAGTTATAAATAGTCCTGTGTTTGACATATATGCCGCATTAATGAACTCTTTCATTTTATCGAACAGTTGCTTCCTTGTGGGATCGTATTGTACCGTGGCTTGGCTAATCCTATTTTCCTCAGGATTGATATTTGTGTTAAAGTCTCCAGCTATGATGTTTACCATTCCTGCTCCTTTGTATGGAGTCCAGTTCTGAAAAAAGTTATTCTTTCCCCTGGGCTTGGAGGGTGTAGACATTCGTTAACCTAAACATCTGGTTCTTAAACATTGCACGTCGTTGAGATGATTCTTCCATTATTAGAGACTTTTATCTCTTCGAACTGTATATCTCTATTCCCCACTAGTATTGCTGCGCATTCTGACCATATTGAATCATAATTCCATTGTGTCTTTAAAAGTTCCTAGTATTCTTGTTCTTTAAATTTGTTTCTTGTATCTATTCTAAATAATTTAAGCAAGGTTAGTGTAACGCCTTGTTTGTCCCTATCATTCAGACCTTTTACATTTAATGTTGCTATTTTAACTTCTTTTGATTGGGACAATTTGATAATATTAGTGTAGACTGATGATTATCCTCGGGAAGAACCCCTCTTCCCACGAAAATGGTTATAGGGAGCCGTCCTCGAATTTGTCATTTTTTCTACATTTCCATTTTTCTTATCGTTGTGCTTTTTGTAAGTTACTATGGTAAATCCATCCCTGTCTGTGTCCTTGTTGTTCACTACTATTTCCATTTTTGAGACTAGTAGGAGATCTTGTAACTCCGTTTTTTAGGGGAGTTTGTTAATATCTGGTTCTCCATAGAGCATCAATAGTTCATTCTTATTGAGCTCTGCCCCCATATCCGAGCCTGTTGTAGGTGTGTCATGCTTCTTAGTTACCTGCTCGCCCAGTATTAGGGGTCTTAATGGGTCAGGTTTGGGCCTGACCCGGGTCAGACCCACTTGGGTCAAAACCCGACCCGGGTCTGACCCACCTCATGTCAAACCCGACCTGGGTCTGACCCGCCTCATGCTAAACCCGATCCGGGTCTGACCCGCCTCATGTCAAATCTGACCCGACCCGGGTCTGACCCGCTTCAACCCGGGTCTGACCTGCCTCATGTCACACATAGAGATGGGCAAAATAGCAATTTCTGCACTATGCATGCTATACACAACACAGTTTAAAATATATACAATATTTAATAGTAAATAGCTTTGATTCACTGGTCGTTTTTGATAATTTTACTGTCAAAATGAATGTCTCAATAAGACGATTCTAGTAAGTCTAAAATTATTAAAACCCATCATGATTCTTGAATCATTATGATTCTTTATTTTCATCCTACTATTATAAAATGATACTCCTATCACGAGTGTCTCCTACATTTTTACCAATCATTTTGCACGTGTGAAAATTAGATGGTATAAATGGTCATAATCACATGTCATAAAACTTCACAAAATTAATTATTTTAAATACACATCATTATCGTTAATGGCCCTTATGTCATATAGTATTATGTACTGCGAATGTTTAATTGCTAGCTTTGTATGAGTGCGTAAATAAATTTTAGCTTATATGAGTATATGTTCATGAGAATAATTTGTATTAATAGATCAATTACGAATAAATGATGCATTGATTATGCGAATGATTATAATTGCAGGTTTAAAATTAAAATAGTAATAGTCATAACTGATGAATTTCACTGTGATCTAATTACGGTTTTTTGGCAAGTGCAATTGTATTTTTTTTTTTTTTTGTAATAAATCAGTTGTCAATCTATTTGTTTTTTCTTTAAAAAATCGAGTTTCGTTCGTTATGCGCACTTTGAATCTCCTACATTTTTACCAATCATTTTGCACATATGAAAATTAGATGGTATAAATGGTCGTAATCACATATTATAAAATTAATTATTTTAAATACACATCATTATTGTTAATGGCCCTTATGTCATATAGTATTATGTACTGCAAATGTTTAATTGCTAGCTTGGTAAGTAAATAAATTTTAGCTTATACAGTATATGTTCATGAGAATAATTTATAGTAATAGATCAATTACGAACAAATGATGCATTGATTATGCAAATGATCATAATTGCAGGTTTAAAATTAAAATAGTAATAGTCATAACCGATGAATTTTTCTATGCTTTAATTACGGTTTTTTGGCAAGTGCGATTGAAGTTGTCAATCTATTTGTTTTTCTTTAAAAAATTGAGTTTCGTTCGTTATGCGCACTTTGTACCTTTGAAATTGGATTAACAGAGATGTGGATAATATTAATAACATGCATTAGTGAATTATACACTGTATATTATCAAAATAGTAAGATTTATAACAGTAACATTTGATAGAAACTATAATAATTCCAATACGAACTAATTCAACCCTAACTCCGTATTGTAATTATTAGAATAGCGCACAAGTTTTGTATGAGAATTTTTAACAGTAATTTATAATGGAACCACAATAATTCGATCAAACTCAACCTTAAAATGAATTATCTGTCGAGTAGGTTTGTAACAGAATTTTTTATAGCATTTATGATAGAAATTTCAGTAATTTTAATACTGAATAATTAGTCTTTCGACATTACTGCAATAGTAAGTTCTGTGACAGAATTTACAGTAATTCATTCGTTATGTGTACTTTGTGTTTTTGAAATTAGATTAATTTTTCCATGTTCTAATTATAGTTTTTTGGCAATTTATTTTTTTTTTTTAATAAATTAGTTGTCAATCTATTTGTTTTTCTTTAAAAAATCGAGTTTCGTTCGTTATGTGCACTTTAAATTGAATTAACTAAGATGTGGATGACATTAATAACATACATTAGTGAGTCACACGCTGTATATTGCCAAAATGGTAAGATTTATAAAGTAACATTTGATAGAAACCATAATTTTAATGCGAATTAATTCAACCCTAACTCTGTATTGTGATTATTAGAATAGCGCACAAGTTTTGTATGAGAATTTTTAATGATAGAACCACAACAATTCGATCAAACTCAACCTTAAAATGAATTATCCGCTGAGTAGGTTTGTAACAGAATTTTTTATAGCATTCATGATAGAAATTTCAGTAATTCTAATACTAAATAATCAGCCTTTCGACATTATTGCGATAGTAAGTTCTGTAGCAGAATTTACAGTAAAAAATTAAGTTTCATTCGTTTTGTGTACTTAGTGTTTTTGGAATTAGATTAACTGAGATATGGATAACGTTAATAATATGTGTTGGTGAGTCACATACTATGTATCGCCAGAATAGTAAAGTTTGTAATACTATGATAGAAACCATAATAATAATAATTCCAATATGAACTAATTTCACTCTAAACCCGTATTGTGATTATTAAAATAATGCGCAAGTTTGTAGAAGAATTTTTAACATTAATTCATAATAGAACTGCAATAATTTGATCAAATTCAACCTTAAAATGTATTATTCGTCGAGTAGGTTTGTAACAGAATGTTTTATAGTAATTCACGATAAAAATTACATAATTCTAATACAAATAATTTGTCTTTTCAGAATAGTGAATTCTTTAGTGGAATTTAAAAAAATTGAGTTTTGTTCATTATAGGCACTTTGTATCTTTGATGTTCTAATTATGGATTTTTTTGACAAGTGCAATTGAATTTTTTTTTTAATAAATCAGTTGTCAATCTATTTGTTTTTTTTAAAAAAAATTGAGGCTCATTCGTTATGTGAACTTTGTATCTTTGAAATTGGATTAACTGAAATGTAGATAACATTAATAACATGCATTAGTGAGTCACACGCTATATATCGCCAAAATGGTAAGATTTATAACAGTAACATTTGATAAAAACCATAATAATTCCAATGCAAACTAATTTAACCCTAACTTCATATTGTAATTATTAGAATAGCACATGAGTTTTGTATGAGAATTTTTAACAGTAATTTATGATAGAACTGCAATAATTCGATTAAACTTAACCTTAAAATGAATTATCCACCGAGTAGGTTTGTAACAGAATTTTTTATAGCATATAATAGAAATTTCAGTAATCCTAATACTAAATAATTAGCCTTTTAACATTACTGCAATAGAGTTTCATTTGTTATGGGTACTTTGTATTTTGAAATTAGATTAACTAAGATGTGGTAATATTAATAACATGCGTTGGTGAGTCACATGCTGTGTATCGTTAGAATAGTAAGGTTTGTAACAAACTATAATAATTCCAATATGAACTAACTCAATCCTAAACCCGTATTATGATTATAAAAGAATTCTTAATATTAATTTAACCCTAACTCTGTATTGTGATTATTAGAATAGCGCGCAAGTTTTGTATGAGAATTTTTAATGATAGAACCACAATAATTCGATCAAACTTAACCTTAAAATGAATTATCCACCGAGTAGGTTTGTAACAGAATTTTTTATAGCATATAATAGAAATTTCGGTAATCCTAATACTAAATAATTAGCCTTTTAACATTACTGCAATAGTAAGTACTGTAGCAGAATTTACAGTAAAAAATTGAGTTTCATTTGTTATGGGTACTTTGTATTTTGAAATTAGATTAACTAAGATGTGGTAATATTAATAACATGCGTTAGTGAGTCACATGCTGTGTATCGTTAAAATAATAATAATAATTCCAATATGAACTAACTCAACCCTAAACCCGTATTATGATTATAGAAGAATTTTTAACATTAATTTATAATAGAAACCGCAATAATTTGATCAAACTCAACCTTGAAATATATTATTCGTCAAGTAGGTTTGTAACAGAATTTTTTATAGTAATTCGCAATAGAAATTACATAATTCTAATACAAAATAATTTATCTTTTCAGAATAGTGAATTCTTTAGTGGAATTTCAAAAAATCGAGTTTCGTTCGTTATAAGCACTTTGTATCTTTGATGTTCTAATTACGGCTTTTGGCAAGTACAATTGAAATTTTTTTTTCTTTAATAAATCAGTTGTCAATCTGTTTATTTTTCTTTAAAAAATCGAAATTGGATTAACTAAGATGTGGATAATATTAATAAAATGCATTAGTAAGTCATACACTGTATATCGCCGAAATGGTAAGATTTATAACAGTAACATTTATAGAAACCATAATAATTTCAATGCGAACTAATTCAACTCTAACTCCGTATTGTGATTATTAGAATAGCACGCAAGTTTTGATAAGAATTTTTAACGGTAATTTATAATAGAACCACTATAATTCGATCAAACTCAAACTTTCAGAATAGTGAGTTCTTTAGTTGAATTTAAAAAAAATGTTATGGGCATTTTGTATCTTTGATGATCTAATTACAGTTTTTTGGCAAGTGTGATTGAATTTTTTTTTTAATAAATCAGTTGTCAATCTGTTTGTTTTTCTTTGAAAAATCGATTTTATTTGTTATACGTACTTTGTACTTTTAAAATTGAATTAACTGAGATATGGATAACATTTATAGCATGTATTAGTGAGTCACACACTGTATATTGCCAAAATGGTAAGATTAATAACAGTAACATTTGATAGAAACCATAATAATTCCAATGCGAACTAATTCAACCCTAACTCTGTATTGTGATTATTAGAATAGTACACAAGGTTTGTATGAGAATTTTTAACAATAATTTATAATAAAACCACAATAATTCGATCAAACTCAACCTTAAAATGAATTATCCGCCAAGTAGGTTTGTAACAGAATTTTTTATAGCATTCATAATAGAAAATTTGGATTCTAATACTAAATAATTAATCTTTTGTCATTACTGTAATAGTAAGTTCTGTAGCAGAATTTACAGTACGGTAAAAATTTAGTTTCATTCATTATAAGTACTTTGTATTTTTGAAATGGATGTAGATGACGTTAATAACATGCGTGGTGAGTCACATGCTATGTATCGCCAGGATAGTAAGGTTTGTAACACTATGATAGAAACTAAATAATTCCAACGCGAACTAACTCAATTCTAAACCTGTATTGCGATTATTAAAATAATGCACAAGTTTGTAATTGTAGGAGAATTTTTAATATTATTTCATGATAAAAACCACAATAATTTGATCAAACTCATCTTTAAATATATTATTCGTCAAGTAGGTTTGTAACAGAATTTTTTATAGTAATTCGTGATAGAAATTACATAATTCTAATACAAAATAATTTGACTTTTTGGAATAGTGAGAGTTTTAGTAGAATTTAAAAAATCAAGTTTCGTTCAATATGAGCATTTTGTGTCTTTGACATTAGATTAATTAAGATGCAAATAATGTTAATTATATGTCAGTAAACTACATACTATGTATCTCCAGAATACCAGTAGTAAGGTTTGTGACATTAATATAAGATAGAACCTATAATAATTTCAACACGAACTAACTCAATCCTAACTATTCATTGTGATTATTAGTATAGCGCTCAAGTTTTATATAGAAATTGTTAATAATAATTCATGATAGACGCCACAATAATTCAAGCAAACTCAGAATGTTTATTAGTTTGTAACAAAATTTTTTTATAGTAATTCACAATAAAAATTATAATAACTATAATACAAATAATTTAACTTTTCGTCATTACTGGAATAATGAGTTCTATAGTGAAATCTTAGAAAACTGAGTTTTGTTCATTATTAGCACTTTGTATCTTTAAAAAGGGCGCCGGTGGCGCCCCCAAAAACACTTGTAATATTATAAAATGATGCCTGGACGTGCTGATGTACGACAATGAAATTTGATCGATTATGTTTAAATGATTTTATTAACGGTTTCAAGATGATATATTATGAACTACAAATAAATTTACCAGCAATTGTGTGGTTTTTTTTATTTTGTTTAATGTATATCGATACATCAAATCAAGAATATTGAACGTACGTACGTACATAATTAATATGCTCTATTCCATTTTTGAAAGAATTAACCAAATTTACTCAGGTTAAGCTTGTATCAAAATGTGATTACCTTAATAAATAAACTAAGAAGATCAGTATCTAATTATTAAATTTGATCAGATCTGAATGATATGTCGCATAAATACACCTATTTTAATTCTGGTCATCTGTGCCATTCTGTTGTATAGTATGGGGAATTGCAGCAGATCAATATGGTACAGATTTTAAGATAAGATTGTATAAATTACCAAGTAGAGTGTAAAATACCTTATTTCGTACCATATAATTCTGTTACAGTGTTATCGTTACATATAATATTAAAATAGATCAGTATGTTATAGGGGTGTAAAATACCTATTTTAAAATCCTATCATACTGGTTTGGTTTTATATTATTAAAATTTGGTTTTTTAGAATTGGTAATACAGTCCGATCAGCTCACCCATACCATACTGATATTCTGTAATTCAGAAAAAACCTACTTAATCAAAGGTAGTGATTTGAACCGGTTGAGTTATAATCGGTTAACCGACCTGAACTGAATCAATTTCGGGTAACCGGTTGAGTAAATGCTTAATCGGTTGACCCGTACAACTGGTTGAGAATCGGTTGACAAAATGTAAATGACATCATAAAAGAGCAAAGGTCCCGAAAAGTTCCGAAAAGAAATGAATGAACATAGTAGACGAGAGTAAAGGTCCGAGAATTCCCGAAATTAAATGTGAAGTAATTTTATTCGGTTGAATCGGTTGACACAAAATATTTCGGTTCGGTTAACCGATTAAGGAAAATTTTCTCAGTTCACATCACTAATCAAAGGTTAGAAAGATTTTATAATATTCAGATTTTAACTAATTTTGTATGGGCATATTAGCATAAAATTGCTTAGACAAGCGCATGGTGCCCATCTTAGGTATGATAATTCTGGTCATCCATACCATGCAGATCAATATGGTACCGGTATGGAACAAATTTTAGGATAAGATTATTATATAGATAACCAAGTGGGGTGTAAAATACCCTAATTCCATACCATATAATTCTGTTATTGCTACATTTATAATATTCAAATAGATCAGTTAATATGTTATAGGGGTGTAAAATACCTATTTAAAATCCTACAATACTGTTTTGCTTTTATATTAAGGTTTGGTTTTTAGAATTGGTTTTTTACACTAATACCAGACCGTTCAGCTCACCCATACCATATTGATATTCTGTAATTCTGAAAAAACCTATTAATCAAATGTTGGAAAGATTTATAATATTTGGATTTTAACTAATTTTGTATGGGCATATTAGTATAAAATTGCTTAGACCATGTGCATGCACACATGCATTCATGCGCATGGTGCCCATTTCTAGTCATGCGTCACCATCATTAACCCGGGTCTGACCCAGGTCTGATCCGACCCGGATTTTTTCTGACCTGTGTCTGACCCAGGTCGGGTTGGGTCAGACCCAACCCAGCTAAGACCCTACCCAGTATATCATCTGGCTCTGTTTGTGTAATCTCTATTGCCCCTTCATCTCAAATGTGTTGAGTAACTTCATCTACCATTGCATCCTGATTTCCTATTTGGAAGAGCCTCCTTCTGTTTCCGAATTCTCTTCTATCATTTCTGTATCAGTTTCTCTAATTGGGAAACTCTTTTCATGTTAAATTTTGTCTGTGTGCCTATTGGCAAACTTCGCAGTCTCTTTATTTCGTTTGTATTCCCGGTATTCATTTTTTAAAGCAACTCCTGTAATTGTTTACAGTCTTTCTTAATATGGCCCTCACCTTTGCAAAGTAACGGACTTTAGCTGCAGACCGCCATTCTGTGGCAACCCTTGTTATCTTGTACATGGTAAACCTCAGGATTTTTCCTTCTAGCTCATCTGTAGTTTCAAAAATTATTAGCCACTGGTCTGTAAGGTATAGTGTCCCATCAATTAATAGTGGTTTTATAGAGACAACGGTCCCTATATCCCCAAATGCCGCTAACAAAGCGTTCGAGATTTCAGATTTATTTCCCAAAGGTACATTACGGCACTTGATTGGTAAAAAGGACTTCCTCCTATCCATGGGGATGTACCCGAAGTATGTACAGTTCAGGATAGTTAATCCTTTTGCTGCGTAATATTTCTGTTTTACTGCATCAATAAATGTCACCTTCAAGTATGTGCATTTTCCTTTCGTAAAATGCTGCTTTGCAGCACTGATGTCATATTTAACTGAGTCAAAAAGTGAGACCATAATCTTATTAAATGTGGATATAATATTGCTGATGTCAATTATAAGCGTGAAGTCATTTTTTGTCTTAATTGCGCTCCTCGTGGAGAAAGTTGAATATGTTGATTGCCCTCTTCGCAAATGAGAAAAAAGGGAAGTCCAGATTCTATCCTGTGCCTTTACCTCTTTATCTTAGAGCCCTTCTCTAGCTTAGGGGACGTGTCTAAACCCGTTTCGATTAGTGTGTCTGCTGTTACCGCAATCACCGGGTTTCTAGGACTGGTTTCTTAGTCATTACCGTTTTGTCTTCATTAAAAAAAACTGATTTCTCATTGGTTTCTGTCATTTTACTGTCCAGGACCACTAAAGATAAAAGCAAGGTTGTATTCCCTGCTTGTTCTTTACTTGTCTATTTGTGACATCTTTTAGTGTGGTGAGTTCCTGTTCTACTTTTCATCCCAACTTAGCTCCTTGTTTATTCTAAGTTCGTTGGGTATTTGAGATGTATTTAGCATCGGTTCATGTTTTGTTTCTAGTTCGTTGTTATTATTTTCATGTTTGTTTTCCTTGTCCTCGGCTTTGTACATGTTTTTTCCTGCAACTGTTTTACGCTTTTTTATCATGTTTGAAACGTGTAACTTCTCTGCTTCGCCCAGCATATGTTTTCCTATCACTTGTGGGGCGCATGGCCCACTTCCTAGTCTTCTTATAGCCTTAACTTGCTTGTATTTTGTAGTAATTTCTAAGTCTTGTATTTGGCCTCTCCCAACTCACTGTGGACTAGAGAGAGTAACCATAAATCTTTTAAAGGGTTATATTTAAAAACAGCTAAATAGCAAAAAAGATATATTTAAAAGAATACTAATGAATAATTTTTATAAATCTTATATTTGAAATGTGCTAATGAAAAATCCAGGTTATACCAGTAGGTAATAAATACAAAAATTAAAAAAGGGAATTGCTATTCACACCATGGATTTTTGCTATTCGCACTATGGTTACATGAGAATTTCTATTTTTAGAATTCAAAATAATATATGCAATTATGTTACACAAAGCCCGGTATCTTGTTTTTGCAAAAATAATTTTTGGTTACATGCTGCTAATATTGTGTAACATTATACAAGTCTAATTTTGGCAACCTAACCCTGGGTCGGCCAGCATTAAGTTTAATGCTAGTGGGCACTATCATGATAATGCTCCCAGCGGAGTTAGACATAATTCCGGCCCACTCTAACTCTAAATTTAGGATATATTTTTGGCTAGATTTAGGGTTAGGGTGGGCCGGAATTATGTCTAACTTCGCCGGGGGCATTATCATGATAGTGCCCACCAGCATTAAGCTTAATGCTGGCCGACCCAGATTAGGTTACCAAAATTAGACTTGTGTAATATTATACGACATTAGTGATATGTAACCAAAAATTATTTTTGCAAAAACAATGCACTGGGTCTTTGTGTAACACAAGTGCATAAATTCTAAAATAGAAAATCTTGTGTAACTATCCTTAGATTGTAACACAGGCAAATTTGCCTGCGTATTTTAAAATTTTTAATAAAATTTTAAATATTGATTTTAGCCATATCTTTTCTAAGTAAAAAATATTCTTTGAGTTTTGTTTTAGTAACTTTGTTATAAATTTTTTTTAAAATCATTAGAAAACTTTAATATAATAAATGTTTAAAGTTCTTGTATTGGCATTTTTATTATTAAAATTTTTCTTTAGATTTTTTCAAATTTTATATGTTCCCGTCTATAAAAAAAATCTTTACTTCTAATACAAGTCAATTTTTACAAGTAAATCATTAAAGTTGCAATAATGAAAGTTGTCATCCTTTATATAAACTACAATATTGTCTTAAGAACTATAGTTCTAAAACTAAAACTAAATAATATCGCAGAAAAATTGTAATAAAATTTTTTAAAAAAATTTTTTCTTAAAATTATCTATTTTCAGCTTATATGTAACTATAATTTATTTTCTTATAATATAAAAACTAATTTTGCAAAAAAGTAATCCTTATTTTCAAATATAATTGTACAAAGTTTTATTTAATTATTTTAGCATTTTAAAAAAGTAAATCAGAGCTAAAAAAGTGCAAAAACGCAGGCAAATTTGCCTATGTTCTACTACAATCTAAGGGATAGTGCGAATAGCAAAAATCCATGGTGGGAATAGCAATTCCTTAAAAAAAATACAAAAATTAGAAAAATGCAAAAATTGAATAAAAATAGTGTAAAATAGGTTTTTTTGTTTTTTTTTATATTTTGTGCTAAATATAAATGATTTATGCCAAATTATGTATTAGATGGGTATAAGAAATTTTTTATAAATTTTTTTTTTTTTTTTTAAAGAATGTTATTCTTTTTTTTTCCTTTAACAGTCTTGCTGGTATCACTTTCTTGGTGATTTTTAATGACCTTAGTTGTTAGGGCAGTGTCATTAATCATCTGATTATTTTTTATCAGAGGCCTACCCCCACCCTCTTCCTTAATATATAAATAGTCAGGTTCTTATATATAATTTTAACTTTTTTTACCTCCCTTCCCCCCTAAAAAATCACCTGATTTTTGTTACTCCCCTTATTTTTATTTCCACTAATTGTAATACGACTTCCTGTGGCTTGCTATTATACCACCCAGAAGTGATCTGTCGCACTGACCATTGTAGTGCCTAGATATCTTTGTAGCCATTTGCAGACTGCACTGCTATGAGTTCATATAGTATCTATAATGTTCAGACTCGGGCCTCACATTATGTCTTGTGACTTTGGTTATTTTAAATCAGGGTTCTGATACAGCTCTCATCACTGTAGATTACTGCTCATTCTAGAAATTACAGTAATTCCATCAATTAATGTCCCGGCTTCTTGTATTCTGTGATATTTTAGTTCCTTAATTAGCTTAGCCCAACTAGCTTTTTTGCAAATCGCTACTATTTAAATTTGAACTAGCAATCTTGCAATTAGAGATTTTGGAGCATAACCGCTATGCTATCAGATCCAAGGTCTAAAGAACGTTATTTTGTTTTTTTGGTTTTTTTTAAAGAATAAAACACCATTATGTTTTTTTTTTAGAGATATTATATTTCAAAAAAAGTTAAAAGTAGATAAAAGTTCTATCTAATATTTAAAATATAGTTTATATTTATTAAAACAAAAGTGCTAACCAAAAAAAATTTTACTATAACCTTACATAGATTATTCTGAGTCCTGGTAAACTTGTTCAGATCTAAAAATATATTAAATCAGCAGTATCAACCTCCTGTTAATATCAACTTTATCAACAAAACTAATTTTCATATATAAAAATTCCCCGTATATATCAACTTTATTAATATCCTTTATTGATATCTCTATCAACATAAAATATTTTTTCATAATAAATATTCACCATTGATATCTCTTGCCAATAAGAATTGATAATTCCTAGTTAGCTGAAGGTGATTATAGTATAACGTGATGTAGATTACATATAAAAATCACTATTAGGCGAAATATTGTGTGCTTTCATCTAAAAAATTTTTCCTTACTAAGTTAACGGTACAAGCCACTAATTGAAAGTTGTAAAGATTATCGAGATGCATCTAACAATAGTTAGATCATCCAAATCAGCCCAGTGGATGGTGAGATATCATCGAAAAATGATTGGTCACTATATAAAATCTCTATGTGAAGATGAGTTTGTAGAAAAGGGACAAATCATTTTTAGTAAAATTTTTTTAATTTTTAAATTAAAATATTTTGACAACTATTAGATCAAATTTGTTAAAATTATACAGAATTAAAATAAAAAAAAATTTATTAAATTTATTAAAATAAATGTTAAGATATTTAAGCTTAAATTCAAGAAAACTTTTACTTAGAAAAAATTTGTCACTTTTTTACTGTCTCACTCCATGTATTGTTAACATAGAGATTTTATAGGCAGCCAATCATTTTTCAACGATATCTCGCCATCCACTGGGCCAATTTGAATAATCTAACCACTGTTAGATACGTCTCGATGAGCCATATATTGTTAATTTAGTAAGAAAAATTTTTTTAGATAGAAGTACGCCACATTTCGCCTATAGTAATTTTCATATATAATCTGTGTCATGTTACACTATAGCTACTCTCCAGTTATTTGGCAGTATTAATTAAATAAAAAATTATATGATATGACAGATTTACTAATCAAAAAATTGACAAGTAATACCGTATATTCCCGAAAATAAACTACTCTGAAAATAAACTACCCTCTCAGTTTCGAGCAAAAAACTTAAAAACCTCTAATACCTGAAAATAAGCTATCTTATGTTTTCAAGCTGAAAACAATAGTAAATTTTTTTATTCTGAAAATAAGCTACCTCTCAAATTCATACAATACAATCTTTATTATTTTCCCGGTGGGAAAATAACAAGGAAATATTTTTTTCACTATCACAATATCATGCTATAATTTCCTAACTGTGGATTTACATATGTACATGCATACGTATTAACTATTGTATATATGCATACATACCGGCATTTTCTTTCCATGCTAACTTGATTCCCTTAGTGAACCGTACTAAAATTAAAAAATTAAATAAATAAATTAATAAAGTAAAATAAAAACGATAAATAAAACAAAAAAATAAATTATTATAAATAAAAAATTAAATAAAAAAATAATTAAAATACTAAAAAAATAAATAAAAAGAACATAAATAAATCAAAAAGAAAAAATAAATAAATAAGTTAAAAAAAATAATTAAAATTTAAATTATAAAAATATAAAGGAAAATGTTAAAAAAGAAGAAATTTGAAAAAAATAAAAATTAATAAAAAAATAAATAAATAAGAAATCAAAAAAAAGAAAACCGAATTTAAAAAAAAATAAAAAAAAAAGTTAAAAAAAAGTAAAAAAATAAATAATTAAAAATTAAAAATTAAAAAAAAATAGAAAAAAATTAAAATTGAAAAAAATTAAAAATAAAAAATAAGTGAAAAAATTTAAAAAAAATAAAAAAATAAGAAAAACAAGAAAAAAATGTAAAAATAAATAAAACAAAAAAAAATATAAATACCATAAATAAAACGAAAAAATAAATAAAATAAAAAAAACAAAAAAATAATAAAACAAAAAAAATAAATAAATAATAAAACGAAAAAAATAAATAAAATACAAAAAAAAAATAAAAAAATTTAAAAAAACATAAATAAAAAAGGGGGTTTCTATATATCTCTGGCCAGAGATATATAACTTATATATCTGGCTTATTGGCCAATTAAAACAAGCAAAGATCACATGACCCATTTTTGGCTAGTCAGAAAAATTTGTGCAACCCGAAATCTAACCTAACTTTCCGAACATAAAAAATCAGCCAATCAAATTCAATTATGCAAAAAACAGTTAAGATTTAAAAATTTTTTTATTAAAAACACAATGCAAAAACAAATACAAAAAAAAACACACCAAAAACAAAATATTCAAAAGCAAACACCATAACACCAAAAAATGCTGAAAGTGCCCAACAACAAACACCGGAGAATTTACCACCACAACGCCAAAGGCGTTTAAGAACAAACATACTATACATTGCCGGAAGTACCCAAGAACAAATGCAAGAGAATTCGCCATACAATGCTAAAGATGTTCAAGGACAAATACTGGGGAATTCACCACAACACCAAAAGCGTTTAAGGACTAATGCATCCAAAGATAAAACATCAGAGAATTCACCACACAACACCAAAGGTGTTCAAGGACAATACACCACAACACAGTGCCAGAGAATTCGCCACACAATGTCGAAGATGTTCAAAGACACATCAAAAATGCCGAAAGACAAACGCTGAAGAATTCATCATACAACGCCGAAGGTGTTCAAGAACAACACATCACAACACAGTGCCGAAAGCGAAATGCTAGAGAATTCGCTACACCCAAAAAACAAACGCCGGGGAATTCACCACACAACACCAAAGGTGTTCAAGGACAATACACCACAACACAGTGCCAGAGAATTCGCCACACAATGTCGAAGATGTTCAAAGACACATCAAAAATGCCGAAAGACAAACGCTGAAGAATTCATCATACAACGCCGAAGGTGTTCAAAACAAATGCCAGAGAATTTGCCACAAAAACACTGGGAATTCACCACAACATCAAAAGTGCCTAAGGACAAATGCCGGAGAATTTACCCAAAAGTGTTCAAGGGCACACCAAAAATGCCAAAAGTGAAACGCCGGCCGGAGAATGCATAACACAATGCCGAAGGTGTTCAAGGACAAACACACACACAAGTGCCAGAAGAAGTACCCAAGGACAAATATCGGAGAATTCGCCACATAACGCCGAAGGTGTATGCCAGAGAATTGACCACAACGTCAAAAGTGTCAAACACAAATGCCGGAAATTCACCCAAAGGTATTTAAGGGCAAATACCAAAAAAAAAAAAAAAACCACAAAAAAAACCACATACTTGCAAAAATGCCGAAGACCGGAGAATTCACTACACAATGCCGAAGATGTTCAATGACAAACACACCACACAGTACTGAAAGTACTCAAGGACAAATGCTGAAGAATTTGCCACATAACGCCAAAGGTGTTCAAAGACAAATGCCGGAGAATTCACCACAACGTCAGAAGTGTCTAAAGACAAATGCCAGAAGATTCACTTGAAGGTATTCAAAGGCAAACACCAAAACAAAAAAGCTACCAAAAAAAACTATATCCAACAAAAATGCCAAAAGTACCCAAACACACCACACAGTGCGGAAAGTACTCAAGAACAAATGCTGGAGAATTCGCCACACATCGCTAAAGGTGTTCAAGACAAACGCCGGAGGATTCACCATAACGTCAAAAGTGTCTAAAGACAAATGCCAGAAAATTTACCCAAAGGTATTCAAGGGCAAACACAAAAAAAAAAAACCACTAAAAAAACTACATACTGACAAAAATGCTGAAAGTGCCCAAAAACAAATGCCGAAGAATTCTCAAGAACAAACATACTACACAGTGCTGAAAGTACCCAAGGACAAATGCCGGAGAATTCGCCACACAACACAAAGATGTTCAAAGACAAACGCTAGAGAATTCACTACAACATCAAAGTGTCTAAAGACAAATGCCGGAAAATTCACCCAAAGGTATTCAAGGGCAAACACAAAAAAAAAAACACCAAAAAAAACTACATACTGACAAAAATGCCGAAATTGCCCAAAAAAAAACGCCGGAGAATTCACTACACAATGCCGAAAGCGTTCAAGGACAAATACACCACACAATGCCGAAAATACCCAAGGACAAATGCTGGAGAATTCGGCACATAACGCCGAAGGTGTCCAAAGACAAACGCTGGAGAATTTACCACAACGTCAAAAGTGTTTAAAAACAAATGCCAGAAAATTCACCCAAAGGTATTCAAAGGCAAATACCAAAAAAGAACCCTCTAAAAAAACTACATACCGCCAAAAATACTGAAAGTGCCCAAGGACAAGTACCAGAGAATTCATCACCCAATGCCAAATGTCCCAAGAACAAGCACCAGAGAGTTCACACGCAATGCCGAATGTGCCCAAGGACAAGTACCAGAAGATTCACACTACCGAATGTGCCCAAGGACAAGCACTAAAGATTTATAACGCCGAAATACCTAAGAACAAATGCAAGAAGATCCACAACACTGAAACGCCGACTATATAGTATCAAAAGTCCCTTAGCATCAAAAGTTCCTGGAGTAAACACAACGCTAAAATGCTCAAAAAACCACTAAAGAAAGTATTGAAAACACTTTATTAAAAAAAAAAGATTACCTCCTGTAGAAATGCTGAAGAAACATCCCAAAGAATAAATGCTATAAAAAAAAAGTGAAACATTATAAGGCGGCAAAAAGCACGAAAAAAAAAATCAAAAACAATGATTATCAAGATGATCGATCATTGCCAAAAAAGAACTAGTTATCTATCCGGGCAGGGTAAGATCGTTCGACCTTATATTGGCAGTCGGATCAACTACATGAATATTAGTCATGTGACTTTTGTGTTCTTTGATTGGTCAAAGAGGCCAGAGATATATAAGTTATATATCTCTGACCAGAGATATATAGAAAAACCCATAAAAAAAATTTAATTGCTGATTCACATAAGAAGAGTAGTATTTCATAGGCGCAAATTACTATTAAATTTATTATAATTATAAAATCTTTTTTTTCTCCATAGCTAACTTTTTTTTTTATTATATTAATATACTATATCTTCTAATTGAAAAATGTAGAGAATACTTTTTTATATATAATATAAAAAATTTTTTGAAATTGGTTTGGTAAATAAAAAGATATTAATATTTTATTTTTTGTAACTATATAGAATTTTTATAAGTGTAGAGGAAAAAAGATTTCATTCATATATAAAAAACATAGTAAAATATACTTTCGTAATTTATAAAATCCTATTATTCATATGTGGATTGTGAATTAAATAAAAATATATATAAAAAAAAATAAGTTAATCGAAATAAACAAAAAAGTTAAAAAACTATATGAAAGACAAATCGGTATGTCATACATATGTACTAGAGCTAAAACAGATAGTATTTAATTGCTAATCAGGATAAGATCGGCACTATTTTTATATTAGAATTTGGGAGAAATTACTATATTTTTTACTATATGCTGAAATCTGACGTCGGTCCAATGAAAAGTATTTTTTTTATTAAGTTAACAGTTCGTGTCAATTAATTGAAAGTTGTAGAGCTCACTGAGACGCATCCAATGGTAGTTAGAGCATTCAATTCGACCCAGTGTACGCTGAGATATCGCCAAAAAACGATTGGCTGACTATATAAAATTCTATGTAAACAAACTTGAAATTTTATATAGTCGGCCAATTGTTTTTTAACAATATCTCAGCATATACCAGGCCGATTTGAATGATATAACCACCATTAGATGCGTCTCATTGTGCTCTACAACTTTCAATTAATTGACATGAACTGTTAACTTAATAAAAAAATACTTTTAATTGGACCGACTTCAGATTTCTGCATATAATAAAAATTTATATTGTACTTATCCCCAAAATTTACTATTGTCCCAATATGGTAATAGTGCCGATCTTATCTGGATCATCAATTAAGTATATATATACGTATATATGTGTACAAAACCTATATGCACATGAAAACCTTTTTTTAAAAATAAATACTCGATAATAAGCTACATACTGCGTTAAGTATAAATGGCTTAAAAGATTCTATATTCCAAAAATAAGCTACTTAGAGATGGGCAAAATGGTATTTTTTTATACCATGCATGCATATGATATGCTGCATGCATGCATACATGCATACATGTATGCATGTTCTATGCATTATAGCTAATTCTGGTCAGAAGTCTGCAGACTAGTCTGAGTCTAAATATTTTATATATATTTTTTGATGCTAAACAAGTTTACTTAGTGCAAGTTGTAAGAATTAATTAGTAAAAATTTGTGAATCATAAGATTTTATAGAATTTTATTAATAAATTTTACAAAATCTTATGATTCACAAAACTGTACTAATTAATTCTAACTTAATTTACTAAGTAAACTTGTTAAGCACCTAAAAATAAGGCTAAGTTGTTTTTATTTTATTTGAAATTTGGAGAAAAGATATATAATTTTAAATTTTTGATCAAAAAAGTCAAATTTAAGCATCTTTTCTTCAAATTTCAAGTAAAATAAAAACAATTCTGCTGATTTAATGTATTTTTAGATGCTAAACAAGTTTACTTAGTGCATTAAGTTAGAATTAATTAGTAAAATTTTGTGAACTATAAGATTTTATAGAATTTTATTAGTAAAATTTACAAAATCTTCTAATTAATACTAACAAAACGCACTAAGTAAACATGTTCAGCACCTAAAAATACATTAATTGGTGAGTTGTTTTTATTTTACTTGAAATTTGAAGAAAAGATGCATAATTTTGAATTTTTGATCAAAAAAGTCAAATTTAAGCATCTTTTCTCCAAATTTTAAGCAAAATAAAAACAACACTGCCGATTTAATATATTTTTAGGTGCTAAACAAGTTTACTTAGTGCATTAAGCTAGAATTAATTAATAAAATTTTGTGAATCATAAGATTTTATAGAATTTTATTAGTAAAATTTTACAAAATCATAAAATTCACAAATTTTTATTAATTAATTCTAAAAAACGCACTAAGTAAACTTGTTCAGCACCTAAAAATACATTAAATCAGCAGGGTTGTTTTTATTTTACTTGAAATTTAGAGAAAAGATGCATAATTTTAGGGGTTTGATCAAAAAAGTCAAATATCAAATAAATTAAAAACAACCCTTCCGACTTAATGTATTTTTAGGTGCTGAACAAGTTTACTTAGTGCGTTTTTTAGAATTAATTAATAAAAATTTGTGAATTTTAAGATTTTGTAAAATTTTACTAATAAAATTCTATAAAATCTTATGATTCACAAACTTTTACTAATTAATTCTAACTTAATGCACTAAGTAAACTTGTTCAGCACCTAAAGATACATTAAATCAGCAGGGTTATTTTCATTTTACTTGAAATTTGGAAAAAAGATGCTTAAATTTGTCTTTTTTGATCAAAATTCAAAATTATGCATTTTTTCTCCAAATTTCAAGTAAAATAAAAACAACCCTGCTAATTTAATGTATTTTTAGATGCTGAACAAGTTTACTTAGTGCGTTTTGTTAGAATTAATTAGTAAAAATTTGTGAATTTTAAGATTTTGTAAAATTTTATTAATAAAATTCTATAAAATCTTATGATTCACAAAAATTTACTAATTAATTCTAATTTTATGTACTAAATAAGCTTGAACAGCACAAAAAAAATACATATAAAAATATTCAGATTCAGTTAGTTTTCAGACTTAAGTTTGAGTCTGGTCTAAAGTTTGAAATTAATAAATTTTAGAGTCTGAGTTTGGTCTAATCCCAGATCAGACTCAGATTGGACCAGACCTGAACTGGATCTAGAAGCACTAGCTACACCAAGATAGTTATTTTGGTAGCAAAATTATAAAGTTATTTACTATTAATTATTTTTTTTTGTATAGGCATATTAGTATTAAATTGCTTAAACCATGCACATGCATGCATGCATGTATGCATCATGCACATGGTGCCTATCTCTAAAGCTACTTCTGATTTTTTGAGTTAAAAATCACCCAAAAAAAGGTAGCTTATTTTCGAGAATATACAGTACCGATAGTATACTTATTTTTTGTTTTAAAATGCAGTTTCTTATTTGTTAAAGCATTATAACATATGAATAGCCAATCTCCTTTTGTTATCAACTCCCGCATATATTAACCAAATTACTGGATTCAAATAGTTGATATTAACGAGGGTAAACTGTACTTAAATTTGATTTTTTTGATCAAAAATCTAAAATTATACTTTTATTCTTCAAATTTCAAGTAAAATAAAAATAACTTAGCTGATACAACTTAGATCTGAGTTTGTATAATTTTAGCAGTATTTTAGCCAAATAGATGTATAAAATAGTGCAAAATTTGAAAATTTACTATATAAAAATGCAATGTTTGATGAATTTCTATACAAAATTTCCTTTTTTAGAATCATCTGAGTTGAATCTGAGTTCTTCGGGGTCCTACTAAACCCAAACTGGACCTAGTTTGATCCTGGCCAGACCCAAACCAGATCTGATTATATGTTGTTTAAATCCCCTCTTTCCTCTTTAAAAAATTTTGAATTTGTTATATTAAACAAAAAATTAAATAGAGTAGTCTAATTTCTAAAACTTTATTTGTTTAAATTGACATTTTGTATCAATATTAGCTTATAAATATAAGGAATAAAATTCATTATTTAATTCGTAATCCATCTAAAAACCAGTGAAAAAACATAGTAAAGGAAGTGCTGTTTATTACGTAATTTCAAGAGGGGAGGAAGGGTTAGCAGTCTATCACGTCTATATATTATATATAAAAATTATTATTGGCTACTAATTAGATTACAGGGGGAGAAGGGGGTATGATCTCCTAATAAAAATAAATTATGTAATAAACGGCACTTTCCTAAATAGTGAAAATATGTTTACTATATATTTTTTGTCTTTTTTGGATGTTATTTAAAGCCATGTACTCATGTAACATTTTCATGTAAATCAACCAACTGGAGTCACGAAATTTGTTTACACAAATCAGCCCGAAGAAGTCAAAAAACAAAAAAAAATGCAAGAACATAAAAACAGCAGTCTAAATCTATTTTGGGCCATTAATAAAAAATGTAGGGAAGACAATTCTATTTATAGATTGGTTCTAACCTTAATGCAACCCTAATGCTAAATAGGCAATGTCACGAATTTTAACTAAAATTTCAAAAAATCATGTAGGTATATGGCTTTAGCCATCCCCCTTTTTTGGAATTTGGAGTTTCCCAAAAAACAAACTAATTTTCTACTAAGTAAACATCTCTTTTGTATTAAGTAAAAATTGTAGAAGAGAAAATTCTGGTTATAATAGCAATTAAATTATTAAACTCAGTTTAGTGAATCGCAAGATATGAGCATTTTTGTTTTTGTGATTATATATTGGCTTTTTTGTTTACACAATATAGTCACAAAGACAAAAGTGCTCATATTTCGTGATCTACTAAGCTGATTTTAATAATTTAACTACTATTATGACCAAAATTTCTCCTTTACAGTTTTTATTTAATTTAAAAAAGATATGTTCTTTAAGAAATTCCAGATTCTAAAAAAGGCAAAAAACAATAGCAAATTTCCTTATAATTTACTAAGTTATTTCACTAGTTCTTAGGTGGATCACGAATTAAATTAATTCTATAAATTCAGGCATATTATTATAAACATTTTTAATGCTATAAATTACTAAATCTAAAAACAAAAAAAAGTCGCAACACTAGCGAAATCTAATTTGAACTCTTTTTATACACCAAAACTCTGTCTATAGAGTTATTTTATGGAATTTAAATAGTAAAAAAAGTTTATCTATTTTACATTTAATAGAAGTATGTATGTTTAACAAATTTGTACTTATTGAGTACAGGTTTATTAAATATATGTACATACTTCTATTTGTATGTATTTAGGGTGCAGAGTGGGCCGGTCTAAACTGGAAATTAGCAGGCCAGGCCAGGCTTGGGCCTAGTTTTGGGCTCACATTTTTATAAAGCAGGCTGGGCTTGGGTCAAGCCTAAAAAATATCGGGCTAGTCCCAAGCCTATGAAATATACCCAATTAGGCCCGATTAGGCCCAGTAAACCCTTGAGATAAATTATATATGTATGCATGCATGCATATACTTATAATGTAGAGGTGCAAAGAAATTTAATCTTGTGCACTAACCGATATGGTACAATTGTGTTACTTGATTATCTTTTTTTTAAAAGAATAAGATTTTAAGACTTGCACCATACGTACGTATGTACATAAACTTCACTAGGTAGGAAAACATACCCTTAGTAAGAAATCAAGAAGCTAGACAAGTAAGTCTGGTAAACGAATATAGATTAGAAGAACATTTGTAAAAAAAAAAAAAAAGCAAAAAAACAAATTTACCAGTATGTGAAATAAGAACCAATTTAGTAGTTAAAAGAGAAACAATTATTAATATGTATTTATATATTTTTTTTAGATTGCATAGTAGTGTAGAAATTGCACGATATATACCAAACTCTGTAAAATCATTTTTCTTAATTCAATACCTTATCACCTGTAAGTATTGATAAAAATAATACATCTTAATTAAGTAATGACGATTTGAATTATTCTATCATATATAATTAGTGGTTTTACTCGAGTCGAAAATTACCGACCCGAGCGGGTCAAGTACTGACTTGGGTTATGACCCAGGTCAACGGGGTAACTCCTTGTTTTTTTTTGTCTTCGGAAATATGCTTAATTTTTGTCTTAACTAGAGTTATGATCAATGGCAGTCGTGCTAAAACCAGGAACATTATACTTTATAAGTACATCTTAAAATTAAAATTTTCTAAAATAGAA
Organism: Gigaspora rosea; assembly: GCA_003550325.1. Classification (NCBI taxonomy): domain Eukaryota; kingdom Fungi; phylum Glomeromycota; class Glomeromycetes; order Diversisporales; family Gigasporaceae; genus Gigaspora; species Gigaspora rosea. The sequence goes on along the minus strand of QKWP01000283.1, from coordinate 200,607 downwards.
TATATATTTACATTATTTTGTTTCTTTTTAATGATAAATATTGGTCGTATAAGTACTATTTATACGCCAAATAGACGATTAAGCTCAAGCAATTTATTTTTTGTTTATTATAAAGAAAAAGCAAATAAGTTTGTTACTGGATGTTTTGCATCCAATAACGGCGCATCTGGCTTTGAATTTAATGAGCTCGCAAGCTGAGCCCCTTTGTGATATGGGTAACACATTAAATTCAAAGCCAGATGCTTTTTAATTGTCAAGTAAAAACAATTACTCTGTGATCTTTTGGATCTTTCGCCTGCCAAATAAAACAGTTACTGGTATTGGTTGCTACGCATTCATTAACTATATAATATAACTAGGAACTGAAAACTGGTGTGAGTCTGGAGCGTTAAATTTTAAATAAAAATATAAATAATTTGTAGTAATTTTTAAATTTATGCAAAATCTTGTTTAAAAAATTGTATTAATTTTTAAAATTTAGATTTTAAAGTCCTTTGCCAAAATTTATAAAATATAAGTATAAAAAAATATAATTTGTAATAATTATAACTATTTATTTGCTAGTAAGAAAACAAAAAAAATATAAACAAAAAAATAATAAATAAATAATGTAATAATTAAAATTTATTTTTATTTCCTCTATATTGTGTATATATATACATATACTATTCCATATATTTTTTTTTATTAATAATATTTTTATTTTTCAATTTTTTTTAATTTATTAGTTTTTTTTTAATTTTATTAAGTTTTTTTTATTTTTTTAATTTTTTTTATTGTTTTTATTATTAATGTATTTATTCATTATTTATTTATTATTTATTTTTTTTATTTTTTATTTTCTTTTATTTTTTATTTTTTTTTTTTATTTTTTATTTTCTTTTATTTTTTATTTTTTTTTTTTATTTTTTA
>QKWP01000283.1:168235-197926 GCA_003550325.1 Gigaspora rosea | reverse complement strand
AACATGTTCATGAACTTATGAACTGAACCTGAACTGAACCTGAACCAGCTCTAAAAGTTCAATACTGAACCTGAACCTGAACATGTTTTAAAAAATGTTCAGGTTCAGGTTCAATACTGAACCTGAACCTGAACCTGAACTTGACCTAAGTTCAGTTCAGTTCAGGTTCATAGGAACCCTAAACAGTACCCAGGTGCGACCTGCCATTTCACAAATTTGTCTCCGTTGGGGTCCCAATGCTTGTTGAGACTTGATTTCCAAACATCACTGACCAGTTTGCTAATGCCGTGTCAGGATCGTACTCCTTTCTTTAAATTCTTCCTTCTTTATAAAGAGCAAATGAAAAGGGGAAAGTAAAAAAAAACTACCAAGAAAACGAACTACACAAAAAGAAAAAAACCAATATAAAAAAGAAAAAACAAAGAAAAGAAGCTAATCCTGACATGGGGGAGCAGAAAAAGAAAAAAACAAAAGAAAGAAAAAAACATTCTGACTATTTATAAAAATTATATAATACTGCGCAAGAAAACGCCTCGCCAAAGTATTATATGTACATAAAAGAAACAAAAGAACATTCTGGAATTTAGTTCTGCAGATCTGCCTACTCCATTGTGCCACGTCTCATTACACGTCCATTCCTGTTTATCAACTTGCATGCCTTTTTCCCGATTAGGATAGGAACAACAATGCCGATCTTTTGGAGGGGTATGCCGGATTTCCCACTTTTCGTCACAAATTCCAGTAAAACTGCGGCAAGCGAGAATATGGTAGTGGGTGTACAGTTGAAAGTGTTCTTGTAACCAAAAAACCTTAGAGAGAGTGTTAGAAAACTCATTTTTTAGTTCACCGTCTAGCCAAGCTGGAATATCTTCGTTGACGAAAGAAAACTTCCACCAGAATTTCTTGTACCAAGGGCACCCACTGCCAGTTATCTTGCACAACCGACGCTTTTGGCTTGTGTGTCGAATATATAAAGGAGTCCCCGAAATATAGGAAAAGGTTGACCTTTATAAAAACCAATATTAGTACCAGCTGCTTCGTCTTTTACTAAAAAATTTTTTGTTTTTCTTTTGTTCGGCAATTTGTACAAGTGATCGTCAGAAAGAGTTGATTGTTAATTGATTTTTTTTAATATTATTTTTATAATGAATTTATTTATTTATTTTATTTTTTTTTTATAACGATTATCAACGTATTTATTTTTATAATAATAAATTTTTTTATTTTTTTTATATTTTTTTTATATTTTTTTTTACTTTTACTGTATAATGAATTTATTTTATTTTATTTTATTTTTTTTTTATATTTTTTTATATTTTTTTTTTATAACGAATTTATTTTTTTTATCAATTTTTTTTATTTTTTTTTTATATTTTTTTATATTTTTTTTTTATATTTTTTTTTATTTTTTTTTATTTCTTTTTAATATTTTTTTAATATTTTTTTAACTTTTTTAAATAGCCGGTGGACCAGTTACACAAGATCATGTTCTAAAATAGATCGTTAATAATTTATTTTAGATCATCTTACTGTAACAAAGTACCGTATAAGTTTTTTTTTTAAGATAAGTAATTTTTTATTTTTTTTCTTGTTTTTTTTTATTAGCCTTGTTACAATTTATACTAATATATTTTTTGTTCTTTTATAGTGTTATTGTGGGTTTTGCAATTCTTGTAATCATATAGCATTCTTGGTGATCTGGCAGCATTTCATAGTAATTCGACGTCGTTCTTGCAGTGAAGTGACGGCGTTTTTGCGGTAATTTGACGGCGACCAGGCAAAAAGTAAATTTGTTTTTTTTTTAAAAAAAAAAATTATTCGGAGGGAATGCAAAAATTATTAATTACATTGTTAAAATATATATGAATACTCAAGTTCATAGTAATTCGACGTCGTTCTTGCGGTGAAGTGACGGCATTTTTGCAGTAATTTGACGGCGACAAGGTAATTCGATGATGACCAGGTAATTCGACAGCGACCAGGTAAAAAGCAAATTTGTTTTTTTTTTTAAAAAAAAATTATTCGAAGGGAATACAAAAATTATTAATTACATTGTTAAAATATATATGAATACTCAAGTATTAAAAATAAAGTGGTTATTTTTAGACCAGTTAGAAATTGAGTAGAACACAACTACATTTGATCGATAATTGTGTCTTCATATATCTTTACGTTATATAATCGGCTTCTTCTCGATATTTTAGTGCAAATTTGTTGGTTTGTTCAATTTCAAGCAAGTTTGTTAAAATCGATAATTGCTTCCCTACATCGTCCCGGTAGTAATAGGCTTTTCCTTGATATCTTAGTGCATATTTTGTTTGAAAGCAATTTTGTTAGATCAATAATTGCATTTATATCTTCCCATGATAAAATTAAATTTTACTCAAATTTAAGAGCCGAATCTTGTTTGATTTTCATCGAATTGTTTAAATCTTCAAGATTCTTCGCGTTAACTTTTTTTTCAATACAGATTCTAATATCGTTTTATGCTTAGCATGCCTAATACTGTATATAAAAATCTTCAAAAAGATTAAAAAAAACCTTTCAAAAAAATTAAAAAAAATAGTATCAACTCATTATACTATTTCATATCGACAACGTCAAATTAAACAAATAAATATGCATAATATTTTAAAGACACTTATAAACGAATACTTAACTAGCACGAATAAGGCTATTACAATGCTATTACTAACATTTGGATAAAGAAATTGACGAATTGTTGAAATTAATACAAGAATAACAAGCTATAGAACTGGAATGATATCTTACTATATGTGAAAGAACAATTAAATCTACCGATTTGTTTCAAGTTCTTTTCAATCCATTCGGCAACGGCAGGAATCTGGTCACGTGCCTTGTCTAACCCAAATTCAGAAAGAAATAATTACTACATTTTTTTTTAAAAAAAAAAATAAAAAATATAAATTTACCTTTTCCAGGCTGTTTCTTCACTGTGATCACAGCCTGGTCGTCAAATCACGTCGAATCGCCACAAAGAATGCTGCCGTGCTGTCAAGTCACCATAAAATATAAATGCTTTAATAAAGTTAGCGCAAGATCTTTAAAATATACATAAAAACTTTCGATATTATTATTCGAAAAAAAAACTTATCTGAATCTTGAGTGTATGTATTCTTTTTTATGTGCATATAGTACTTTTGATACAAAAAATGTGACTATCGTGATTATAAAAAAAAATACAGAATTACAATACATATAAATTAGTTATCCGGGTAGTTAATTCGAATCAGCCCATGACACAAACGCATAAAATCCGTGTTGTTGTTGCACTAAATGTGCAAATATAGGCACGCGGCGTTACATCCAGAAAATGCAACAATTACGTTTTTGATATTTTTAATTATAATGCATCAAAAACGTAATTTCAGTCATCAAAGGGCGTAAAAGTATGAGTTGTTGCTACGCTCCAGACAATTAATATTGTAATAAATTAAATTTTGAAGAGATTAAAACCTCATTATTATTGTGGACTAAACTATATTGTTGATTCTTTTGAAATAAATATAAAATAATCAATACATAATAAATAAATGAATCTACTTCCATATTATTTTATCGACAAAAATGCTTGCTGAAAACTTAGTTCGTAGATAATGATTTTTACAGACAAGATTAATTTACAGACGAATAATTCAATTTATTGTATCAAGAATTTTTTTTATAAATTGTATCAACTTTAAACATAAACTTAACTCTAACGACTTATGACTAGAATTAATTTGCCAAAATTAGTTTTTGATGAAATAACTTTTTATAAAACGAACTTGTCTGTGAATTAATCCATTGCAAAATAACCTTGTCTGAAATTAATTCTCTGTGAATTAAGTTTTCTGTGAAGTAATTATTGGTGAGTTGATCGAAACCGAGTGAACCTGATATTATTAAATAAATATTTAATAAAATACTCAATAAAATCAATTAACGTATCTAAAATGATAAGCAGTTTATGTATTTTCCACGTCATTTCTGAATTTATGTCGATTCTGAATTGTCATTTAGAATTAGTATCCATTTAACAGATTAAAAAAAAAACGAAATAATAATATTATTATTAAATATCTCATTAATATTCGAACTAACTAACGCATTTGCATTAAAAATGAGAGCAAAAACAGTGTGATACAAATATAGGGAATCATCTAAAGATTTAAATAAACCGTTAGAATAAAAATTGTGAACGAACTTTAAAGAAAAATTGCTAAATACTTATCATTAAATAAAGCAATAAATCGTGTTAGTATTTTCAGATTGATACAAATAGTGATACCTATCCGCATAAAATATGTTTTATTTGGAGAGATACTTAATAACAAAAAAATGCGTTCTATTTAATACATTTTCATGAAAACAATATTTTTTAAATATTAAACTTCAAGACCCTGGGTCAGATAGCGCAGTGGTTAGCACTCCGGGGTCGCACTCGCAAGGTCACCGGTTCGAGTCTAGTGGATGACAAAAACTGTGTTGGGACCACGAGTGTCAAGGATCTGTGATGAAGAACTGCACTTCTTCCCATTTCCGGACGAGGTACTACAGCAATAACAGAGTTGCGTGACATAGCCACATTGGTCATGCGGCATCCAGAAAAGGAAAAATCCAACAAGAAACGTCGTAAACATAAGGACCATCCACTATAAAAGGAAAAGTCCATGAGGAAAACCAGACCCGATCCGAATTCAGAAGGTAGTACCTGGCGGCGACGAAAAAAGGACCTATACAAGCATATCGGCGGAGTAAACTAACTCCTTAAAGTTGATCTAAAGAAGCCTACGGGTGGGGCGCACCGAATGACGGACCGGCTGGACTCAGCCAGGGAAACCAGAGGAAGAAGGAGTAGGTTAGGATAGACTTCGTAGGACAAATTAAAAATAGAAATCGAACATGTAATGAAAATGTAGGGGCCCGTAGGGTCCCTAAGACCAATGACCTTAATAAAGACCGCCAATAGCGGCTTCGGGTGTAGCCCGAAGAAATTTAAAAAAAAAAAAATATTAAACTTCACCTATTCTGAATCTTGACCCATTTGACCCAATTTCTGACCCATGACCCGTCAGGTCTGGTGACCCGTATGGGTAACCCGACCCGGTAATAACTAAAAAAATGCGTTCTATTTAAAACAACACGTTTATGCATAACTATCTTTTTTTTATTTCGATATTGATTTGTAATTTAATAAATTTACCTATTCTAAATCTTGACTCATTTGACCTGGGTCGAGCCAATTTCTGACCCGACCCGAGTAATAACTCTATGTATAATTAACATTACATTTTTTTTGAAATCAGATAAAAAATGGATAATGGTATGCTAATGCACTAAAGAACTATGATTCTAAATTAAATTTACTAATGCTCATTTATTATAATTAGAAATACAAACTGTTTATTCTGTTTTTAGTGAAGGCGAAAGACCCGAGGCAACCATGATTAATGAAAGCTCAGAAATAACCACTATTGATAAAGACTATGAGACAGCTGTTGTTAATAAAAAACGTAGAGCAAATGAGTACTAAATGAGTCATGGGTTTTTAAAGGTCATCATTTTGTTAAAGATCCTAATAAGAGTAAGGGATTTATAATTTATTGCACTAGGCAATATATTGCACTCATTATACAATACATAGTATCTATAGTTGCTACAATGTAAACAAACAACAAAACCAGAATGCAAATCCCATTATGGTTTCAAATTTAAACCCAGCTGATTGTTTACATCGTTTACATCATGATGATAATCGTCCTCATATAAAAAGCGTGGGTATTCTATTTTTGCACTTTCTGCTATTTCTCTTCTTTCCATTAATATACTAACATACTTATCTTGGTTGTTTCTAACACACTATCACACTCACCTATATACCTCTTCTCTTGATCGTTTTTAACATATCAACATGTGTACTTACATATTCCTCTTGTTTTTTACCTTCTATATCTTTTCTTTTGGTCGTTTCGAACTCATTTATGCAGGGTTGGCATGAATGGAATTTGGACAATAGAANCATATTCCTCTTGTTTTTTACCTTCTATATCTTTTCTTTTGGTCGTTTCGAACTCATTTATGCAGGGTTGGCATGAATGGAATTTGGACAATAGAAATCTGTCCGATATCCATTGTCCGAATGTCCTATTAAAAGCAATGGACATAGAATTGGACATATAAGATAACTTCCTTGTATTTGGTTAATCACATGATATTAAATCGCTTCATATAATTAGTTGTTTAAACAATAGAATTGCATCTTTAATTTAACAAAGTTTTAGTAAATCGTAATAATAAAGAGTTTCCTATACCCACTTTTATTTATTAAGCATTGTGCTATTGAACTTCATAAATAAAGCCATACATTTATTAGTAAACCAACTCTTTTCAGCGAAATAATCGTTTACATATGTTCATTATATAATGTAGTTCTTGAGTTGATTTCCAAATTATATGTTAACGATCTTAAAATTTTATTAAATGAAGCCATTCTTTAAACGTATGTATGTCCGATAATATGAGGCGCAATTTTTTTATAATAATTATTGTATTACGAAGGGATGGTGCATGCACGTTCCATTCAATACAGCAATACATTTAAGTTTTGTTCCATAGTGTCCAGTTTAGAAACATTTCATGTGATCGATTTATATGTATCAGCTGGTGGGAAATTCGTTTTTTTTTCATATAAATGCTTTGAACAAATGGCAAAAAGTTTTGATTCCCAAGCTAAAAATAAAAATAAAATAATCAATAAACATATGTACACTAAATTGATCTATATAAATCAATTTTTTATACAAATTAGCATCGAACATATCATCGGACATTGGAAAATTGTCCGAATTGCCTATGCAATGTGATCAGAATTGTCCAATGACAACCATAGCTGCGCCACATCGAACATCGGAATTGCATAGGACAATTCAGAAATGTCCGATGTCCGATAAAAAACCACCGGATATATAACTTGCACAACTCTGCATCTATATACCTCTTTTCTTGATCGTTTCTAACATACCAAAACCCGCACTTAAATATTCCTTTTGTTGGTCATCTACCATACGATATTTTTTACACACTCACCTTGGTCGTTTCTAACACACTATCACACTCACCTTGGTCGTTTCTAACACACTATCACACCCACCTATATACCTCTTCTCTTGATCATTTTTAACATATCAACACACATACTTACATATTCCTCTTGTTTTTCGTCTTCTATATCTTTTCTTTTGGTCGTTTCGAACTCATCTATTCTAACACACTATCACACCCACCTATATACCTCTTCTCTTGATCATTTTTAACATATCAACACACATACTTACATATTCCTCTTGTTTTTCGTCTTCTATATCTTTTCTTTTGGTCGTTTCGAACTCATCTATATACCTCTTTTCTTGATCGTTTCTAACATACCAAAATACGCACTTAAATATTCCTCTTGTTGGTCGTTTACTATATGTTATTTTTTTTGGTTTGTTAATACACCTACATATATATAACCATGGGGATAAAAATAATGAAAAAATTTCAATAAACCTTCCTAATGAGCTCACGGCCAACAATGATAATAATTTGGAATATTATTTAAATGAAGCATACCATGCCAATATGGATGCAGAAGACTTGTTTGAAGGCGGTAATGATAATAATTTAGAATGTTATTTAAATGAAGCATTCCATGACAATGTGGATGCAGAAGACTTGCTTGAAGATAGTGAAACATCACTTGAAAATTCTGAAGCCATCACACTAGAAAAAGGCCAATCATTTGATGATTTTGATCATGCAGAGAAACACATACAAGACTATGCAAAATATATGGGCTTCAAAGTAGTACGAGGGTGAAGTACAGCAATCCAAACTATCGAAGACGAGAAAATTATATGAAAAGGGTCAATTTATTGTCATCATTTTGGTAGTTATTAACAGGCGAAATCTGAAAAGTCTGGAAAAACAGTAAGACAAGGCTGTAAATGGCATATAAACCTCTCAAGACCTACAAAGAATAATCCAAATTCACGTGTCTTTGTCACAACATTCGTAAATGAGCATAACCATAAAATGTGTTCTGAGGCGCTGCAGTTTGAAAAGCTAAAAGCATTTACAAATCAGATGAAGGAAGACATTGAGTTTTATATAAAAGAATGTCATTTTGGTGCAACTATAATTAGACAGATTTTTTAAAAAAATACCCTCTTTAGCCAGTTTATACGAACTAGGATGGTATGTCACTATGTCCAATTTGGTTCAATTTTTTTTGGACATATGTCCAATTGAAAATGGACATATGTCCAAAAAAAATTGAAACCAATCGGACATAGTGACGTGCCATCCCTGTATACGAAGGATCTCTACGCAGAAATTCAACGTCATAAACCATCAGCAGGGTATAATAAAGCTGACACAGCTCGATTGTATGAAGAGTTACAAGCAAAAAAACATGAAGATCCAAGATGGTTTGTTGAAGTAACTTGGGAATTGGAAACAAATATGCTTACTGGAATTTTCTGGATGAGTCCAGAGCAAATTATTTTGTAGCTCAAGTTTGGTGATTTAATCGGTCACAATAATACTGCTGGAACGAATCGATATCATATGCCGTTGTCCCTTTTTGTTATCACAGATGATAATATGAAATCAAGGATAATTGCTCAGGCTTTACTGAATGATAAAACAAAAGAATCATACCAGTGGGTCTTACACATGACAAAGAAAGCAACAAGAGGACGAATACCCAATGTATTTGTTGCCGACGAGATCCTGTTATAGAAAGTGCGATAATGACTAAATACCCTACGACGCATCACATTCTTTGTATCTGGCACTTAAAGGAAAATATTAAAAAAGTGCTTCATGAAAAACTTGATGGATCATTTAGTGATTTTTATTTTTATTTTTGGAAATATCGTAACGCTGATACACCTGATGTTTTTAATCATTATTGGAATGAAATGATAAATAATTACCTAACAGCATGCACGTATCTTCAAAATCAATTGTATGATAGATGTAGATTGTGGGCCCGTGTATTTACAACTACATTGTTTACACTTGGCATCGAATCTACATCATTTGTAGAGAGCCAAAATGCAGGTCTTAAACGCATCATTGAAAGTAGTAATATGTCTCTTTATGAACTTGGAAAGGTTCTAATAGATAGTGCTGAAGATAACATAAAACAGAAACAATATAAAGATTTAATTAGAGGTGTTTCTTTGAAGGTTAATATTACAACAATTTTTCCTCAAATCGAATTACTTATCAGTTATTACTTGCATCCAAAGGTTATATGGTTTTTAGTTGATCAAATGAAGAAGAGTGTATTTTACCTTTCATTTCGTTTTAGTATTAAGGAAATTCAAAACATGTCCGTGAATGAGCCATCTGAAAGTGATAATTTCGAGGACGAACCTGATAGAGTGTTTTTATGTGCTCAATTCTTTCTTTAGCAATTGGATTGTACCAAAATTAAGAAGGTGTAGAAAGTCTCTAGAATTACAAGGCAAAACGTAAACCATGTGGTTTTTGTTTTATTGACGGATCATATAGTTGTACTTGTTTGTTACAACAGAAGCGTGGACTAGTTTGTAGACATTATTTTCACCTTCTAAATATCACAAAGGCAGCACGATTTAACATGCAGCTTATTAATTTGCGGTGGATCTCTAAAATGTATAGAAATGATATAATAAACGAACCTGATCACTATGGACAACGATTTGTAAATAACATTGTAGATTCTGGGATAAGCCGGAAAACAAATAATAATCAACATTTTGAATAGCTTCAACCATTCAATAACGATAATGAGCAATTTATTTAGGATGCCGGCTTTATCCCTTAGATTGTAGTAGAATACAGGCAAATTTGCCTGTGTTTTTGCACTTTTTTAGCTCTGATTTACTTTTTTAAAATGCTAAAATAATTAAATAAAACTTTGTATAATTATATTTGAAAATAAGGATTACTTTTTTGTAAAATTAGTTTTTATATTATAAGAAAATAAATTATAGTTACATATAAGCTGAAAATAGATAATTTTAAGAAAAAATTTTTTTAAAAAATTTTATTACAATTTTTCTGCGATCTTATTTAGTTTTAGTTTTAGAACTATAGTTCTTAAGACAATATTGTAGTTTATATAAAGGATGACAACTTTCATTATTGCAACTTTAATGATTTACTTGTAAAAATTAAGACTTGTATTAGAAGTAAAGATTTTTTTTATAGACGGGAACATATAAAATTTGAAAAAATCTAAAGAAAAATTTTAATAGTAAAAATGCCAATACAAGAACTTTAAACATTTATTATATTAAAGTTTTCTAATGATTTTAAAAAAAATTTATAACAAAGTTACTAAAACAAAACTCAAAGAATATTTTTTACTTAGAAAAGATATGGCTAAAATCAATATTTAAAATTTTATTAAAAATTTTAAAATACGCAGGCAAATTTGCCTGTGTTACAATCTAAAGGATAAATGAACAGCTGTTTTACGGAGAAATATAGGGTTTAACTCGTACCACGATTAATAAATGCCTTTTACACCAGGATCATGAGTTTGTTGAGATAGTCAAAACATATTTAGCTAGCATACACGAAAAAGAAACTAGGAGTCAACAAGCAAATAATTCAGAAAACGAAGATTCAGACAAAGAGAATAATACTCTTCCAAATATCGTTCTTAGAAATCAGAGGAAAGTCGCTACTAGAGGACGACCAAAATTATCTAGCCACCGTAATCAACAAAGTCAACGTTCAGCAAGTGAATCGCTCAATGACAAGAGAAAGCGTGGACAGAATCAATGTAGCTACTGTAAGGAGTTGGGTCATAATATTGCAACATGCTCTAAAAAAGTCAAAGATCAGCAATTATAAATAGTACTGTTCGTACATAGTAGGAAGTGCATGTATGCGTATAATTAATAAATTGATTGCATAATTACCTGTTTGATAGATTTAGAGGTAAGAAATGCTAACTACCACTAGATAAGTTTATGATCAATTTGTATTTGTATATCTTAGTTAGCGATGCTACTCAGATATTTAGAATGTCTTATATTTTATGAGAAATTATTACATATTTAGAACGTTTGAATACAAATGCCTTTAATGAGTAACACTAACCCAGTAAGTATACTACATATATGTGTGCAATTTGCTTTTTTAGGATTGTTTATTTTGCTTTAATTAAGGTACTTGACCGAAACAGAATTTTAGAGTTAGTATTAGTATTAGAGATTATAATTTAAGTAGTACCATAGTAATTCCCTTATTTATCCATTCTGATCTGATATGTAAATTCAAAATTTCAAAAATTCTTATTCGAGACTATTCTAATTAGAAAATTTCAATTCGAAGTATGATACTGTAAATAAATTATAAATTAAGTTATATGCGACGCATGTGATATGTCACCTGTAGATCATCTCTGTATCGATAAAGTTTAGTTTTCGTTAGTTTAGGGTTAGGGTGAGCACCTAGGTTTAGGGTCAGGGTTTGGGATATATAGTAAAATTGCTCAAGGAAAGTTTTTGTTAGAGATTAAAAGTAGTTTCCCGAACATTTGTTTTGAATTTTCTGATTGTATTACATTATACGAGATTCTGAAATCAGATTGGTTTGAGTGATACATAAGCCGGTGTCACTTATGTGACAAATAACTTACCAGTAGTTAAAAATTATATTTAATATATGTTATGTAATAAAAAATAAATTAAAATATCATATGATTTAGGGTGCAATATATTGCAGGTACAATAAATTATAAAACCCTAAAAGTAAAATTACTTTTTTTGTAATATAATTGTAATTAATTATGTTACTAGTTAATAGCTATACTATATAATTTTTCTTTTCTAGAGGATTCTGTTCAATGTACGCATTGGGAACTAGTTTTTTAATCAGACATATGAAAACCACGAAATGTAGGAAGTATTTAAAAGCAGACAATTTACAATAAACGTTACAGTTGTCCGAATCAGGCCTTGTTTCCTACAAATTTTCCCAAAAAACAAGCCGACAGGATATGATGGAAATGATTATTCGACACTCATATCCATTTCGCATGATTACACATGAAAGTTTCTTAAAGTTTGTTAAAAACTTGCAACCACAATATAAAATGGTAAGTGAATGAACGGTATATGAAGATTGCATGAAAATTGTTAGTGATCTTAAAAAAAAAATTTGTATAATAGTGCAGGAGGCACACAGAAATATTAGTTATACAACGGATTTATAGACGTTAGTCAAACTCTTGGGTATATGGTAATAACGTATCATTTCATTAATAAAGGCTAGAAGCTTCAGAAATTAGTTTTGGGGTTCAATTGGTTTCTGCACCGCATACAGGAATCGTTATTAGTAAAATGCTCTTAACGTGTCTTAATGAGTGGAACATTGTATCTAGGACATTAGCAATTACAATGGACAACGCATCTAGTAATGATGCCGCAATAACAAATCTAAAAAGCAATCTTGAAAAACAAAACATGCTTATTGCAAATGGAAGTTTATTGCATCAGTGGTGCTGTGCTCATATATTAAAACTGATGGTCTAAAACAGTTAGGAATGTTATATGTAAAATTCGAGAATGCGTTAAGTGGATTTATGGCTCGCAAGCACAACAACAGAACTTTGAAGACGCTGTAGTTGAATATTGTTCCGAGCTTGTGTCTAGTTTACGACCAACTCTTGATGTTCCGACTCGTTGGAATTCTGTGTATCTCATGTTATCATCTACTATATTATATAAAAAAGTTTTTGAACATTTTGTACTGCGAGATAGTAATTTTGGTTTATTTATGCCTTTTGATGGTGATTGGGATAAGGCTAAAGATATCTGTAGGTTTTTAAAACTGTTTTATGAAGGTAATCTGGAAAGTTAGTAGCCTGGACTAATTTGTCTTTTTTAATATAGAACTAGTGGTTTGAACCACTGGTTTTATATTAAAAAGACAAATTAGTCCGGGCTATAACTTTTTTAAGGCAACCAAGAATTTATTATATGCATATTTTCTAAATTTTTATTAGATTTAAAATTTTTTTAGGGTTTATTTATCAAAACAATACTAATCGAACATTAATTTTAATATAGTCACGAATATTATTTCTGAAAGTAAATATTTGATCACGAATATCTTTCTTCCCCATTTGGTAAAAATCAAGATACATATTGAATGAAATATTACTAATGCAAATCCGCTTATTTGTCAAATGGTCACGCCAATGCAATTAAAATTCGATAAATATTGGGCAGACATGGGAAAAATGCATTGCCTTGTATCAACTTTGGATCCTCGCTACAAGATATCATTATTTACTCATATATATAAGCAAAAAATGAAGAAGAAAGTTATTTTTAAAAGTTTACTTTTTTTAAAAAAAAAAACTATTTTTACTAAATCAATAGCTATTTCTTATTTTATAGAGCTTCAACGATTTATCAATCAACATATTCGCAAAATATAGCTTCATTTAATGATTATAGTGATTTTTCTGACCTTTTTTCACAGGATAACGAATTGATGCAGAGCTATGCCCATTTTCTTAAAGATAATCAAGTTCATGGCACAAATAATATGAATGAATTTGAACAATATCTGAGTGATCCGCTTGTTTTCCGTTCTGGTTCTGGGATGTTTGACATTCTAATGTAGTGGAAAGAAAATGAACTGAAGTATTCTTCCATTTCATCAATGCCAAGGGATATTCTTGCAATCCCAATAACCTCTGTAGCCTCTGAATCATTAAGTAAAATTTCAATTACTGTATAAGCATGAAATAATACGCAGGGGTTTATTTCGAATTTTAACCAAAATTTGAAATAAACCCCTGCGTATTATTTCACGCTTATATAGTAAGTACTGGTATTAACTTATTGATATAAACTAACTTATTTTTGGTAATTAATGCAAAACTGTGGCTAATACTGATATTAACCATTTAGTTATTAGAAAAAATTGTTTTGCGGTTAGTTCAGTATTGGCCAAGTTCTTGCATTAACTATGTATTGTTTGTTTAGATATTTAGTATCGCAGGTAGGATCATTGATGATGAACAATCAAACCTCTTTCCGGAAACTGCTGAAATGTTAGTATGTGGTCAAGACTGGTTAAGAAATGAAAAGGAACAAGGCTGGGAAAAATTAAAGGATGATGCTCAATATGATTAAAGATGATAATTTTTTTACATAAGGTAAAAAATAATATAACTGATCGTTATAATTCTAAAAAAAAAAATAGGATACAATTTCAATCTTTTTGTCACCAAACTAAGTTACAGATTGATGAATAGAGGTATCCGAAGTTCGGTTAAATTTTCTCGAGTCGGGCTAAAATGTGGTTAGCAATTTGGTCACAAATTCAATAAAGATTTTTTAAAAAAATTGCAGTATGGGATGATTGAACAAATTAAAAAGTACAGGATCAAATACTTTGAAAGTAGCTATTAGTGCATCCACCCTTTTGGGTGCACGTATAATTTTGAAATGGCATGTGCAAAGCGCAATGAAACTTGTAAATTTTAAATTTGAAGCTATGACTTTATTAAATAAAAATTTTTCAATTGTGTGCCATTTCGATTATATTACTTTATCTATTTTATTTGACTTCAAAACTACACTATAAAGGTTTTAATTCGATTTCCGATGGCATTTTCTGCCGCCAGAGCCAAAAATCTAGATTAAATACAGGCCAGACCGGGCTTGGGCTGAATTTAAAATAAAGCCTGGCCTGGTTTGCTTAGCAGGCTTTTTTGTCGGGCTTGAGCCCGATTTATAATAAGGCCCGGCCCGGTTTGTTTAACATGCTTTTTCTTAGACTCAGGCTTTAAATCAGGCCTAAAAAAATTTTTCGGGCTCTGTTTCAGGTCTTAGAAAGCCCAGCCCGACCCGGCCCATTTCACACACTATATGTGTTTAGTTCTAATTGGTAGTGATAATCAATTGTCATATGAGGTAATTGAGTAACTTAGTTGATCCAATTTATGATTTGAGTCAATACCTGATTCAAATTTTATTAATTTGAGCCAAATCTTCAACCTGGGTAACATTTCTAAATATTTGATTGAGATAAACCATAGCTTTCTTGGTTTGGTTTTAAAAAAAAATAAACTTTAATATTAAATTTATTGATTTAGTTAAAAATCTTTAATAAAAGAAAACAGTATCTTATTACTCTTTAGAATTAAAAGAATTAAAAAAAAAGTTAAATAAAAAGACCCTTTATTTATACAGTTGCTTCTTTCTAATCCGGCTCTTTATATACCAGACTCTTGATAATCCAAACTAAAACTTTCAGAACAAATATTTATATATATATTTTCTCTGGATATACTGAATTAACCTGGCCTTCTATATACCACTTATATACTGGACTCTTGATAATCCAAACTAAAACTTTTAGAACAAATATTTTTATATATGGGGTCCTATAGCAAAAGGTGGTGATACTCAAAAAAATTTTTTTTGTAAAAACTTTATTTCTGCAAAAATTAGACTATTTAGACCACTATATTAAAAAACTACAAAAAAATTTTTTTTAGTCTATCACCACCTTTTGCTATAAGGCCCCCTATATATTTCCTCTGGATATACTGAATTAACATAATAAATTTTCTATCCAGATCCAAACTCAAGTTAGTCAGTACATATAATTTTTTATTTAATTAAATTTATTTTATATTATGAATAAACTTTATTTTAGGTTTATGTAATTTAGCACATATACGTTGTAATGCACCCATCTGATAAACCAATCAGATTGTAGGATCTGGTGTAATATGAAATTGAAAAAAATAGCAATCTTTTAAAAAATCGCCTATAGCCCATAATTTTGCTTATGAAACCACTTTTTGTGCTCTAACAAAAAAAATTTCTTGCAAAATTTTATTATAAAACTCCTTTTCTCTCCTATACACTATTCTAACCTCACCCTATACATGTTGGCAAAATCCCGACTTACTATAGTTTGGGATTTGTCCGTCATCCCAAATCCCAAATCCCAAATTCTAGTATAACTAATATCTCAAAAACTTTATTAATAATCTTTATTTAAACAAATCATATATATTCTTATAGTTATAAATAATATATTTACAAAATATTAAGATTATTTATTTGATTTAATCTTTTATAAATAGCAATTGTTTTTTTATTATTTGGAATTTGTCCGGGTTTTGCCAGCATGTATACCTCACCCTAACAGGACCCCAAACAATACATATAAAGGTTATATTGAAATTTTGGATAAAAAAGATGCTTTTTTACTAAAATGTTATATTTGAAAAGAGGTTATTGGCCAAAAGGTTATAATTAAAAGTGGATAAAAGCATTTAATATTATATTATTTAAAATGGATAAAATTATAAATTTTAGATAGGTTATATTTAACTGTTAAAATTTGATAACCAAATAAATAAAAATTTTTTTTGGAGAAAAATTTTTTTTTTAGAAAAATATTTTTTTAAAAAAATAGATAAATTAAAGAGCGTCCAGAAATTATGTAATTTTTTAGTAGATGGGTAGGGTCCCAAAAATTTCATGTTATAATTATAATTTTTGGTCAAATTTTTATAATTCTGACCAAATTTTTATAATTCTGACCAAATTTTTATAATTCTGACCAAAAGTATAAAATTATAAAATTATTAATAACTATTGTTCTACTAAACCAATTTAGATGATTTAACTACCAAAATATTTGTCTTATTGAGACGATTCTAACATGCCCAAAATCTTTAAAATCTAATCACAGGGACCCAAAATCGTTCAACTTTTGTGTAATTTTAATAGGACCCCGGACATCTCTCATATAGGTCATAACTGATCTGCATAAATTTTAAGGTTTTTGCTACCTCTAAAATCAAGTAAATTTGCTAAAAATTTAATTATTATATGAAGTTTTTATAGTAATTTGCTAAAAACTAAATTATTACATTTAGATAGTGCTCTTAGGTTCAGGTGCTCTAAAAAAATTTGTGCAGCATATAAAAATACATTTTACTGGCATATTTACTTTTATATTTCTTGAAAATTTAAGAAGAGATACTTAATTTTGGATTTTTTGATCAAAAAATCAAAAATTAAGCATCTTTTCTTAAATTTTCAAGAAATATAAAAGTAAATTTACTTGCATAATGTATTTTTATGTGCTAAATAAGTTTTATTAGAGCAAAATATTATAATCATTTAATAAAATTTTGGGTATAATATTATTTTATTAATAAAATTAAGGAATTGCTATTCGATTTTGTCACTTAAATATTTTAACTTTTAAAACCTTTTATTAATATTATCTCTATAAGTTCTTGATCAAATTTAATAAATTTTTTTTTATTTGAATTCTATGGATTCGTACAATTAAAATAAAAAAATTTTCATCAAATTTGGTCAAGAACTCGTAAAGATATCTTTGATGAAAGTTCCTGTAAACAATTTCAACGCAGCTTCTTTGCAATATGTTTTTTTGCTTTTTCAAAATAACCCACTGTTCGGCGATGATTTACAAGAAATTTTACTATGCTAACTAAAAAAAAATTTATAACAAGACTTATAGCGCATATCATGGACTAATAGAATCTCAAATTTCATGAAAAAATATTAAAAACTCATAAAGATATTAACGTTTTTGTAAATTTGAACGCATACGTTTTCGCAAGTTTTCCCCTAAATTCAAATGCTTCTGGAGGCACTTTCTCAAAATGAAACATACAAAATACGATTAAATAAGTTGATAGAATAGATATTCAAGAGTTTTCAGTTAAAATTTTATCAAAAACGGATTAATATTGATGAAGTTTTAATGATTTTTTCAATTTGCTTCCAGATTCGGGATTTTCTAAAATTTTCAATTTTGATCAAAACAGAAAAATCACCATCACAGGCTAGATTTTCACAAGTTCAAATGAAACAAGTTACTGCGCACTAATAAAATCAATAGAGAATAGATTAAAATTTTGCTTTCTAAAATTTCAAGTTATTTGGTTAAATATTCATTCTATAATAGCTTTTTTCATTTGGCGCAGCTTCTTTTAAAGAAGCTGCGCCAAATGAAAAAAAGCTATTATAGAATGAATATTTAACCAAATAACTTGAAATTTTAGAAAGCAAAATTTTAATCTATTCTCTATTGATTTTATTAGTGCGCAGTAACTTGTTTCATTTGAACTTGTGAAAATCTAGCCTGTGATGGTGATTTTTCTGTTTTGATCAAAATTGAAAATTTTAGAAAATCCCGAATCTGGAAGCAAATTGAAAAAATCATTAAAACTTCATCAATATTAATCCGTTTTTGATAAAATTTTAACTGAAAACTCTTGAATATCTATTCTATCAACTTATTTAATCGTATTTTGTATGTTTCATTTTGAGAAAGTGCCTCCAGAAGCATTTGAATTTAGGGGAAAACTTGCGAAAACGTATGCGTTCAAATTTACAAAAACGTTAATATCTTTATGAGTTTTCAATATTTTTTCATGAAATTTGAGATTCTATTAGTCCATGATATGCGCTATAAGTCTTGTTATAAATTTTTTTTTAGTTAGCATAGTAAAATTTCTTGTAAATCATCGCCGAACAGTGGGTTATTTTGAAAAAGCAAAAAAACATATTGCAAAGAAGCTGCGTTGAAATTGTTTACAGGAACTTTCATCAAAGATATCTTTACGAGTTCTTGACCAAATTTGATGAAAATTTTTTTATTTTAATTGTACGAATCCATAGAATTCAAATAAAAAAATTTTTATTAAATTTGATCAAGAACTTATAGAGATAATATTAACTACAATTATTATGTGAATTACTAACTAATTCACATCTCTATGCAATTGCATTACATATTTATTTGTTTATTGATATACAATCACGATCAATGATCATAATACATATGCGGGGTAAGTACCAAGTTGCTATTGATACTAAAACCCGATTACATGCTACAACTACTTTTATTTATTTTTAATTATAATTGATTATCACTTTACTATATATAGCCATTAACAACTTGTTATATCTGGATCGATCATTATAGCGCAACTTAACTTGTTACAATAATTTTTGCAAAAATGTGGGTAAATTGCTAAAAATAAAATATAACATGCATAAAATCTTTGTAATTCGCCAAAATATTCAATTATGACCCTTTTTAAAATTAACTTCAATTTGCTAAAATTTAAATTTGGACCTTAGATCAAATTTGAATCAATTTGCTAAAAAAAAAATATAACATATATCAGAGATGTCCGGGGTCCTATTTTAATAGTAATTTTTTAAAATCACTAAGTAAATTTCTTTAATATTGAATAACTTTTGATCCACTTGTCCATTTTGGATGATTTAATCACCAAAATGTCCGTCTTAGTAAGACAATTCTAACAAGCCCAAAATCGCTAAATTCTAATTACAGAATTTCAAGATCGAAAGATTGTATTGTTAGACAAAAAATAAAATTTTTATTGATCTTGGAATCCTGTGATTAGAATTTAGCGATTTTGGGCTTGTTGAAATCATCTTATTGAGACAAACATTTCGGTAGTTAAATCATTCAAAATAGGTCAGTAAATTAAAAGTTATTCAATATTAGAAAAAGGGTAAATCTAGATCTCGCACTCTGTTAGTACTCTAATATCTCATGGGTCACGTGCAATGATTTTATTAGACGAAATACATTAAAAATAAAATCAAAGTTTTTATTTTATCAAAAAAAAAAACAATAAGCAAATAAAATAAAAAAATCTAATTTATGTTGTAAATTTTAAATTAATATCAGATGTGGAACTTAAGTAGATTCGGAATTCTATATAAAATACCATTTTTCAGGTTGATTTTACCATATGTACACCTGTACCCTAACCCTAATTTAATTAGAAAATTTGAATTCTGTTCCCCTTACAACATATACATAAAGATGGCTGAATAATAATTGCAAAAAGTATCAGCTTTATTGGTCGAATTTGTGACGCATCGGCTTGGTCTACACAGCATAGGTCTGCCTTGATGAAAACTATACAAATTTTTATAATGGAGGGTTCGAGTACGAATCTTGTTTCTTTTCATTTTGTAACTAAAAAAAAAAAAAAAAAAAAAAAAAAAAAAAAAAAAAAAAAAAACATAATCGACAAAATCTTGTAGCCAGCATCAACAACATAGCCAACAAGACCTGATCACTAGCACCAACAACGACAATGCTCCAATGGCAACCAAATGCAATATAATTAATGATCTATAAAAGAAAAAAATATACTACAGCTTAATTATCTGCCTAATTAGTACTAACGACGCCCTATTTGACGGCTCCAATAATGACTAATCAACATCAGTTTAATTAGCGACAGAACAAAAACAAAATACAGTAGCACTATCTACAACCTAATCACTTACTAACAATGACCAATCACTAGTACTAACGCGACTTCTATTCACTATGACTAAACAACAAATGATTAGGACTTAGTAAAAAAATGAAATACAGCAACACAACTACAACTTAATTACTTACCAACAAAAACTTAAACACTAGCACCAATTCATAACGATGTAGCAGTAATTACTAGCACCTATGAACAACGACGCGACTTTTATATTTAATACAAAAATAAAAGAAAAAAAAATTTAAAAAATAAATATAATTTACATGATGCATATAATCGCATCACGGGATGCGAGATTAACATAGAAATTTACTCAGTGATTCTAAAAAATCACTATTAAAATTACACAAAAGTTGAATAATTTTGGGATCCCGTAATTATATTTTAATGATTTTGAGCTTGTTAGAATTGTCTAACATTTTGGTAGTTAAATTATCTAAATTGGTCCAGTAGAGCAATAGTTATTATCAATTTTATAAATTAAACCATATGAATAAATTTTAAAAAATATAAAATTTGATTGGCTAATAGAGTATCAGGTGTGAGTGGGTAGAGTAAAATTTTGAAATTTATTAGGAACAAAATATTACGTAATTTCTGAAAGCTCCCTTATTTGTTATATTTTTAAATAGATAAAATTATTTAAATATTAAAGTTTATATATGAAATAAGGTTAATTAGCTTTAATAAAAAGTAGATAAAATTTACAAAAAGTTTATATTAAAGCCAATATAACCTCTATATGTATTGTTTAGGGTCCTACTCTAATCCTAACTAACAAAAAAAATGGGTTATTTTGGTTGGTTTGATTTTACATTACACCAAATCATATGAGGTGCACTATAGCAGTGTTGTTACTTGGACGTGTACATACTATGTTTTTTGTCCAACGTTCAAGATTGTCCAAAATCGTCCAAGCCTATGTCCCATGTTTAACTAATCAATAAAGTAATTTAAAAAATATATATAATTATATATTTTTTTAGATGCTGGACTCATTGGTGAAAAAATTAAAATAGATTATCTTAATAAAATTTTAAGTAATTTTAATTTGAAAAAATGTCCAAAATGTCCAAAAAACGTCCAAGTGACAACACTGCACTATAGCGTATATGCGCAAAAATATTAAATGCTTTATTTTATTGTCTGAAGTGAAGCGAAGGACCTTTAGTTTCTTCGTATCATGATACAAAAGTTACTTTCTTGATGCATCACATATTAAAATATCAAAAACGCAACTTTGCACTTTCCGTCTGTCCACTCACATGATTTTTAAATTATTTTTAATTTGCCAATTTATGAATTGATAATAACTTTTGATCCACTAGTCCATTTTGGATGATTTAACTATCAAAATGTTTGTCTCGATGAAACGATTCTAACAAGCCCAAATCGTTAAAATCCAATCACAGGATCCCAAGATCATTCGTCACTAAGTAAATTTCTTTACTATTAAATAACTTTTGATCTACCAGCCTGTTTTGGATGATTTAACCACCAAAATGTTCATCTCAGTGAGATAATTCTAACAAGCCCAAAATCGTTAAATTACAATCACAGGATCCAGAGATCAATAAAGATTTATCAATCATTTAATCAAATTGATTTTTTATATATATATCAATTTGATTAAATAATTGATAAATCTTTATCGATCTCTGGATCCTGTGATTGGAGTTTAACGGTTTTGGGCTTGTTAGAATCGTCTCACTGAAACGAACATTTTGGTGGTTAAATCATCCAAAACAGCCTGGCAGATCAAAAGTTATTCAATAGTAAAGAAATTTACTTAGTGATGAATGATCTTGGGATTCTGTGATTGGATTTTAATGATTTTGGGCTTGTTAGAATTGTCTCATCAAAACGAATATTTTGATAGTTAAATCATTCAAAATGAACTGGTGGATCAAAAGTTATTATTATTATTTTTTTTTACTCTTAAGCAGTCTCGCGGACAATCTTTATTAAAATATTTGTAAATTTCAGGAATTACAAATTTGTTTCTAATTTGCCGAACCCCATGTCATACTGATCCTTTGGTTTCAAGAATACAATATGCGAACTGCCGCACTAGTGTCGTAGCAAAAGCCAAAACAAATTAGGAGTTTGAAGTCAAACTCAAGGGCGTTGTCAAACAGCCTAATTTTTAAAACCTTCTTCTCCAAGCTTTTCGAGAAAGGAGTACTAGTAAAAAAAAACAGATATATAGAAAAAAAAAGGAAAGTAAATAGAGGATAATCTAAACTATCTAGACGAATACCAAAATAGACAAAATAAAAAGAAAGAAAAGAATGAAGAAAAAGGCAAAAATTAGACTGTAAGACAGCATCAATTTCGCCTGGTTTCATGTATAAAAAATTATATAATACTATGCCGGTAAAAATACCAAGTACTATATTTATAGCAAAAAACATGTGAAAAATAGCTAATGAGATAAAAAGGGAAAAAAAGAAAAACTACGGCTAAAAGAATATTCTAGAAGGAAATTTCAATTCATGTTTATCTCCAAATTATCCATGTTCTGAATTTTACTCGTGACTTGATCCAATTCGGAAGCCGCATTTTCAAAATGGAAAGTAAACAATGTCGATCTTTTGGAGGGGATAAACCAAAACGCCTACTTTTGTCGAAATTTCGAAAGGCCAAAGGAGCACCAAGGGAAAGTACCAAAACTGGAAGGACTTAAAAGAGTTACGCCATACAGAATAATATATCTAACCAAGTATTTACTTCTGTTTTTACGTCCATAAAACTTGACAAAGCTCCAGGTTATTATGCCTACTACTTCTTCGCTTGGTAGTACTAGAGACTTCTGCTCAGAGGCCTCTCCCATAAGGGTTCGAATCTTTTTCAACTCTATTTCAGCTACAACCAAGCATACGATGATTAGGCTTGAGTCCCAGCTGCTACTAGTAAAGTTTTGTTGCATGTTGAATATGTTAACTGTATGGTTTTTGTAGGTTAGCGTTTTTGAAAATTTTGGTACAAGGGATCGTCGGAAAGAGTTGTTGAATTATTATGTCAAAAGTTATTATTAATTCCATATATAAAATTTATAGTACAAGAAATAAATTTGAGTTTTAGACAAACAATGCTATGCTTTTATCTAGTAAATAGCAAACTTTTAATTATTAAATTTATATAAATATTTAGCTTCAGACAAACAATGCATTTACTTAGTATAATTAATTAAACTAGTGTTTTGACCCAGATCAGATAATAGTAATCTGACAGGACAAATATTTAATCCAGGTCATGATCCAGGTCAGATAATAGTGACCTTACAGGTTAGACACTTAATTTGGGTTATAACCCAGGTCATATAATAGTAATTTGACAGGTTAGATATTCAACCTGGGCCATAACCTGGGTCAGATAATAGTAATCTGACAGGTAATAAATACAAAAATTGGAAAAATGCAAAAATTGAATAAAAATTAATCAAAATGTGAGGTTTTTTTTTTTAAGTTTTTTTTTTATTTGTGCCTTTATATACCGAATTTTTGGTTTAAAAAGAGAAATTTTATATTACGAACTTTCTCTAAACCAAACAAAATTTTTTGGGACAGTCTGTTTAGATAAGAGAGAGGCGACTGTATACTGGTCTTTGAACCTTTGCAATTGAACAAACAGGTTTTTAAACTTTCAGCTTATACTAATGATTTAACTATTAGACTATTTTAAAACAATAAGTTATTCAATGCATAAATAAATAAAATGAAAACAAAGTTGGTCCTTTTTATGATATTGTATACAAAGTGGAGAAATCCACTTTTACAAAATAAAAATCTAGATACAATTACTATTCTAGGATACAATATCTTACCAAATAGCCTTCCTAAAAAAAACTTCTGGTTCTTAACAATTAACAAACTTAAAGTTGTATTAAAAAAAGCTAGCCAACAGAAAATTTTTCTCATAAAAAAAAAAATTCTGCTAGCTAAAGCTCTTATTCTTTTAAGAATTTGGTACTTAGCCTACTTTTTATCTTTAAACAAAAAACAAGTCTTAGAAATTAATAGACTTGTAACTTTCTAGATTAAAAAAAGTTCTAAAATGCTTTTTAGATATTCAGTTTTTTAATAGTTTTATAACTAAGCAAAATTGTAGGCTTCTGTAGTTAAAGATCTGCTAAATACATGTATAGCCTTATTTGGCTAAAATTGCTTGCTTTTGATATACTTTGAGCAAGATATAAAAGGGATAGAATAAAGCACAATTTTAAAAAACAAATAAAATATTTTAGTTTAAAAGCTTTTAAGATATCTAATATTGGATCTAATCAACTAGCTATAGAACAAGAAAGACATCTAGCTAGATAAAATAAAAGAAAGTAAATTTTTTTTTCACTTTGACGGCTTCACTAGAGCCTAGCTAGTTTATTAATTCTATAATAGTTTACAACTATAAACTAATTAATTTCCAAACTAATATATAGGTCTAATATTATTCAGCTACTTCTATGAGCGCCAAATGCAATCTGTTACCATAATCTTGGGAGAATGGAGTCTCAATGTTAGCGCCGCCAAGTTTATAGGATTTCTCTTCAAATCCCTCCCATTTAGCATCAATGGTAGGGTCAGATAATAGTATCATATACTACTATGCTGTATAATATCACTTAAGAAAAATAAGATACAAAAGAAATAAAGGGGCATAAAAAAAAAGGAAAAAATAATTTCGAATTTAAACAAAAGACCAAAAACAACAAAAAAAAAAAGATAATAAATGAGAGAAACGAAGAAAAAGCCTATTCAAAAGGCGAAACTGACTAATCCTATCTAAAAAAAATGAGAAAAAAAAGAAAAACAGCTACTAATACTAATACTCATACTAATACTAATACTAATACTGCTAGTAATAAAAATTATAATACTGCATGGCAAAATTTGCCTAAGTATTCTGTACATAAAAGAGAAAAAGAAAAAACTACACCTAAAAGGATGTTCTAGAAAGAAATTTCATCTCGAATTTTCTACCAAAACATTTCACGTGTCATTTTCTGTTTATTTCGCAGGATTCAAAATTTTACTCGTGACTTGATTGGCTTGATTCTGATTGGATAGGCGTATTCCCAATTTGGAAAGAGTAAATACTGCTGATCTTTTGGAGGGGGTAAACTGAATTGCTCACTTTTTGGTGAAATTTCGAAAAAACCAAAGAGAGATAGCAGAGAGACCAAAACTTGTAAAGAGTGTAAGTTTTACGTTTTGTAGAATAGTATAAATAACCAAAAGTATGTTTTTATTTAGACTTCCACATCTTTTGACAAAAAACTTCAGGGTTTTAGCCCTACTACGTTTTTGATAGCAACGAAGTCTTTCACATGGAGAATCAAACCCACAAGGAAAATCTTTTTCAGCTCTATTTCAGTTTTCTCACATGCAATTTAAAGTCCTGTATCCAAGTTGCTTCTAAATAGAGTTTTTGTTATGTAAAAATACTAACTACAAAATTTTCATAGATCGGTGTTTATAGAAAGTTTTGGTACAAAGGATTGTCAGAAAGAGTTGTATCTATTATTATTTAGTATTATATTGAAAAGAAAGTAAATTTTTAGTCTTATTTTTAATACTTATTATTTATATATCTAAGCAACAAGACTATTTTAAGTGGATTTTAATAAAAAGTAGATAATAAAAAAAAAAAAAAAAGATATTTTTTGGCACCACTTCTACAAAGTTCTCTTGTTTAGTTATAGACTTTTATATATCAAAAAACTATTTATAATGTGTTGAAAAGTAGCAGACAATAGTATACTTTGTACTGAGGTATAGAAATTAGAATACAACTATGTGAAAATAACTCATATAAGTAACCTTCTAGTTATGATAGAACAAATATAATGAATATTAGAAATACAAGCTGTCATATAGCAGTCTTTGGTTTTATAAAAATACCTTTAATTAATATTTTAAAAAAATATTTAAAGCTTTATTTAATAATTTATACAATCTTAACAATCTTATTTATAAAATTATATCAAATGTTTTAAATTTAGCAAACTTACAAATACTTTCTACAAGGTTTAATCCTTTTTAATTTTTAAGAGTACATAAGGAGCATGCTATTTATTATGTAATTTTTACCATGGATACATGGTCAGAAGTAGTAATCACGTCTATATATTATATTAATTAATTAGAATTAGATAAAATGATCATACCATATATGGGTAGAGATGGCTACTAAGTAAAAAATATTACATAATAAATGGCATGCCCCTAAAACAAAATATCAAATTAAAAATAAAAATTAATTTCTTTCTCTACTGCTACATAGAGAGTAGAAAACATATACAATAATATATTATAAAAACTTTATTAAAACCATTTTAAAAAGAACAAAGTTTTAGTAAATGAAAAAAATCAAAAAGGCAAAAACTTTGGTTACTAAAGAAAAACTAAGTACCATTTTGAAGCATGATTACAAAAGTATAGATAATATAAAGCTATCTCAAATTATGGCTAAAGACTTAGAGAATACAGTGAGCAAAAATATTTTGACAACCACTTGACTAAATTCAATAAAAATTTTTTATTTAAATTCTATAAAGCTATAGAATTTAAATAAAAAAAGTTTTATCAAATTTAAGAATATGGTAATTTAAAAAAGTTAGCAAGTTGTCACCTTTCAAGTGGCAGATCTAGGGTTCAAATCCTACTGATAATGCTTTAAAAAATAAATCTGTGTTTTGGTAACTGCTTTTTGTTAATCAGTTGGATATATTACCTGTAGTCTTGGTTGACCATCTTGAATGGGAGCTTTCGAGCATAGTTGTATTCTGTTATATAGACAAATCCAAGGAACCAAAAAAACAAAAACCTGTTTGGCAAGTCCCAAGTAAGGAGATAGCAAAGATCTTTGATAGTACTACCAAAAACTAGCGTATCAAAAACTGGACCCAGAGAACTAAATAACAAATACTTTTAGAAGAGAGGATTCATCAATCTGGCTACCAGAGCTGCACTAGAGAAAAAGAATCTATATTTCAAAAGTAGGTACTAGGAAAAGAAAAACCAATAAAGGCACCTATTACTAAATAGATCAACCTTTCTGGACTAACTAAATTGGAAGTTGGGATATATTGAAAAAGGACTAGTAAGAAAGTAATTGGTAGATTGGAGCAAACCTTACAAGAACAGAAGTAGGTAATAAGGGCGCTGACATTTATTATCTAAGGCCATGCACATAAATAAAATTGTTTCTCGTAACCCGGGCGAGTGAATTTTTTTAAAAAAGTGAAATGTTATTTTATATATATAGTATATGTAACCGCTGGCTATGTATAACTGGTTACACAGATCAGTACCCGAGTAAATACAGAAATAAATAGTGATTATGATAATCACTTTTTTGATTTTAAAAATACAAACTAACAGCTTTGTTTTTCTTTTTAGGCATTTCTTTCAGATTCGTCACAGGTGTCATTACCATGGTGTCATTATAGCTTTTTGGTTGTCGCTAGTGTCGTTGATATTGGTGCCTTTCGATTATTATTGGTGCTGTCGATGGGATATCGCTACTAGTACCTTTTGACCATCTGTTTATGAGTTGTTTATGCTGAGTTTTTTTTAATGGATCACCGTAGCCATTTCACCAGTATTGTCTGTGAATTTGTTTCACTTTTGTTGGCAGTTTATCATTTGCTGTTTTATTGGTATAGTCATTCATTTTTGTGTTATCGTTTATGGTATTGTTTTACTAGTGTCGTGTCATCACTTATTTGTCTTCGACTTTGCTAGTGTGTTATATTTTGGAGTAGTTTAAGTACGTATACTTTTATTTTAGCTTTTTTTTTTGCTTTGCACAAATCTTTGTACACATTACTAATACTTTTTTTCTTTACGAAAATACCTTCGCTATTGGCATCATCGTTATTGAAGGTGTTTTTTCATTACTGGTTATGTCATTATTGGAGTGGTGAATGTCTTTATCATGGTGTCATTGTTATTACTTTCGTCGTGGGTGTCATAGTTATTAGAGCACAAAATATTTTTGTCTTTGGTTGTTGTTATTAGAACTGGAAAATATCATTATCGTGGTCGCTATAATTGGTGTTGTTGTCTTGAATTTCATTTTTATTATTCTTTGTTCTTTTTAGTTTTAGGTATTTGGTTTTCGATTGTAACTGATTTGGCTTCATTACTGGCATGTTTTCTTTGGTTAATCATAAACCTGTTATATTGCTAAAAGTATTAGAGTTTGGGTAGTTTTGTGGTTTCTTAAATAGCTAGGGTTAGTTAGTATTAGGTATAGTTAGGTAGGTTTAGAGCAGTGTCATTAATCACCTAATTATTTTTTATCAGAGGCCTACCCCTCTCTCTCTTCCTTAATATATAAATAGTCAGGTTCTTATATATAATTTTAACTTTGTTTACCCCCCTCCACCCCTAAAAAATCACCTGATTTTTGTTACTCCCCTTAGAATAGTTTTTAGTTTTGTTGATGCTATTGTAGCATAATATAATCTTTATATCATAATAAAATTTACTTTCATATACGTATGCAAATTGTATAACATAAATTGATATATATAATCACATGGTTATTCGGCCACATGTAGCTGCCACAAGTCGAATATAAAAATATCAGACAAACTATCTGCTATCTGATATTCCTATATTACATAATAATAGTTTAACAAAATATCATTAACTAAAACAACTGGTTTATATGTTGCCAAAATCTGTCTGATATTTTGATTTTTTATAAGAAAATTTTAAATAAATATCGGAAAAGCCAATATTTTGAAGAAACTTAGATGATATTTTGGTTATTATATCAGAAAAATTTTAATCAAATATCGACCAATATCGGCTAACATCGGCTAGCTTATGTTGAATGAAAGTGCGTTATAAAATCAGTGATAGATCTATAAGGTTTCTGCTATTTTTCTAAAAATATCAGCTATCAGATATCTGTATACATTGATATCGATATAATAAATTAAACTCGAAACGTTAAGATCATGAGCGTAAATTAAAATTTTTATCATCCAGATATTCAGATGATCCTCTCAGTTAAAGATTCTTCAGTTAATAACATACAAATAAAGAACTAGTATTTTACGGTTTTAAGCAATTATTATAAGAGAATGTATATGTATGTAGTCTTTATTTAAGGATGATTTCATATAATATATATTGGATTGTGAACTAAGGGCGAGAGCAATTCTTATATACTTATCATTTTTCATAATGTTTACGCTAAGATGGTAATATCTATATTATTAAGTATGACTCATATATGCTTTCCGGCAAGCAACTCATTTTATCAAGTTTATACAAGCACCAAAATAT
>QKWP01000283.1:139711-155610 GCA_003550325.1 Gigaspora rosea | reverse complement strand
TATCGCCAGAATAGTAAAGTTTGTAATACTATGATAGAAACCATAATAATAATAATTCCAATATGAACTAATTTCACTCTAAACCCATATTATGATTATTAAAATAATGCGCAAGTTTGTAGGAGAATTTTTAACATTAATTCATAATAGAACTGCAATAATTTGATCAAACTCAACCTTAAAATGTATTATTCGTCGAGTAGGTTTGTAACAGAATGTTTTATAAATAGAAATTACATAATTCTAATACAAAATAATTTGTCTTTTCAGAATAGTGAATTCTTTAGTGGAATTTAAAAAAATTGAGTTTTGTTCATTATAGGCACTTTGTATCTTTGATGTTCTAATTATGGTTTTTTTTGACAAGTACAATTGAATTTTTTTTTAATAAATCAGTTGTCAATCTATTTGTTTTTTTTAAAAAAAATTGAGGTTCATTCGTTATGTGAACTTTGTATCTTTGAAATTGGATTAACTTAGATGTAGATAACATTAATAACATGCATTAGTGAGTCACACGCTATATATTGCCAAAATGGTAAGTTTTATAACAGTAACATTTGATAAAAACCATAATAATTCCAATGCAAACTAATTTAACCCTAACTTCGTATTGTAATTATTAGAATAACACATGAGTTTTGTATGAGAATTTTTAACAGTAATTTATGATAGAACTGCAATAATTCGATTAAACTTAACCTTAAAATGAATTATCCACTGAGTAGGTTTGTAATAGAATTTTTTAAAGCATATAATAGAAATTTCGGTAATCCTAATACTAAATAATTAGCCTTTTAACATTACTGCAATAGTAAGTACTTAGCAGAATTTACAGTAAAAAATTGAGTTTTATTTGTTATGGGTACTTTGTATTTTGAAATTAGATTAACTAAGATGTGGTAATATTAATAACATGCATTGGTGAGTCACATGCTGTATATCGTTAGAATAGTAAGGTTTGTAACAAATCATAATAATTCCAATATGAACTAACTCAACCCTAAACCCGTATTATGATTATAAAAGAATTCTTAATATTAATTTAACCCTAACTCTGTATTGTGATTATTAGAATAGCGCGCAAGTTTTGTATGAGAATTTTTAATGATAGAACCACAATAATTCGATCAAACTTAACCTTAAAATGAATTATCCACCGAGTAGGTTTGTAACAGAATTTTTTATAGCATATAATAGAAATTTCGGTAATCCTAATACTAAATAATTAGCCTTTTAACATTACTGCAATAGTAAGTACTGTAGCAGAATTTACAGTAAAAAATTGAGTTTCATTTGTTATGGGTACTTTGTATTTTGAAATTAGATTAACTAAGATGTGGTAATATTAATAACATGCGTTAGTGAGTCACATGCTGTGTATCGTTAGAATAGTAAGGTTTGTAACAAACCATAATAATTCCAATATGAACTAACTCAACCCTAAACCCGTATTATGATTATAGAAGAATTTTTAACATTAATTTATAATAGAAACCGCAATAATTTGATCAAACTCAACCTTGAAATATATTATTTGTCAAGTAGGTTTGCAACAGAATTTTTTATAGTAATTCGCAATAGAAATTACATAATTCTAATACAAAATAATTTATCTTTTCAGAATAGTGAATTCTTTAGTGGAATTTCAAAAAATCGAGTTTCGTTCGTTATAAGCACTTTGTATCTTTGATGTTCTAATTACGGCTTTTGGCAAGTACAATTGAAATTTTTTTTTCTTTAATAAATCAGTTGTCAATCTGTTTATTTTTCTTTAAAAAATCGAAATTGGATTAACTAAGATGTGGATAATATTAATAAAATGCATTAGTAAGTCACACACTGTATATCGCCAAAATGGTAAGATTTATAACAGTAACATTTATAGAAACCATAATAATTTCAATGCGAACTAATTCAACTCTAACTCCATATTGTGATTATTAGAATAGCACGCAAGTTTTGATAAGAATTTTTAACGGTAATTTATAATAGAACCACTATAATTCGATCAAACTCAAACTTTCAGAATAGTGAGTTCTTTAGTTGAATTTAAAAAAAATGTTATGGGCATTTTGTATCTTTGATAATCTAATTACAGTTTTTTGGCAAGTGCGATTGAATTTTTTTTTAATAAATCAGTTGTCAATCTGTTTGTTTTTCTTTGAAAAATCGATTTTATTTGTTATATGTTTTTTGTACTTTTAAAATTGAATTAACTGAAATATAGAAAACATTTATAGCATGTATTAGTGAGTCACACGCTGTATATTGCCAAAATGGTAAGATTAATAACAGTAACATTTGATAGAAACCATAATAATTTCAATGCAAACTAATTCAACCCTAACTCTGTATTGTGATTATTAGAATAGTACGCAAGGTTTGTATGAGAATTTTTAACAATAATTTATAATAAAACCACAATNTAATAAATCAGTTGTCAATCTGTTTGTTTTTCTTTGAAAAATCGATTTTATTTGTTATATGTTTTTTGTACTTTTAAAATTGAATTAACTGAAATATAGAAAACATTTATAGCATGTATTAGTGAGTCACACGCTGTATATTGCCAAAATGGTAAGATTAATAACAGTAACATTTGATAGAAACCATAATAATTTCAATGCAAACTAATTCAACCCTAACTCTGTATTGTGATTATTAGAATAGTACGCAAGGTTTGTATGAGAATTTTTAACAATAATTTATAATAAAACCACAATAATTCGATTAAACTCAATCTTAAAATGAATTATCCGCCGAGTAGGTTTGTAACAGAATTTTTTATAGCATTCATAATAGAAAATTCGAATTCTAATACTAAATAATTAACCTTTTGTCATTACTGTAATAGTAAGTTCTGTAGCAGAATTTACAGTATGGTAAAAATTTAGTTTCATTCATTATAAGTACTTTGTATTTTTGAAATGGATATAGATGACGTTAATAACATGCGTGGTGAGTCACATGCTGTGTATCGCCAGAATAGTAAGGTTTGTAACACTATGATAGAAACTAAATAATTCCAACGTAAACTAACTCAATTCTAAACCTGTATTGCGATTATTAAAATAATGCACAAGTTTGTAGTTGTAGGAGAATTTTTAATATTAATTCATGATAGAAACCGCAATAATTTGATCAAACTCATCTTTAAATATATTATTCGTCAAGTAGGTTTGTAACAGAATTTTTTATAGTAATTCTTGATAGAAATTACATAATTCTAATACAAAATAATTTGACTTTTTGGAATAGTGAGGGTTTTAGTGGAATTTAAAAAATCAAGTTTCATTTAATATGAGCACTTTGTGTCTTTGATATTAGATTAATTAAGATACAAATAATGTTAATTATATGTCAGTAAACTACATACTATGTATCTCCAGAATACCAGTAGTAAGGTTTGTATCATTAATATAAGATAGAACCTATAATAATTTCAACACGAACTAACTCAATCCTAACTATTCATTGTGATTATTAGTATAGTGCTCAAGTTTTATATAGGAATTGTTAATAATAATTCATGATAGACGCCACAATAATTCAAGCAAACTCAGAATATTTATTAGTTTGTAACAAAATTTTTTTATAGTAATCCACAATAAACATTATAATAACTATAATACAAATAATTTAACTTTTCGTCATTACTGGAATAATAAATTCTATAGTAAAATCTTAGAAAACTGGGTTTTGTTCGTTATTAGCACTTTGTATCTTTAAAAAGGCCGCCGGCGGCACCCCCACAGACACTTGTAATATATATAGATATCTTCGATATATATATTATCATAGAATATTAAGATATGAAAAATTTTCTGATATTAGTATTGTATATAACGATATGTTATAAAATTTTGCAGATATTTTAGAAATATTGCATAAATATTAGAACATTATATATTTTACATAAAGCAATAAGAAACTGATCGATATGTGCTAAGTCGATAGGCCACGAATATGCGCCAAATATCGGCTAGCTGTCACATGACACATATCAGAAAGTTTCTGTGACATATTGTTGCAATTTATGTGACCTATCGTCTTACCGATAGAGCACAGAAATTTTATAGTTGGACCTGTGTGCAGCTACATATATATTTTTTCTATTTTAATCGAATTATTTTGAACCCGATTGGTCTTAAGTCGACTAGTGAATTTTTAATTTAAAAATTTTATATAACATTTTTTTCTACTTATACAATAACAGCTGGGTCCCAGGTACTCTTTAGCCTTAATATATTACAAGAAACAATTAATTTTATTTGCATGGCCTAATATCCATTTACTATAAGGACTTACTTCCCACCTATACTTGCTGGCAAAACACAGACAAATCCCAAATTCAAAAAAATAATTGCTATTTGTAAAAGATTAAATCAAAAAAGTAGATCTAAAATTTTGCAAATATATTATCTATAACAATAAGAATATTTACTACAGTATTTGGGGTGAGTCAGTAGAAAAAGAACAAATCATTTTTAGTAAAATTTTTTTAATTTTTAAACTAAAATATCTTGACAACTATTTAATCAAATTTGCTAAAAAATTTTTTATTTTAATTTTGAAATTATATAGAATTAAAATAAAAAAAAATTATTAAATTTATTAAAATAGTTGTTAAGATATTTAAGCTTAAAGTCAAGAAAACTTTTACTTAGAAAAAATTTGTCTCTTTTCTACTGACTCACCCCCATTTGTTTAAACAAAGATTATTAATTGGTGATCCGTGAGTCAACCAGAGAGTGGTTATAGTGAAGCATGATGCGGATTACTTATAAAAATTAGAGTTTTGCGAATGTGGAGTGCACACATCTAAAACTTTTTTTTATACTAAGTTAATCACTCTTCTGACTTAAGAGACTTTTGTAGAGCTCGTCAAGACGCATCTAATGGTGGGTAGAGCATCAAAATCGGACTGGTGGGTGCTGAGATATCTTTAAAAAACGTTTCTTTTACTATGAAAATTTCTTTACAAACAATACTATTGTTTGCAAAGAAGTTTACATAGTAAAAGAAACGTTTTTTAAAGATATCTCAGCACCCACCAGGCCGATTTTGACGCTCTACCCACCATTAGATGCGTCTTGACGAGCTCTACAAAAGTCTCTTAAGTCAGAAGAGTGATTAACTTAGTATAAAAAAAAGTTTTAGATGTGTGCACTTCACATTCGCAAAACTCTAATTTCTATAAGTAATCCGCGTCACGTTTCACTATGACCACTCTCTGGTTGAATCGCGGATCACCAATTACTAAAGTTTTTGTGAAACTAATTTGGGATATATTTGGGATTTGAGCACGGACAAATCCCAAACTATAGTAATTTGGAATTTTGCCAACATGTATATTTCCCACCCTCAGGTAAGATCTATAAATAGAATTTTAGCCAATCAAATTTAACTAAGATAAGATTTTTCTTGACCCATTACCCCCTAAAATTTTCTACTGACTTACCCCCATTTGTTTAAACAAAGATTATTAATAAAGTTTTTGTGAAACTAATTTGTGATATATTTGGGATTTGAGCATTTTAGCCAATCAAATTTAACTAAGATAAGATTTTTCTTGACCCTTTACCCTCTAAAATATTATCTAATAAATGTCAGTGCCCTAATAGGGTTTGAGGATTATTTTAAACCCAAGTATAAGTTTTAATGAATGCATATATTACTGAAGACCATCTAAATATATAATGTGGAACTATATTCAGTATAGCTAGCAATTTCTACAAGAGTAAAGTAGCCCTAAAGCAGAGTTGGCAATGGATATACCCTATTGAAAAATTGCAAACCAATAGAACAAAGGACCCGGTAGAACCAATGGAGCCAATAAAGCCAATGGAATTGATATTAGTTATTAACAATTACTATATTATAAACTAGTTGGCCTTTATTAGCTCTATTTGCAAATTATTCTCAATGGAGCGGTTAAATAGGCAGGTCCCATAGTTAGTTAGCAGGGACTACTCAAATTAGGTACTAAAAGTGCATGTGTGGCTAGTTGTACACTAGTCTATGTAACAATATCATAAAATATTCACATAAAAAAAAAAGAGTTTTATCAAATTTGATCAGATGGTTGTCAAGGTATTTTTGCTTAAAGTTAGATAAAAAAAAATTTGGTACAACTTCTATTTTGATTTTTCTCTAATTTTTGAATGAAGATATCTCAACAATCACTTGACTAAGTTCAATAAAATTTTAAAAATTTTTTTATTTGAATTTAAAAAGCCATAGAATTCGAATAAAAAAAGTTTTATCAAATTTGATAAAATTATTTTTACTGGGATTTTCATGTCGATCTGGACGCCACATCACGTGCCCGGTAAATTTTTGTAGAGTAACATTGTGCCGCAATAGGCTAGAAACCAAATTTGTCACTCAAAATAGGTATCTGCGAAGTCAAAAAGCGCAAATGTGTGACTCATTGGACATTGGCGTATAAACACAAAGTAAACTAAAATTGCGGACCCTTGATTTTTTATTTTCCGCTTATTACTAACATTATTAATATAAAAATCAAGCGAATAAAGTCTGGAGTCAACCATTTCTCAGTGAACTTTTTCACCTTAAAAAAATGGCATATTTTCCAAATAATGGACAAATAAATATGTCTGGTGCAACAACTGACTGGCGACTTCATCTCAGCGAAGACGAAAGGAAGATTAATGTTGGCAGGCTTTATAAAGGCTTAGAGCTCCTTAATCAACCACCCACATATAGATTTCACATATCGAAACAGTGGGAAAATGACTCTTTTAATAGTGCAAATTCCAAGGATGAATACAACCAGCTGATTGGAGCAAAGTTACGAGAGTTAACTACTAAAATACAACGAACTGCTCAGATACGGCAGCAACAACAGACACAAAGGAATGCTGCGCCATCGCAGCAACCCCAAGTCGCTCAACAACAGTCGCAACAAGCACAAACTTTACTACCTCAACAATTACAAAATTCACAACCACAGCAATTGCAGCAACAAATTCTGACACAGACTCTTCAACAACAGCAACAACCGGTTCCTTCTCAACAACAACAACAGCAAGCCCAAGCCCAAAGATTCCTATTGCAACAGCAACGTCAGGTCGCAGCGGCTGTTCAACAACAATTATTGCAACAACAGCAACCACAGCAGCAACAGCAATTATTTCAGTTGTTGCAACAGCAACAGATTAATGCACAACAATCGGCAAGACAACAACAAATATATCAATTGTTACAAAATCCTGCTTTACAACAAAATCAACAAAATCAACTTCGAAGGATGCAATTGCAGAGGCAATCTCAGCAACCACAACAATTGCAAGCGACACCTCAGCAAATTGCAGCTGTATCGAATAATTTCATTCGACCAGCCGCATCTCAAGTTCCATCTTCTCCAAAACCTACCCAACCAGGAGCTCATCGACTGAATCTTTTACCACCACAAGTTTTGAACGCCTTAGGCATTCCTCCAGATACGCAGCAGGTAACACCAGAAATATTGAAAAGAATTAATACCTACATGGCGATGGTGCAGCAACAACAGCAAGCTGCCCAACAGTCGAATGCACAACAAGATGGTACAATGCAATCACCTGTGAAAGTTAATCCACAATCTGTCTCTAATGTCGCTGGTCCTTCGATGAAGTTGCCTAGTAATGTGGCGCCTGTTAATCCGATGAAAGGACAAGCACCGTCTCAAAGCCCTGGAGCTATGTTCATGATGACAAATGCGGGTCCTTCTATAACTAATTCACTTGGAACTACGCCTAGTCAATCTCCTGCGATAGTAAATTCTTCACCAGTAGCGATGTCAAATAAAACAACTCCAAATATGTCTCCTAATGCCGCTTCAAATAAATTGGTAGCAGCAAGTTTAACAGCGCCACAACTCAAAATACCTCAAAACAAGCTTGTAAATGCAGCTGTTAAAAATGCCAGCGTTGCACCTAACCTTGGAATTAAAGTTCCCTCTGGCGTTGGTATTAATGCGGTTCAAAATCTCGGTTTAATGTCTGGTTTTCAAGGTGCGAATGTAACTATTGGACGTCCAAGTGTAATGATGCATACTGCAGCTAATAGTGCTGCAAATGCAAATGCAATTATGTTGGTCAATAGTAATAATACTGCTAATCAAGGAATAGTTGCTTCTAACGGAACCAAAGCAACAATGATTGCCCAGAATGCTATATTCGCAAATACGACAAGACCTTCAACTCAACCTCTTAATGTGAACGCTGTTCGTCCGAAATTTCCACCAACTATGCGTCCCAATGTTCCCAATGCTTCCAATGCTTCCAATGCTCCCAATGCTCCCAATGCTCCCAATGCTCCCAATGCTCCCAATGCTTCCAATGCTCCCAATGCTCCCAATGTTCAGATGTCTATTATAAACAATCCTACAACACAACCTGGGTCACTAGCAACATTGACCGAGAAGGAGGAGAAAGAAGCATTGGCTATGATAAGTCAAATAGATAGTAGAGCTAGAGAAAAGAATATTCAATATCACGAAATTGACCTTTCTGAAGAGGACAAAAGACAAATAAGGATTAAATTACAAGAATTGACTCCGTTATATAAAAAAGTTGATGAAGTATTACCATACTTTTGGCATTATACGAGATCAAGTCAGGGAACATATCGTCTATTGGGCATGAAATACATGATAGAAGATCAATTAAACGCTTTACCCTCTGGAAAATATCTACTTAAACTGGACCTTGTTGAAAATTTATTACTACAATTCCGTAAATATTTTGATTTCGTGGACAGTCGTAGAAGAGGTATTGAAGATAATACTTCAGGATTTATGAACTTTCGTCCTGTTGTTCCTCCACAACAACCTCAACCAAACGTAGACAGTCTTCTGATTAGACCACGCATAAATCCATCGGATTTGAAGCTTCCAGTAACGCAGAAACACGTTAGTGATAGCTCAGGTACTTCTGGTAGCTCATCAATCCCTGCAAAAAAACGTCAATCGTCAGTTGACCAAGATGTACAATCGAATAAAAGGCAACAAACTGATTCCAATAGTATTAATCGCACTACTGATGGTGCGCAAAATATTTCAGCAGAAATATTGACAACTAATACCGCTAATCAAAACAACCCTATCGTAATTCCAGATGATGCCAAACCAGCTTCATCTGAAGCTCAAGAATCAGATAGGAACGGTGTCACTACTGAGGATTATCATGCAGGCTCACAACTACTTACGAATAGACTAAATAAATTGAAAAGCATTTCAGTAATGCGTAGTGGTCCGACAATGGTACAAAGGCAAATGATCGAAGGATATTCTCCATGCGAAGAAAGTGAACAGAGAGCTATAATGGTCTCTTTAATCAATACTGCTTAATGTGTATTATCGATATAATGAGTATGATAACGTAATTTAGGTTCTGAAGCAATTCCTATAATAGGGGATGGCTAAAGCCAGGTGCGTTTATATGTTTTTGATTATTTAATTAAAATTAGGATAAGGGTTAGTTAGGGGTTAGGGTTAGGGCTTGACTTATAAGTAAAATTGTCTTCCCGACATTTTTTATTAATGCTCCTATACAGGTTTAGACACTCGTTTTTTGTATTTTCGCCGTTTTTCACTTTTTTTCTTTGTTTTTGTCTCGTCGGGCTGATCCGTAAAGATCAAATTTTACGATTTGATTGGCTTTATATCACGTGAACGCACCTGGCTTTAGACGATCCCCTATAATAATTATTTCGTGGAAATGCAAAATTTATTTTGTTACACAACTGCTTTTAACATAATAACTTCAACATGTAAATAGCCATTTATTTTATTTTTTCTTTATTTTTTATACCGAGAATTAAATTTTCTCGAGTGCATAGAAGAAGCAACAATTAAATGATAACCTTTTTTTTGTTTTTCAATAAAAACATGGTTTGCTGACGATGAATGCTTATTTTGTGAAATTTTAAAATGCACATGAGAAAGCAGAAGAGGATTTTACTAATTTTTTCTAAATTTCTATTAGCTGGGATTATTCACATGTCAGTTAGTGGGCGATATCAGAATATTATACTAACATTTTGCAAGAATACAATAGGTGATTCCTAGGCGATAATGGAAAAAAGCGTCGCTTTTTATCTTATACAAGTATTATAATTTCAACTCTAGCATCGCTAACCTAAAAAATTTCACTAATATAAGACCTTACAAACTTAACGAATAACAAAAAGTGACCCGGCAACCTAACTTTAATTTTATTTCAAAAAATTTTATATATAAAAAAATAAAATATTTTAAAAAAGCTCACCCGAATACTTACAGCTGTTTTCATAAATTCTGGAACTGGAAAATTGCCGATGACTCGGTAACTTATCGATTCGGTCATCGGCAATTTTTTCAGTTGTTCCAGAATTTATGAAAACAGCTTTAAAGTTTTGTAAAACAAGATACTCAAAAAAATACGATAAAAACCTCGTCCATCCACTCTAAAATCACGTTACGTTTATGAATAGATGTATTACTATTATTATGACTAGAATGTACGGAAACGATACAACAGTATCGTTGGCAATATTGTTACTCTATTCTTAATGGATCTATGCATCGGAGCTGAGCCGGCATTAAGAGTTGAGTGTCCGTTAGGTTTCGTGATCGTACAATATCGCATAATTCACTGGAGGCCGAAACTGTTACAAAATTCTTGCAAAATTTACTATTATAAACATTCTTGCTGATTTAAGACCATTGATTAACGCATTTATAATAAGCCACACAAGTTTTTTGTATAATATAAAAATCTTATTAGATGAAGTTAAAATCTAAGATCACAGATCATAGTTTTATAGGGTACAAAGATTTCTCGTTCATGGTTAGGAATCAATGCGAATATATTATCTGTTATACTTTCAATTACTCATGATAAAAAAACTTTATGAATTTTTGTGGTTATTAGTTTCGGAACGTTTCGCCCAATTTTGATTTTTCGTTCAGTTTGGAGATTTCGGATTAGGCCAATACACTAATTTACTAATCTATTGAATTTAACAGCTTGATAGAGAGAGATGCAAGGCATTCTATTGAAGAATCCTGAAATTATTATCGAGCGTTAATAAAAGAACCGGCTAGTTTAATTGTATCCATGTTTTTATGATTTAAAAGCATGAATATAATGAATACTTTAAACTTGAGGAGGTAAATTTAACCAACATGCCATAATGACTTAGCACATTTATATAACAAACTAAAATGCATGAAATTAAATTTTCGAATTGTTTATTATAATTACAATATAAAATGAAATTGTAATTAGTACTTAAAAATATTTTAAAATTACTAAATGATTTTATATTTACAACACTATTCAGGTCCAATCCTCTGCATATATGTTGTAAGTGGAAATGAAATCTAAGTAGATTCGGAATTATTATATAAATAAAAAGTTTGCCAAGGCCAAAACTTTTCTAAACCCCAATAAATCAAAGAAAAAGTTGCTACAAAACCAGCATTTGAGGGTTGACTTTATCATACACAACTAGGCAATTCTGAATTTACTTAAATTCTGTTTCCACTTACAAACATATAAGATCAAATAGACAACCATTAAAAGGTCTTTGTCCATTTAACAGTCATTTAACAATAATTCTGAAGCAGTGTTGGAAATCACATGTTTACGGTGAATATAAGATTTAAAAAAAAATCAATTTTTTTGTTTTATGTTCACATTTGCGAACATAAATAATTTTGTCTGATTAATAAAATTTTATTTGCAATCATTCTTTTTTTTTTAATATGAATTAAAAAAAAATTATATTCACAAAAATCGCTTGAATTTCCAACACTGCTCTAAAACTACAAATATCGGGCAGTTGATGTAAACTTCTGTCTAATAAAATCTCTGGCGCAAGGTTCCATACATACCAACTTCTGCATCATTTTCATTTGTCTTTTTAGACGATCCATGTTTCCATCTTCTTAATAATGCTACCCCACTACCTGTTCATTCAAAACAAATAAATCTGGTAACAATTTTAATTAAATTAGCACCTGTTCTAGAATTAATCAAATCAATAGTAAGAATAGATTTGTAATGATAATAAAATTCATAGATTAACCTTATTACCTCTATTGTTACTTATATTACAGTATTAAAACTGGGAACCACGAGAAGTTCTAAAGTAAATCCAAAATCATGCAACTACTTGTACAATAATTGTAAATACTACTTATTATTGTTGGTAACAATATTGTTAAGAATTATGTCAGAAATCAGATATGGCAATTAAATGTATCTTTAAATTATTGAGAAAATTATTATCATGATTGCGAATTAATGATACCAAGGCCAAATTATTGAAACCTTCAACTGAACAATAACATGAATAGTGATACTGAAAATAATTTACCTAAAAAAAAAACAAAAAAAATCTATATAAACTACAACCAAAATTTTCATTAAAATTAAAATTTAAAACATACTAGTAAAATGATGCAACCCAATTTGTTGGAGATTGAAAATAGTGATAATCCAAGTTGCAAGATAAATTGTACAATATTCCTTAAAATATAAACATAATCTTGAATAACATTAT
This sequence comes from Gigaspora rosea, assembly GCA_003550325.1. NCBI lineage: Eukaryota > Fungi > Glomeromycota > Glomeromycetes > Diversisporales > Gigasporaceae > Gigaspora > Gigaspora rosea. The sequence continues at coordinate 143,052 of QKWP01000283.1, read as the reverse complement.
AAATACACACAACTCTTGTTATATCGATACTCTCTAGCAATGGAAAAATTGTAGATATACCGGTATCCAAATGTCAGTTTAATAAGCATTTCTATCTATACCAACATTATATTGATATTGCATAGATATGTCGGCTTAGGCAAAGGTAAATTTTTTTGTTTTCACCAAGCTTATACTAAAAATAATAAACTTAGCAAAATGAATTTATTTTAGTACAAAATGAATTTGTTTTATGTTTAGCATAAAATAAATTTATCTTATATTTGCTTTTTTATTTTTTTTTATGTCAAAGTTCCCACTCTGGGTAGATGTGTTTATTTAATCAAGCCTGTGGATCAAGGGCACCTCTTTGGGCACCCGACATTTGTTATATAGATGAGGATACAACTAGCCACACGTACAACTTTTGGTTGTCTAATTTAAGTAGTCTGCCCGAAGGTTCTACACTAGCTGCCATACCTGCAACCCAACTAGGGGATTGCCTATTTAAAATAAGCTCCTCCTGCCAATCCTATTTGTATCACTGGTACTAGTGTTGGGCTCGCTTATAAGTCCAGTAAAATTGAACTAGAACTGGACTTATAAATAGTCCACTGGACTTATAAGTCCAGTAGTCCGGTTTATAAGTCCAGTAAAGCGGACTTTTGGTCCAGAGCCCAATACTGACCGGTACAGTCCTCAGATACATTAGTCAGTTGGGGCCAGTACCGGATGCCAACAAACATTCTCTTAGGACTAAGTTATCCTTGTGGTACACTTGGTAGAGCAGTCCCTGTCCCATACAGGTATTACCTACACTTCAGTAACTTGCGTTACCTACTTCTGGCCTTGTAAGTTTCGCTCCAACCCCGGTACCCACCATCACCTTCTTACCGGTCCTTTCCTGATATCCCCAAACTTCCAATCTAGTTAGTCCGGAAGGGTTGGTTTACCTGGCTTTAGGTGCCATAGTTTTCTTTCTCCTGGTACCTACTTTCGAATCATAGGTCCTTTTCTTCTAGTGCAACTCTGGCGGCCAGGTTGGTGAACCTCTTTCTCTGAAGGTCTTGTATCGTTCAGTTCTCCAGCTCCGGTTTCCGGTATTCCAGTTCTGGTAGCACTGTCAAAGATCTTTGCTACCTCCTTACTTGGGACTTGCCAAATAGGTTTCTGTTTCTCCGGTTCCTTGGATTTGTCTGTGTAATGATATACAACTTTACCCAAAAGCTCCTATTCAAGATGGTAACCAAGGACTACAGGTAATGTACTCAATCGATCGATAAGAAGCAGTTACCGGAACATAGGTCTATTTTTCCAAAACATCACCAGTGGGATTTGAACTCTAGACCTGCCACTTGGGGGTGACAACTATAGATGGGGGTGAAATTACTCTTTATAATAAGAAGTTTTCATTGAAATTGTTGAAATTACTTGATGGTGAAATTGGTAAAATTAGTTTTTTAATATTAAAAATTAATTTAAATTATATTAAAAATTAATTAAAACTAAGCTAAATCAAATACAATAATTGTTTTAGGTTTAATTTATAAACATATTAAAAATGTTGAAATTATTGTTGAAATTAAAAAATTGAAAATAAATTTCACCCCCAATTATAGTGACAACTTACCCTCTTCCTTCATCTTATATTTGTATAAAATGATGAAATAAATTTATTTTATACTTATTGTTTCATACTAAGTCTAACATAAAAAAGCAAATTTAAAAAATTAATTTGATTGGTACACCTATAACGACTGTCGGTTTATAAAAATTGGCAATAAAAATTATCTTAAATAATTTTTTAATAATAAAATTGTCTGTATGTTGATATAATCAATATTTTTTATGATTGTCAGTATAACCAATGAATTTTTAACATTATAGATTTTTTTTTGAAAAAAGTGTCGATATAACCAATTGCCGGTTAATCCAGCTATCGGTATAACCAGAGTGACGTATACTTGGAATGATTTTATACTTACAACACTATTTATTCTAGTCAAACATAAAATTATTTTCTAAAATTACTACTATGACAAATTCAAATACCATTTATATTTTTTGTCCTTAGCTATTCCACTAAAATCACCATATTCAACACATTTTAATATAATGGAATTATAAATAGTAAGTGTTTATAAGCTTGAATAATTTATTATAAATAAATGAATGATCTTATACTCATGCATCTCAATCATTATTTTATATTTAACACTTACAGCAAATTAGAAACATTTTTCATATTATATTATTATTATTTTTGCCCAATAGTTATTCCACTAAAATCATAGTTTACACATTTTTTTTTTGTACATATATCTCAAATACTATTCAAGTACTCCTCCCCATTCTTATTCTTTTTTTTTTATAAGGTATTCTTCGGGACCAAGCTTTATTAATGTTTGTTGTTGACTTGACCACATAGGTTTACATTTTAGTATTATAATAAGAGTACAACTAGCCACACATGCACTTTTTGGTGCCCATATCCACAGATTTGGTTTCGCCCCAAAATTAGCCAATCATGATTGAGAATTATTTGCTATTAAAATTTATTACAAAGTGAGTTTTGACAACAACGGTCTTTTAAACTTACTTATAATCTATAATTAAATATATAGAATATTGTAATATTTATATGTTTAATTATTAGCTGAAAGTAAGTTAAAAAGGTTGTTTTTCTGAAAAGTTCTCCCTAATTTACCCTTACCCATTATACAACTGATCAAACAATGACAAACCAATCCTTTTTTACCCGAAAATACCAAAACGCTTCAACAACTAGTAATAGTGCTTCCTTTTACGGCTTGGCGTAGCTGTTTTTTGAATATTTATTGCTTATTTATCTTATATAGAGGCCAAAAAACTATTTTATTTGAAGGTTTCATTTGTTATTCTTCATGTCACTTAATAGCAGAAGTTTGTGTAGTGGTTTATCGAAAAAAGATCCTAAAAATCAAATCGGTGGATATGCTAATTTGAGTAGTTTACAATCGCACCAGGGTGTAGGTGAGATTTTCTGGGTCACGTGACAATCCAATCTCTGATCCAGGTCAGGTTCACGTGATCACATGTTCACTTATTTGCGCAGTAATACAAACTCTTAGAGAGGAAATAGCCAATCAGAGAGTGCAAATTTTAACTATTCCGGATCTACTCAACAAAGAATCCCAACACGCGCACAACAAAAAAGAAGAAAGCAAAATATGCAAAAACTAATGCCACTAACTAAAAATGATTTTTACATAGTATACATCCCGATAGCCTCTAATATTAAGGCCCTAAACCTAAATTTTTATTAATGCACTTAGTTTATTTATAAAATCATGTGTTTTTGTTTTTTTTTTTTTTTTTTTTTT
>QKWP01000283.1:94643-128671 GCA_003550325.1 Gigaspora rosea | reverse complement strand
ATAAAATAAAAAAAATTAAAAAATAAAAAAAAAATATAAATAAAAAAAAACAAAATGAAACTAAACGAAACTAAACAAAACTAAACGAAACCAAAAAAAACAAATGAAAAATGAAAAAACAATGTAAAATTAATAGAAGATCTAAATTATAAACAAAAAAAAACAAAGATCTAATCTGATCTTGTGGTACAATCATCAAAAATCATCGAAACATTTCGAAATATTAGTCAAACGCATTTTTGATATGATCCAGGTTACAGATCATCCTAAAATATTTCGAATGTATTCGAAATATTAAAAATAAAAAAAAAAGGGTAAAAGGGTAAGAGGGGTAAAAGAAAAGGAGAAAGGGGTAAAAGAGAAAAAGGGGTAAAAGGAAGAGATGGGTAAAAATAGGTCAAAATAGCCTTTTTTTTTTTAAGTTTTTTCACATACTTTGTGGAATATATTTTTATGATCCTTGGTAGCTTACAGATCAAATGAGCTTAAGGGTAGGGTGTACATAGATCATTTTTCATATGATCTACATGGTAGATTGAATTTTTATATAGTAAATAAAAATATGCTTCTAATAAAACTTTTGAGTCAATTTTTACTATATTTATATAATACATAGTTTAAAGTAGCTTGTTTATAATAGTGAAGTTATAAGAAATGCATTTCTTTAAAAAAAATAAACTTCATATAGAATTAAATTTTTCGAGATCACTATATGTTTTTTCTGGGTTACACAAAAATTTGATAATCCTTATTGGTTGAATCATATGATATTTATATGTAAATCATATGATATGGTTATACAAAGTTGATCTACAATCTATTTTATATGAAAATGGAAATTTTGACACTCTACCCTTAAGAGATTTTGAACTTTTTTTTTTTTTTTTTTACCCAGTGATCTGGGTTGAAATTTTCGTGATGCAGTCAAAACACTATGTAATCATTAAAGATTTGCTAATCGTCATATATCGTTTCAAATAATTATGATTATAATCGATTTATAGATATATCGATTTAATATAAAAAATAATATATATCGATTATAGATATATATCGATTTTTATCCAATTAATCAATATATAACGATATTATGATATATATCGATTATAGATATATATCGATTTTATCCAATTAATCGATATATTATGATATTTTAATCGATATATAATGATATATTATAATCGATATAAAACGATTAAGTGCTATTTATCAATCAATATCTATATATAAAATCTTCTGATGTTGTACTAAAGTGCCCTTTACTATCTTACCTGAACTTGGTTACCTCATTGGTTGCCTATGGGTTTCTACAAATGGGCATAGTAGCTGCCCCCTAATCCTTCTGTGTCCTACATATTTTCAGATTAGTTTTTTAGTAATATTGCACCAAAGCCCACATATATTTCCTGCTTTGCAAAATTCACCAAATCCTAGTATACCCATTTCTTCATTTTTAAGATATTACCATATTTCAGACTAACAATCCATTGGCCCGAAAAGATCAGTCTGTTCAGGACCCGAATAATAAATATAGAGGTTATATTGGCTTTAATATAAACTTTTGTAAATTTTATCTACTTTTTATTAGAGCTAATTAACCTTATTTTATATATAAGCTTTAATATTTAAATAATTTATCCATTTAACAAATATAACAAATATATTTTAGGCCATGCAAACAAATATAATTGTTTCTCAAACCCGTCCGGGTGCCTTTTTTGAAAAAATTAAAATTTTATTTTATATAAGCTTATAAATAAATGAAATATATAAATGACAAGATAAACAAACAATGATTATCATTTGATGATCAGTGTTTTGCTAGTTAACAGTTATCAAACGTCAGAGTTGTCGTTAAATTTATTGCCAGAGTTGTCGCTGGTATTGGTGGTATTGTATTATTTAGGTTCTTGTTAATTTTGCTACTTCGTTGTTGCCATTGTTGGTGCTTTTACATAACAACAGTTCTATTTTTATTTTCAGGTTAATTAATAAATCGTCGCTGGAGTCGTTATGGTATCGTTAGAGCACTGCCAGGAATTAGCTGATTTGATTTTGGCCAAAATTTTGACCCTCCCTATTTTAGTCAGGTCTTCATATTAAATTTCCAGTTTTTCAGCCCCCCCAGGAAATCAGCTGATTTCTGGCCCTCCCCTTATTGTTCGGTGGTGGTATGATTTTAGTGTATAAGTTCCTTGGTGGTTTTGCCACTTTAGTATCATTATTCACACTATAACTAACATTTTTCTTTTTAGGTCGGTTAATAGTATGATAGTGTCGTCACTAGAAGTCGTCGTATATTGTTTGACAATAGTGTTAGACCTTTGTTGATTTTGCCGTTGTTAAAGTTTTCGCTATTATTATTGGTGTAGTCGTAGCATTTAGTTAGCGTTAATTATTTAGTGTTAGTTAGTTAGCTTTAGTTAGTAGTTAGTGGTTAGGGTTAGGGTTAGTTTTAGAGGTTAGAATTAGGTTAGTTTATTAGTGTAAGTTCGTTCATTTGTTAGTTTAAAAAGTGCATTATGATCGTATACCAGTAATAGATACAACAAGCGACATCCATTTACAAAATATTGTACAAAATATTAATTAATTAAATGATCAAAGTACAGTGCGAAAAGCTATAAACATATCATAGTATGTATTAGAATTAGGATATAATTAGGGTTAGAGGTTAATTAGTAGATAAACATGTATATGTACCATACTTTTTTAAAAAATAAAGATAACACTAACAAAATAATTGAAAATTTAAAAGGCTTATCAGTTCGAAAAATTGCAGATCTCCTATAAGTCGGGTTTTAAGCATTTTTATAATAAAAAACTTCTCCACTTTAGTAATAGCCCCAGGTAATTATAAAAAAGCCGGTATTATTAAACTGGACACTTTTTTGGGCCACATGTCATGTGGCCCAAAAAAATGTCCGGTTTAATAATACCGCCTTTTTTATAATTATCTGTAGTCCTAAAATTTGTGCTAGCAATTTGTAGAAAAAGTATCGATATCTATATAGGACCCAGACCGGACCTTTTATATCCTGACAATTTGATTGGTAGATTGTTGTAGTGTTGAACATCCATAAAAAATTTTATATAACATTTTTTTATACTTATACAATAACAACTGGGTTCCGGGTGTCTTTTGACCTTTATATGTTACGAGAAACAATTAATTTTATTTGCATGGTCTTACTTTTAAAAAAAATTTTTTTTAAAAAAAATCTTACTTCAAAAAAATTTATTTATTTTTTTTTATTTGGTTATTCAAATTTTAGAGCATTAGTTTATGGTGACCTATCGCCATGGAGACCCATGATTAACTAATAAAAATCGATTATATCATCTAATAAAATTTTATAACATCAGAAATTAACTCGGATCAGATCCCATGGGAATAATCAAATAAAGTAAGTTATTTATTACAGTCATTTACATCATAATAACCTAATAAATCTGTATGCTTAAACATATTTTATTAATCAGAATCAAGAGAGAAAAAAAAATCTAGTTGCTAATATCAGCCACTACTATATACAATCGACCAACTACTCTAACCACAAAAAACCAACTATACTCAACGAAACTGAAGGCGATACGAAATTAGACTAGCAAAAACTTCAACACAATACCAAAGCCATGAAATCATACCAACGAAAACTTCAACACTGAAGCATACTAGTGAAAGCTTCCAAAAACGATGACAAAATCACACCAGTAAAAGCTTCTAGAAATGACAAACCAAAGCAACAAAAAATGACAACATCGAAAACTTCAAAAACGAAAACTCCAAAAGTGAAAACACCAAAGCGACGAAATTATTAAAAGCGATGAAATTACCAAAAATGATGACATTGAAGGGAAAAAAATTTAAAGAAAAAAAAAAGCAAAAGGTTCCAAACCGAAGTAATGAAATCTCTCCAGCGTAAAACCACAAAAAAACGACAACGAAATTATATTAGCGGAAGCTTCAAAATAACGGCACCGAAACTAGAGATTGAAATCGAACATAATATGACCAATTGCTTGGTCGAATCAGTCATGATTGATTACGAAATTTCGTGTTCGATCATGATCGATCAAACTCAATGATCGATTATAGCCTTTTGATCGATTATAATCGATCAAAGGCTATGATCGTTCATAAAGTTAATCGATTACAATTAGTGATTCAACAAAAAGTTAATTCTATCAATTATAATTTTTTGATCGATTAAATGATCATATTCTTTAATTGATTATGATCAATCATATGCATAACCAATTACGAAATTAAATAATACCAAGCATCGCTTTAGCTTTAAAGTGTATGATGATCACCATAAAAATTGTCTTGTCTTCTAGAAATGTACTAACTAAATATATTATGAATTTTTTTTATCAACTATCAGGTTTCGCGATGATCATAGCAGATTTAATATTTACCGATCGGTCAAAGAATATGTCACACAATTTGTACTGTTATATAATTATAAAATAAATGACTAATATTACCTTTTGCAAACTGATTTACTATTACAATACCATAATTATATATATTATTCTGTATCACTGCAGCTTTCGATTTACACAAAAATAAGATAAAAACTTTATTTTCACTAACGAATTTTGATCTTTTTTGTACAGCTAAAAACAAAATAATTTTTAAGATTCTTTATAATTCATAGCCTTTTCTAGCAAATAAACTTCTTCGTTACACTGATTTAAGTTTTAGCACTTTATTTGAATGTTGATCGGTAAGAATTTTATTCGAAAATTTAAACTTTTTATTGAGATACAACGTGCATATAACTTTATTGTTAGCAGAAATTCGATAAAATGAATTTAATGAAAATTGAGGTACTTAACATTTGGATCAAGTCTTTTATTTTTAATATTTATTTTTATTTATACTGTATTGTCATGAACTAACGAGCATGGATGTTATTTAGAAAGTCTTTCTATCTTGGTTGAAGCTACCAATTTGGAGTTTTTGATCTTGTTAGCATAAAAGTACACTGTATTTCTGCAACATGTGTACCTCCCTGTAGGCTGTACCCTGTAGCGATTTTGGAAACCAAATCTTTAATTTATACCGGGTATATAAGTGTGAGGGTATCATACTTATATACCTGTCATACCATAGAAGTATTCATGCGGTATATCCCCCACATTAGTGCCCGGGTACATAACATGAATTAGGGAAATATCCCACATGTCGCAGAAATATGTTATTATTGTTGTAGTTGCTAGATTAGTAGTTTTCAGTCACCTTTTAGTCACCACTTTTGCAATACGTATAGCATTATTTTTAAACAAGATGTTATTTTCAGAAGGTACAATAATTCAAGTCTTTAGAGTCTGGGTCTTGTCGATACAATACTGGGGCCTGATAAGTATTCTTCTTTATATTTCTTATAGAATTATATCAATTCAATACTAATAGCTAGACTAAGTCGTTGGGCGCTCAAACGAAGCCTTTATTCATTTTTATTTATTTTTCGACAAAAATTTGTTTTTAAAAAATTGAATTAAATTTCAATTCCTATTCTTTGACAAGATCCATTTTCGTTCAAATGAAGCCTTTATTCATTTCTAATTATTTTTCGTTTCTTTCAAAGACAAAAAATTCGTTTTTAAAAAATTGAATTAAATTCAATTTCTATATCCATTTTCGTTCAGACGGAGCCTTTATTCACTTCTAATTATTTTTCGCTTCATGTTGAAGATGAAAATTTCGTTTTTAAAAAAATTGAATTAAATTTCAATTCCTATTCTTTGGCAAGATTTATTTTCGTTCAAACGGAGTCTTTATATTCATTTCTAATTATTTTTTGTTTCTTGTCGAAGGCGAAAATTTAGGTTTTAAAAAATTGTATAAAACTTCAATTCCTATTCTTTGACAAGTTCCATATTCGTTCAAGCGAAGGCTTTATTCATTCTTAATTATTTTCGTTTCTTGTCGAAGACGAAAAATTTAGTTTTAAAAAATTAAACTAAATTTAGATTCCAATTCTTTTGCAAGATCAAACAAAGGCATTTATTTTATTTCTAATTATTTTTTGTTCTAATGAAGACAAAAATTTTATTTTAAAGAAATTGGGATATCTCAATTCATGATCATATTTAACCTTTTTATTAGCGGCACTTGTTCGATTTATATATATTTGTTATAAAAGTCTAATTTATATTCGATTCCTTTTTTACATTTCTTGTTAAGGTTTATTGGTTGAAATGAATAGTTTTTTCCATAAATTTTCGTACAAACTAAGCACACCAATCATGTTGGACAAGCATTCGAACGAAAATTTAAAATCGTTGACATTATTGTGTGACAATCATAAAATAATCATTATAATACAAAAAAGCTTTTACTGTATTAATTATTTTATCCAGGAATTATAAAAATAGCAGTAATTAAAAAAAACCCCCGCTCGTCTGTCCCAAAATTTGAAATCTATGTAATGCAAAACGAAAAATCAACTTTGCATGGCCTAACTCTATATTGGTTATTCAATATTTCTAAATTAGACTTTCCATATAAATGCGAAATAACTCCCAAAGTATAATTCCGAATTTTGATTGAACTGAGCTTAATCCTGGCCTTTATTCAAACAATGCCCCTAGGTGTTATTTTGTATTTATACAATTTATGATTCATCGCGCAGCTACTTATTTATTAAATTATCGACTTCAATAAAGTATACTTCATTGAGGTATATATATGGGTTAATTATAATTTTTAGATTTCTTGCACCGTACATACGTACGTACTATATAGTTAAAATATATGCCTTGCAACCAAACTTTGTACTACATAATAATGAATCAAATTTAATATATCATTATTTAACAATTAAATAAGCATATCCTTAATTGAATTTGATTTATAATTTTTTATATGTTCATTTTGCCAGGGGCCATTAGTAATATTAACCGAAGAATCAATTTCAAACGGCCTTACTTATCTCTGAGTTTTTTGTTAATAATCAAAATTAATAATGCGTTATTAATATTATTAATAGTTAATAACTTCGATTATAGTGATATGAATGGATTGAATATACGATATGATCGGTCATAACGATCTAACAATTTGACCGATTAAGCATATTGGCCAATCAAAATACATAATCAATTATAATCGATCAAACGATTTTGACCAATCAAATGTTTTTGACCGATCAAATGTTTTTGACCGATCAAAGCACATAATCGATTATTGATCGATTTATCTTGCACATGTTCGATTAATGACTGATCACAAAAATTTGACCGATCGCAACTTCTAACCAAAACAATCATCACAGTAGCAAAAAAAAAGCTTCTCAAAAACACTCTAACAAAATCATACTTGTAAAAGCTCCAATAATGACAACCAAAATGACCTATCCAGTGAAGCTAAACCCGAAAGAAAAAATTAGTTCAAGCTAAAAAATCAAAAAAAAGCAAATAATAAAAAAAAATACTTATTTCACGAGAGCTGGTTCCTGTTCTATGTTTTAAATAAAACTATACCTACAAAAAAAGAAGAGTTAACTTATACAAACAAGAAAAATAAAAAAAAAACACAAAGTAAAACTACTTATCTTACCGGTATTACAGATTCTAGTTTCAATTTCCACTCTTTTCAAAAAAAAAAGGTAGTTTTATTTAATAAAGCATGAGAAAAAAAAATTGCAAAAAAAATAAACTACTTATTTTGTATAATTCCGGTTTAAGCAAATCTAACTATTACTTGCATTAATAAATAAAAAAATAATAACCTGAAAAAGCAAAGTAAAGAAAATATAACAAAATAAAAAAAAATATAACAAAGAGCGAAAAAAAAAGCAAAAGAAAAAAAAATAAAAAAAAACGCGAGAAACAAAATGCCAGATCTTTAAGGGTCATTGCTAGTAAAAAAAAATTATTATATGATCGCCGATCTGGCCGATGATATAGAATTGCCATGGTGACAGGCGCTATTGTCTTTTTGCCCAAATTTTAAATAAACCTATTTAAAATTTATTAATTTTATCCATTTTAAATAATGTAACATTAAAGACTTTTATCTACTTTTAAATATATCCTTTTGGCCAATATCCGCTTTTCAAATATAACATCTTAGTAAAAAAGTGACTTTTTTAGGGAACGTCTAAAGCGGAGTAGATTCTTATAATATATTTTATCGAATTAACTTTAGGGTTAGGGTCATCTTAAGTTAGAGTTAGAAAGATTTTTAGGTTATAATATATAAGCAAAATTGCCTTCCCGACATTTTTAATTAAAACACCAAGATAGGTTTAGACTGACATTTTTTGTATTTTTCAAGGTTTTCGCTTCGCTTTTTTGTATCGCCAAAGATCATCAAAATTCGATAATTTGATTGGCCAATTGTCACGTGATTCTACTCTGCTTTAGACGACCCCCTTTTTTATCCAAAATTTCAATATAATCTTTATATGTATTATTCGGGGTCCTGTCTGCCCGATATTAGGATGCCTTATAGTTTCCTTTTTCTTGGTTCATGCTTCCATAATGCATGTTCTTTTTCTCCGGTGCAACTCTGGTGGCCAGGTTGGTGAACCTTCTCTTGTCATAAGGGCTTTTGCCTGTCTAGCCTTTTTAACTTTTCTTTATTCAACTCCATTTCTTGTGTACTATTGAAAGCTTAGTTACTCTCTGCTTGGGTCTTGCCAAGCACATTTCGCCCTCACAATGTTTCCAGGAGTTTTTGCACTATATTGGTCATGTTGTATATGATTACCTCCATAGCTTTCAAATATTTGGTGTGATCCAGATTACAAATCCTATGATTCAACTTTATGTCGCAGATAGACAGTTATTGTAATACAGATATAATCTTTCAAAAAACATTTCCAGTAGGATTTGAACTCTGTACCTAAGTTACAAATTGTTTAGAGGGGTGACAACTATCCAACTAAACTATATCACTACACCCTATTCTATTCTTATTCTTAAATATACTCACTATTTAAATACAATCCAAATACTTTTTTCATAAAATCTTGAGATTATTATTATTAGCGAACTATGTGCTGAAATATACAATAATTATAGTAAAAGCATAGCATATTTACTTGTTGCAAAATAGCTTTACTAGTATATTACCAGTAGTTAATAAAGCAATGCTCTAAGATAGCTAGAGTAGAGTGTAACTATTCTATAAATTACTATAGATTAGCTAAATTTTGCATTTATGTATTTAAAATAGGGAGCTACTATTTCCACCATAATATTTTGCTATTTATACTATAGTTACACAAAACATTTTATTTTTAGAATTCTCTTTAACTTTAACTCTATCCTAACCCTAACCCAGTGTTGTTATATGGACATGGATATAGACCGGACCAGACCGGATGTCCGCGTTCATGTCCAAAGATAACAATGTTTGGTGAACATTGTCAGTAGACTGACCAATCAAATGCTTAGACATTGAACAATGTCTGGGCTTAGACATTGAACAATGTCTGGCAGATATTGTCTATATACACGATGATCTTATTGGCTAAGAACTTGCTAGTTGCTGTAAATAGTTTGTAAGCTAAATGATTTACTACCCAAGTCCAAGTCCGATATATAACCTCGCTGATTAACTTAGGTGTTAGCTAGCATTTTGCTTATTTCTTTTCTTTGCCTTTAAGGGTAGGGTGAACGTAAATCATTTTTCATATAAAATCGGTTGCAAATTTTTTTTATATAATAGCAATTACACAAATGGAAATCAAACACGTATAGAATCTTCGATGATATACGTAGAGGTCTGACTCAATGAATACTATTCACTGAATATCCACTGAATATTCGAATATTCAAATATATAATTTTTCACTAAATAAATATTCGGATATTTAAAATTTCACTAAATATATTCATTGAATATTCAATGAATATATACATATATATACCGTAGTGCACTGACCAAAGTACCCCCTTTTTTCATACCCCCCATGCGAAGTACCCAGGTATTTTGCATAGCACTTTTTTTTTTGCCAAGAATAATACCCGGGTATTTTATAATTATTGAAGGCAGGATTTTTGTATAAGACCCGGGTATTTTGTATTGTACAATGCCTAATATGATAGCATTACCGAATGAATGCTATTATGAAATATTTAATACTTGTAAATAGTATTAAAGTAAAGGTAGAGAAGTAGCAAAGACCGTTTTCACCTCAAAATTTAGCAAGGAATTTTTTTTTTGTTAGAACCCCAAAAATAGTTTCATATATTAATATCGATATTCAAAAATAAATTAATCGATATTCAAAAAATAAATTAAATAAAAAATTTTTAAAAAATGTCTAATGTTCGCGGAAGACGATTTTAAGGCCATTTATTAAAATGTAAAAAACTTCCAAGAAATATAAGAGATTCATTAAAAAGATGTGCAATTGGTGATCGCTAGATAATTTTTTAATATCAGATATAGTATGTAATTTGTATGTAATTATACGTAATTTGTTTTACAGGTCAGAAGTGGTCATCACAAATTTTTTTGCCACCACTTTGTTACCTTAAAATAATAATTTAGTAAATTATATGATTAAGCATAGCAAGATACAAAATTGATTTTATTCAATTCGATTATTTAAGAAAAAAAAAAAATCGCAATTTTTTTTTTTCATTTGCTTACAATTATACATTAAAATTTCCAGATTTTCGGTTCATTAATTCCAATCTTGAATGACTGTTAATTCTTCGCTTTCTTCATAATACTCATCATAAACTAACCCACTTCCATTTTCATTCATGTCTCCTTCATCTACAGATTCACCATCATTTTCACTATCGTTTTCACCATCGTTTCCACTATCATTTTCATCATCGTTTTCACCATCGTTTTCACCATCGTTTTCACCATCGTTTTCATCATCATTCTGTTCCTCAATTCCTCTTCCTGAATTTATTCGGCTAGTGAGTCTTGTAAAGTCTAAAATTAAATCGTCCTCGGTTCCATCCATTGCGTTAGAGATTCCACAACATTTAAAAGACTTCTTGATCATATTAATATCAACGGCTTCCCAAGCCTCTTTTACCCAGGTAGCAACCAAAAGATACGAAGGACGTTTCATTTTGCCAGCTTTAGTGTATTCTTTGATTCCTTCGTCCATCCATCGATTATAAAGATTTCGCATCTATTAAAAAAAATAAAAAAATAAAACTTTTAATTTAATAATTTTTTTTTTACTTCTCCATTTATTAGATTTTACCTTTGATTTAAACGATTTATTCATGGAGACGTCAAGAGGTTGTAAGCGAGATGTTAAACCTTTAGGAATTAAAGCCAAGTCAGTATTCTTCTCCCAAAAACGCCGTTTTACAGGGTCCGTTTTGTGGCCAGCAAACGAATCCAAGATTAACAAAGAACGCGGATTATTTCTACATTGTGCTCGTTGGGTCCAAATATTTTCTACCCACCTAAAGATAAATAAATTTTAGTCTCAACCATGGAATGCATTATAATCGTCTAAGTTTTTGTACCTACCATAACATCTCATTTTCGTTCATCCATCCTGAAGGGTTTGCACGTACGATAACACCATTAGGAAAATTTTCACGAGGTACTTTAACTAATTTAAAGATAATTAGAGGTGGTAATTTAGTACCATCGGCCATACAGGCGAGAACAACAGTAAAATTCGAACGTTCATGCCCAGTTGATAGAATTGATATAGTTTTAGTGCCTCGTTCTTCAATTGTGGTGTTACTTGACATACTAAAAGACACTGCAGTTTCATCCATGTTACCGATTAAAGATAAAGAATAGTCATATCTACGCCGCTTAAAAAGTACAAGAGATAAAAACTCATTTTGATCCTCAATATAACTCTCAGGAAGACGTTGGGCAACAGTAGTCCGTCTTCGATTTACCAAGTTATTTCTAGACATAAATCCGTCTACCCATTTTTGTGAAAATTTATTATTTTGTATTCCTCCATATTTTTCTTGATAACGAGATGTAGCACACAATGTGCGAGCTTTGGCTTGAATCATATACCGGCTTACAGTTTTTTGCTGAGATCGAGCTTCTCGAAACCATTCAATTAATTCGGCTTCAAGTTCAGGATATTTTGGCCGGGCCCCAGGTGACAACTTTTGAATATAAGGCGCAACTTTCAGAAGGTCAGATTTTTTGCTTATCCATTCCCGAAGCTGCTTTCTTTCTATCCCAAATTCATTAGCAGTCGAATGTTTACTATGCCCTTTTTCATAGTAGGCAATTATCATTAGTTTTTCGCGTGCTGACCATGCTCTTTTATTTTTTTTTGTCACTCGAGCACGTCGAGCTTTAAAGTTTCCACGGGCCATTCTATTTCTTGTATATAGTTTGTGCTAGTACAGTTATTGAGTTTGTCTCGGTTTACCGGTAATTGCTGGTGGCGGAGTTACTGCGGAGAGCTTCTGCTAATACCTTGCTCCCTTCTGCGAAAATGCTTCGGTTTCGATAGTTTTTTATTTTATTTATTTATTTATTTATTTATTTTATTTTATTTATTTATTTAATTTGGACCCAAGGGTCACAAGCTAACAGTAATATTTCGTTACTTTGTTCCAGTAGTTAAAGAAATTTAAGAAGATATAGGTATGTACGTACCGGTACGTAGTGAAGTTCATTGATTTTCTTTTATATCGACTTGTATTACTTAAAATATGTCGTGTATAATACCCCCAACACAAAATACCCCCTAGCAAAAGACCCCCATATGCAAGATACCTGTCACCGATCAAGAGACCCACAGGTATTTTATAAGTTTTTTTTTGGTTAGATTGTATTAGACCCGGGGTACTTTGGTCAGTGCACTACGGTATATATATATATAATTTTATAATTTTATTTTATTTTTTAATAATTTATTTGCAATTTTATTGGCTAATTTAAGTGAGATATTATGTAATTTTTTAAAATTAAAATATAGGTAAGAAAAAATTTATGTACCGCACAATGCGACACAATTATATATCGCACTCTATAAGTACAAGTGTAACATGAGATCAAAACAATAAAAAACAAACCACTTTACTTGATTTTAATTAGGGTTAGGGTAAGTACTGGGTAAGTGCAGTCTTGGGTTAGAGTGATGCATAGTTTATATCAAAATTTTGCAAGGAATTTTTTTTGTTAGAACACGAAGGGCTGTTTCCTATGCAAAATTTTGATTTAAGTTTTTTGTATTTTTTATGTTAACACCTGATTCTGAAATTTGATTGGTTGGGCGATAAATAAGAGTATCGCACTGTGCGATATATAGATAACTCCTATAGTTAATATTCAATAAATATTCAGTGAATATTCATTGAATATTTTCAAAATTTTTGAACAATATTCGAATAAAAAAATATTGAACAAATGAATATTTGAATACTTATTTTTTGAACAAGTCAGACCTCTAGATATACGTACATATGTATGTACAAACGAATGTATGTACAAGCTATAGCAGCTAGAGACAATTACTTTAGCACTACAAATAAAGATAAGTTTTATTATATATTTTTTTAGAAATAATTTATACATCACACGTGCGATGTTGTTGCACCTGCTGCAGATCATAAAATCAGGTGTAACGTAAAATCAAAACAATTAAAATAACCCGTTTTTTCATTGAATGGGTTAGGGTGAGGTATAGATTGTGTGTATAGGCAAGAGGGGAGTTTTATAGTAAAATTTTGCAAGGAATTTTTTTTGTTAGAATCTTAAGAGTAGTTTCATACACTTAATTTTAAGCTATAGATGATTTTTGACAAAACGAACATTTGGTTTGAATTTTTTGATCATGTAACATTATACCTGATCTTGAAATTTGATTGGGAGAGCGACATATAAGGCACATCGCATGGGGCAATGAATAAATTTACTCTTTTTTTTATTTTATTTTATTTTTTTTGAAAATAACCAGAAAAGTCACTAGTTACACAAATTAACCTACTGTATATACTGTATATATTGATAGACAAGTATCTGTATATATCGATAGACAAGTACCTGTATATATCGATAGACAAGTACCGGTATATCCCTTTATTTACTTTTTTTTTCTTTTTTACTAAAAGCATATTTTTTCTTTTTTTTTTATATTTAGTATCACCATCATTGCTTGTTGGTGCCTCTTTTTGTTACTTTACTGGTGTTTCTACTTCGTCACTTTCTGGTACTGAGACGTGTTGTATTCGCTGTACTATGTTGCATTTAGTGTGAGTTGGCCATGTTATGTTGCAGTTTACTAGTGCACTATCTTGTTGTATTACTAGTTCATATTGACTTTTTTCTGTTCTAGTATTTTAGCAGTGTCATTATATTGTTGATTTCTTTGGCTTATCATTTGTCTTTTCTTTAGATTGTTGACGATGTATAAAGCTTAATGATTAAGACAAATAGTAGGGTTATAGATAGGTTTAGAATAGAATTAGACCATACATAGAGTGGTTTAATAACAAAGGTTAGGGTTTGCAGGATTAGTGTAAAAGTTAGGGTCAAGTTTAGAAAGTTGTGCAGGTCTAGTTGAAGGTTAAAGTTAGGTTGGTATTACCGGTAAATAACAAGGTAGTTTTTAGTATTAGATTGTAAAAATAATTTGTATATTATAAATAAATATGAAATAAATACAAAATAAATATTAAAAACTTCAAAGTCTGATTGTTAGACAAGATTTTTTTTTATTAAAAAAAAAGACATTGCCATATATTATTATAAATTTAAAAAATAAGTTTAAAAAATATTTTTTATAAATTTTTTTTAATTAAAGCAATTAAAATCGCTTTAATTTATTTAAGCTATATACTATGTACTATATTACTATATTATTACGATCACGTTTGCCATCCCTAATTTTGATTGGATAATCATTTATTCTAGAATGTCGATTGAATAAAAAAAAATTTTGTACTAATTAGACAAATTTTAGTTAACTTAGACAAATTTTATAATATATACACATAGGTTTTTTTAAAATGATATAGGGATTTAAAGTTTACTACCATAAATAGAAGGATTTGATCTATGTATTACCAAATTTTGGCTAAAATTAATCGTTATTTAAAAAAGTTTTATTAGTAGCGTATTTGTGAAACACAGATAAAATTTTTTTTGCATAATGATCTTATATGAAAATGATCTATATTCATCCTATCCTTAAGTTTTTCGCAGTAATCAAGGAATTTATCAAAAATTCAAAAGTCAGTACGTATGAGCATACAGTATTGTTATCCAATTCTAGTAAAGCTATCTGTAAATTGTACTCGAGTTGGAACCATAAATTACGAACTTTAACAATCATTTAAAAGGCAATAGTATGAAAGTTGTTGAATATACACAGTTTAGAAAAAACAAATAGATACTTAACGATAACTTATATATTGATAACAGAATCTTCGTAAGTTTTAAGAACAAAATTTCAAGATCCTACCCAGCAGACTAAACTAAATTATTTTATATGTATGCTGTCAAGAAACAATAGGACATCGAGCTTTTAATTTTATTATTTATTATTTATTGGATTCTGTCTTTATATTATAACATATTATATATATATATTATTTATCGAATTTTTTATGGGCTGAATCCAATAAATAATCGATGATAAATTTGAAAGCCCAAAGCCTCACTTTCTATTAGCAGTACTCATATCTCAGATCTAGGGTTGTTTCAGAATATAATAAAGCATTTATGGAGTAATTTCGTGTGTTATTCAAGAGAGCAAAAGGTTACATTTATGTTACATTTACGATTTTGGAGTTATCAGAGATATTAACTAAACCAAGGCCTTTAATAGTGGGCTATTTTGTGACAAATTGCAGTAAAAATTTGTGCTGGATTGTGGCTTGAGTTAAAAAATGATTCTGATCCACAAAAAGCTGAATAAAATCAGAACAACACAAATGAAATTAAAAAACTTAGAATATCAAGTGCGATTAGAAGTATTTATTCAAAAATTACATTATATGTATTTATTTATTTATTGAGAACTAATTATACTATATAGTATTACGATTTTTTTGAAGTTTCTGTGTTAGGAAGCTTTCAGAAATCAGCTAATTTTTGTTTACTATGAGCCCACCTCACTCCTATCCCATCCACCCACACCTGATACCCCAATTAGCCAATCAGATTTTACGATTATTAAAAAGTTAAATATAATATTTAATAGTAAATAACTTTTGATCTACTGGACCAAATTTGATGATTTAACTACCAAAATAATCCTCTTAATAAAAGGATTCTAGCAAGCCAAAATCGTTAAAATCCAATCACAGGATCCTGTGATTGGAATAGATTTGTGTTACTATAAAAGTTATAATTTATTAAATAATTATAACCTATTTATAGTACCGTTTTTCCCGAAAATAAGCTACCTTCTTTTGGGCAAAAAGTTACACAAAAAATCGGGAGTAGCTTATTTTCGGGTAAAATCGATTTTTGACTGATTGCAGAAAGTTGCTACATAGTAAAGTCTAAATTTTACTATGTAAATCGATTAAAATCGATCAAGTAACCTTGTTTGGAAGATCAAAATACACTCTCTGAAATTTTCATTAAGATCGGAGAACTTTTTATTATTTAACTTTTAATTTTTACGTTCGACGAATATATTTTTTTAAAAAATTTTAATTTTTTCACCAAACATAAATATCAAAAGTCACTTAATAAAAAGTTCTCCAATATTTATAAAAACTTTTATAGTAAGTGTATTTTGACCTGCTGAATAAGTTTACTTAATTGATTTTAATCGATTAACTTAGTAAAATTTAGACTTTACTATGTAGCGACTTTTTCAATCGTAGGGGTGGTTTATTTTCGGGTTAAAGATGTTTTGGAGTTTTTTGACCAAAAGAGGTGGTAGCTTATTTTCGAAGGTACCATATGTGTCAGAAATTAAGCTACCTTTTTTGGCCAAAAAATTACACAAAAAATCGTAAAGTAGCTTATTTTCGAATTAAGGTGTTTTTTGAAAAAATTGAAAAACGTACTAATAAAAAGTTATCCAAATGACACCAAATTTTTACTGTAGGTGTATTTTGATGCGCTGAACAACTTTACTTAATGACTTTTTGAAGTTTACTTAGTAGAAAAAAAGTTTTATATGTAGTAACTGCTAACGAATTTTTTTAAGATTTTTTAAAAAAATCAGTGGGGTAGCTTATTTTAAGTAATAGCTTATTTTCGGACATATACGGTAGCTTATTTTGAGAAAAATACAGTAATACAAATTTATTTCGATCTTAGGCCTGTGATTGAATTTTAACAATTTTGGGTTTGTTAGAATTCTCTCATTGTGAGGATCATTTTGGTAGTAAAATCATCGAAATTGGCCCAATAGATCAGAAGTTATTAACAATTAAAAATTAATTTTTAATTGTTAATAACTTCTGATTTACTAGGTCAATTTTGATGATTTTACCACCAAAATGATCCTTACAATGAGAGGATTTTAACAAGCCCAAAATTGTTAAAATCCAATCACAAAATCCTGTGATCGGAATAGATTTGTGTTCTATAAAAGTTATATAATTTATTAAATAATTATAGGAAACTATTTTTTATACCCCCAAATTTATTATTCATACTCCCCTGCAGATTTAGCTTTTTTTTAAACTTTGAGCAAAGATATCTTAATAATGACCAGACCAAATCCAACAAACCTTTTTCTTTTAAATTCTATAGGTTTGTAAAATTCAAACAAAAAAAAGTTCATTGAATTTGGCTTAGTAGTTGCAGAGATATCTTTGCTCAAAGTTTGAAAAAAATCAAACCGTCTATTAAAACCAACTATGCAAGATTTTCTTTTAACTTTGAGCGAAGATATCTTAGTAACTACTGGGCCAAATTCAATAAACTTTTTTTTGTTTGAATTTTATGAATTTATAGAATTCAAATAAAAAAAATTATTAAATTTGACTTAATAGTTACTGGGTTATCTTCGCTTAAAGTTTTAAAAAAATTTAAAATGTATACCAAAACAAAAGCTGCGCCAAAATTTTTCTAAACTTTGAGTAAAAATATCTTAGCAACCATCCAACCAAATTCAATGAACTTTTTTTTGTTTGAATTGTATAAATCTATAGAATTCAAATAAAAAAAAATTTATTAAATTTGACTTAATAGTTACTGGGTTATCTTCGCTCAAAGTTTTAAAAAAATTCAAAACGTATATCAAAACAAAAGCTGTGCCAAAATTTTTTCTAAACTTTGAGCAAAGATATTTTGATAACTACTAGGCCAAATTCAATGAACTTTTTTTTGTTTGAATTGTATAAATCTATAGAATTCAAATAAAAAAAAATTTATTAAATTTGACTTAATAGTTACTGGGCTATCTTCGCTCAAAGTTTTAAAAAATTCAAACGTATATCAAAACAAAAGCTGCACCAAAATTTTTTTTAAATTTTGAGTGAAAATATCTTAGCAACTATCAAACCAAATTCAATGAAATTTTTTTTATTTGAATTCTATAGATTTATAGAATTTAAATAAAAAAAAGTTTCATTGAATTTGGTTTGGTAGTTGCTAAGATATTTTCATTCAAATTTTAGAAAAAAATTTTGGTACAGCTTTTGTTTTGATATACGTTTTGAATTTTTTCAAAATTTTGAGCGAAAAAAAACCCAGTAACTATTAAGTCAAATTTAATAATTTTTTTTTATTTGAATTCTATAAATTCATACAATTCAAACAAAAAAAAGTTCATTGAATTTGGCCCAGTAGTTACCAAGATAACTTAGCTCAAAGTTGAAAGAAAATCTTGCATAATTTGTTTTAATAGACGTTTTGATTTTTTTCAACTTTGAGCAAAGATATCTCTGCTAATACTAAGCCAAATTTGATGAACTTTTTTTTGTTTGAATTTTACAAACCTATAAAATTTAAAAGAAAAAGGTTTGTTGGATTTGGCCTAGTCATTATTAAGATATCTTTGCTCAAAGTTTTAAAAAAAGTTAAATCTGCAGAGGGGTACAAAAAATAAATTTGGGGTATAAAAAATAGCCCCCTAATTATAACCCATTTATAGCAACACAAATTTATTTCAATTACAGGATCCTGTGATTGGATTTTAACAATTTTGGGCTTGTTAGAATCTTTTCATTGAGGGCAAGTTATTAACAATTAAAAATTAATTTTTAATTGTTAATAACTTCTGATCTACTGGACCAATTTCAATGATTTTACTACCAAAATGATCCTCTTAATGAGAGAATTCTAACAAGCCCAAAATCGTTAAAATCCAATTACTGAATCCTAAGATCAAAATAAATTTGTGTTGCTATAAATAGATTATAATTATTGTCGGGGATGATGCTGAAATCGGATGATCCTGAAATTTTGATCTATTTTGATATGAAGTTTTAAAATTTTTTTGAGGTGTTTTTTTTGTTTTTGTCTTATAGGGTTAGGGTAAGGTTTGGATGTAGATTTGATATTTAAAGAGTATATGTGGATTTTAGCAAGACTAATAGTTTCAAATCGAGACCCAAATTTCAGCATCATCCGATTTCATCATCATCCCCGACAATTATTTAATAAATTATAGAACTCTATTCCGATCACAGGTTTCTGTGATCAAATTTTAATGATTTTGGGCCTACTAAAACCCTCTCATTGAGAGGATCATTTTGGTAGTTGAATCATCAAATTTGGTACAGTAGTTCAAAAGTTATTAATTATCAAATATTATTAATAAATTTATAATTTTGGTCAAAAATAATTTTGCAACTTTGGCTGGAATTATGAAATTTTGGCCGGAATTACACCTGATACTTCAGCTGACTAGTGTTCCGCAAAAGGTCTGGGTCCGGTCCGGTCCGTATACTGGACCGAATCCAGATCTTTATTAAGATCCGTCTGGTCCGGTCTGAAAAATAAGCTAGCTTTTCTGTTAGGTCAAATATGTTCATAATGTAGGTAAAAAAAGTGACATAAAAGACGAGCAGAGTCATCAAAGAGATATGGAGGGCAATATTTTTTTCTAGAGAGGTTTTTTTTAGAGACAGACCGGATCCGGATCCATAACTTGGATCCCGGACCAGACCCGGATCTTTAAAATACTCGCCCGGTCCGGTTCATACGGAACACTACAGCTGACCCACCCACCTACTCAGAAATCAGCTAATTTCTGGAAGCTTCCTTATTTCGGAATGGTAATTCGAATCATTTAACAAATCTGGATTACAAGAGAAAGTCCTCATTTTTATTAATGACTTATCCTAAAAAATTCAATCAAAATACGTAATATGAGTCAAAAAAAAGAGAATATTAAATTTACTTATCTATAATATTCAAATCTTACCCAGTGGACTTTTAGGGATTAGATTGTTCTCAGCACCAAGCCCATATTATAAATTACAGTATGATTTACAGTGTCCCATGGTTCGATGGTTCAAAAAAAATATATATATCCAGTCAACTATTTTTATACTGAATTTATATAACAAACACTGGATAATGAACTAAAAAATTTTGAATTTATAATAGTTTAGTATAAAAAGAGTTATGATTTCTTAAAAAATCATAATAGTTTTGTATAGTGAACTTTGTCTGTTTTGTTATAGGAAATATTTATATATATTTCTGACCAATTAAATGCTTGGACATTGGACAATGTTTGGCGGACGTTGTCTAATGTCTGTCATAATTTTATTGTCAAAAATAAATTGACCAATCAAATGTTTGGACATTGGACAATGTCCGGCAGACGTTGTCCAATGTTCACCAATATTTAAAATATATTTCTAACTAATCAAAATGCTTGGACATTGTGCAATGTCCGGCAGACGTTGTCCAATGCCCGTTATAATTTTTTTTGTCAAAAATAGATTGACCAATCAAATGTTTGGACATTGGACAATGTCTAGCGGACGTTGTTCAATGTTCGCCAACATTTAACAAGCATTTTGATTATTAAAAATCAATTAATTTATTTGGTTAAGAAAGCACATTTTATATCTAGGATTATTTAGGGTTATTTTGTCTTACTGTATGTTGTTTCGGAAGCCTTACAAAATAGATCTTTCATACAAGCAACTGATACTTATGGGTTTGGGGTCATAATATCAAAATTTTCAACTAGACAAAGACCTTTTGCTAATTACTATTTGATACTAACTTGTGATCAAAATTTGCAATAGATTAAGACCAAGATTTTTCTGAGCGATCACTTTGGCAGAGTACGTGATTTTTAATGATTTGAAAAATATTCTTATAATGTTAATGCATAATAGCTTTTCAGCTAAATCATCAACTAAAAGTCGAAATATCACATCTTATAACATAGATTTACAAGTTTCATCTTTAAATAAGCCACATAACCCACATGAACGTTTCTTTATACCAAATGTAAATATGGATATAACTGATTTTGAATATTCACCTCCTACCAATTCCAAAGATCAAATTGCAACCAAAGATTCTCTGATCTCCTTACTCAAGAAGAAGCTTAAACAATATCGGGTTAACATGAATGCAAGAAAACTTACTTGCTGTTATATAGCATGGATTCTAATTTATGAAATGTCATAGCAATTTCAAACAAATTAAAAATACAATTCTTGAAAGCTGACAAGATAGTAAAATTACTGTCAGTATCCAGATCACATGTGCACAAGTAAGTTCATTAATATGAAAAATGTTTAAATAATTAAATTTCAAATTAAGAATTCATAGGATTTTTTTTTTTTTATAAAATATATTTATAAAAAATAAATTGACACTAATATTGTAATCTTGTATTTATATTAAGTAATCATAAACAATTTTATAATTAAGAATTATTTGCAAATTTAAATAGATTATTAAGAATAAGTAATTTATTTGCAACCAGTCCTATTATAAAAGAGTGATTTGCAGATTTAATATCGGCTCAAAAATTGTACACTGCAGTTTTAAAGCTAATGATTTCAGAAATACAATAAGTAGTAGGTGAATTTGTAATATGAATAATCATGTAAGGGTGGTGACATATATTACATAATATAATTTTACTATACCCCCTACTCCTCCCCCTACATAAGAGAAATTTGATTGGCTAATATAAAATTCTATATTTAACGTAAGATTTTAGAGACCCCCTAAAATATTACATAATATCTGTCACCACCCTAATAAAAGTGATGGGAGGCCCCTAATCCATTAAATAACTAGAACCCTGGACATCTCTCATATAGGACATATTTTTTTTAGCAAATTAGTTAAAATTTAAACCAAAGTCCAAATTAAAATTTGGCAAATTAGTATTAACTTAAATAATGGTCACATATTGAATTTTGGCGAAACATTTAAAATTTTGCATTGTTATATTTAATATTTTGGCGAATTTATCCTTTTTTGGGAAAATTTCATTGGGAAAATAAAAACATTAAAAATGATAAATAAATAAACAAATAAATAAAGTAAAAAAAGCACGTTATTTTTTTTATTTAAAAAAGATTTGTATACTACATGTATTATTTATTTATCGGGTTTAATTTTGGTCTATAATTTATATATTATGCGGATTTGCAAATCAATTAATTAGTACCCATGTACATACACATAATGTTTTTTTTTTAAATTACTACAGTATATCATTTTTTTAAATTNCATGTGATGCTGCGCGGCACATGTAAGCCAATCAATTACTGTAACCCGTCACTTCGCTAACGGTTATAAATATATATATATTTATTTATATATATATAACGTATAAGTGAATAAGAAGAATATCATATGCTATACAGTTGTTGTAACACAACCAGTGTGGCCATAGGTTTTGCGGGTCATGTGGTTGCGCCACCGATGTCAATATGCAATAAGCAATGCAAAGTCAAAATTTATCTAGCGATAGCACTATAGATCTAATACTGATTCGTTTGCAACAATCGTTGCCGGTAAAATCGATGGCACCCTGGTTGTGTCTATACAGTTGTAATAAGAGAAATAATATGTTGTGTGATACATACAGTAAGTATAAGGATATTTGTATTGTATAGTTTAAATCTTACGTATAGGTAGAGGCGCAGCATATTTTTTATAGTATAATGTTTTAAAATAAAACTCGAAAGTAGCAAATTTACTTTATGTATATAAAAGGCAATTAGATATTGAGTTAAGAAATTTTTTTTTTAACTAGCGGCCCTGCCTTTATTAATAAGAATTACATATATATGCACTAAGTTTACTTCTATATATTACTATATACTTTAAACTTTTCTATATCTAATAAAGACTCACTCGACTTCAACGAAGCCCAGGTGTGACCTGCCATGATAGCCGTTTCCCTCTTTTTAAAGCCCTCAACTCACTGAGAGTTATTTAAACGTCCACAGGCGGAGGCTGTTAGCCTTACAGATAACGTATTTATTTATTATTTATTATTTTTACTTTAATAAATTTTTTATTTTAACTGGTAGTGATAATCACCAGTTATACAAGATCATACATAAGGTAAGTTTTTTTTTTAAAAAACAAAATTTATTTTGTATACTGTACTAATTTTTTTTACTTTTTGGGTTCTCGTCATTCACTTCAGTACTTCTTTCATTGTTGGAGTCATAGTATTCCGGTGCTTAATATTCCAGTGCCTTTTCTTCATATTAGTTACCGAAACCAAATCCAGTCCAGCAACTAGAAACGATATTCAAGTGTCGAGTCTGGTCTGAATAAGTATTTTTTAAATTTATATGGTACTTGTTATGTCAGTTCAGTGGGGCTTTAATCTTATAGATTTTGTTTTTTTATTTAGGGGTTTTAGGAGATTTGTTTTGTAAGTTTTTCATCATTGGAGCTGCCCATTTCGGTGCTTCGGCATTGGAGTCATCCATTTCGGTGCTTCGCCGTTAGAGTCATTCTTTCTGATATTTTTTCTTTGTTGGTGTTACTTTTCGTCCAATTGGTGTACTTCTTTTTATGGTGCTTCCGCTTCCTTCCATGGTACTTCCTTCCGTGGTGCTTCCTTTCATAGTACTTCCTTTCATAATGCTTCCTTCATTATTGGCACTTCTTTTGTTTAGTCTGCTATGTGGAACTCTTTCCATTATTAGTATATTTGTTTCTTTTTTGGTACGTATTAGGCTTTGAATTTTGTTTTTTTTGTTTAGCTTTTTTTTGGCTTATTAGTAACTTTTTCTTTGTATGGTGTCTCTACAGTATTTGTGTAGTATGCAATAGTGTCTTTATGACATTTTGCAGTAGTGTTCTTATAGTGTTTATGTGGGTTATATGGTGTCTTTATAGTATCTGTATGGTGTTTCTAAGGCACTTTTGTAGAAAAGAGCAAATAAAATTTATATAGATAGGTTCCTTATAATTTNAGTTTATATGGTGTCTTTATAGTGTTTGTGTGGTGTTTTTAAAGGCATTTTTGTGGTATCTGTTGTAATATAGTTGTAGTTTTTTTTTAATAAAAATATATTATTTTTTATTATTTTTGTAAAATTTATAATATGTATTTGTATAATAAATTAAATTGTTATTAATAAAATATATGAATATTTGAATTTATTTTTTTAATATATGAAAAATTAGCTAGCATTTAATATTTAGGCGGGCATATAGTAATTTATTATTATTTGCTTTTTGTTGCTTTTTACAATTTGCACTGGTTATTGAATTGTTAAAGATCTGTACAAAAAAATTAAAAAAATTTTTTAACAGCCATTAGCAGGGTTGCAGATTTGTGCACATTTTTATTAATTATACATGTAGTTTTAAAAAATTTGCACTATATTTATTTACTCGATGCTAGATGTTATAATTGAGTTTTTAGCAAATTACTATAAAATTTATATAAAATATTCCAACTTTTAGCAAATTTACTTGATTTTAGGAGTAGCAAAAACGTCTAAATTCATGCAGATCAGTTATAAATAGTGATACCACCGAAATTGATTTTTGAAAAGGCCTATTTCGTTTTCATTAGAGAAAATTAAAATTTTTTATAAAAAAGAGCAAATAAAATTTATATAGATAGGTTCCTTATAATTTCGTCTATTCAAAAAAAGTATCAAATAATTTTATCTTTTAAGTAAAATAGGTCAAAAACAATTTCGTCTCAAATTTTAATTTCGGGTTTTAGAACCTGAAATGTTTCGTCCTCATGTATAGTTATAAGCTGTATGAGAGATGTCTGGGGTTCTAAATAACTTATGTATATATATGCAGTTTAATCATTTAGACTGTCACCCGGTTTAATAAATGGATTTCTAATATTGGAACATCCACTAGTAATATTAAAAATAATACGCTTTGAACTCATTCTAAAAAAATGATATATTTATTAAAACTTTCAATATTAATTAGCCGGAAAAAAATAAGCCCAAATCAGTTTATAAATTTATTGTTAACGCCCATATGCAAAATTGATTCGATTTTTGGCATATTAAACGTGAAATAAAAAGTTTAATTGCAGATTTAAATATTAATAACTTAATGTAAATGAATAACCAATGTTACAGAAATAGCTTACCAAATAACATTGAAAACCTACTCGAGAACTTAGATGAAAATTAACAAGAATAAATTTCAAAGCTCTTGTAGTGCTCTGAAATATTCACCACTTTTTTGTAATTATTGACATGCATAAAGCCATATATCATTAATTTAACAGGTATTTGAATCTGGGACATATGAGGAAAGCCAGTCATTTGTTAAAGATTGGTAACTGGTTTTTTTTTTTTTTATTTTTTTCAGTTACAAAATGAGGTTATGCCTCAGTTTTTTATTAAGCATAGTTATTATTACAATAGCTAAGATATATTGCATTGGATTACTACAACTACCAAGTACCGAAACTTAGACTATTTTATCTACGACCTAAACCTACCAGAGTATTCAGTGAGTATCCTATATGTCCCACTCATATACCCAACCTTTTTTTGCATTTTACTTGTCCACTAATAGTATCTGTAGTGCTGCCGCCGTCTCGTATCTCAAGCCATTTTTTAAATGCTGCTGCAACCTGGCCTGTATCTCAATCCACTACCTTCTTACTAGTATCTGTAGCATGATACATGCCCTTACAAAGTTCACCAACCCCAGTACTTCTCCCATTCCTCTTCTGGTTACTTTCCAGTTGTTTTCTTTACCTCTACCTCATTTTCTTTCTTTCAGTTATATTCCTACTCCCAATCCAAGTACCCGGAAAAAGTGGTTTGCCATTAGCGAACCCAATGGTCTCTCTCTCCTTGGTATATGCTTCCATAATACATGTCCTTTTCCTTTGGTGTGACTCTGGCGGTCTGATATTGGTAGAGCTTCACCATAAACCCTTTTTGTCGTAAGTTTGCTTTTAGTCAGTCCGCTTCTTAGTCAGTCCACTTCCGGTTCGTTTACGTCCGATTTCTGTTTAAGTACCGTTGGAAGTCGACTACCTCTTTGCTCGGGGTTTGCCAAGTATAGTTTCCTTTTGTCTTATGGTTCTGTGCATAACACAGTGCCTGTGCTTTCCAGGATCTATGCGCCCAGTTTTGTGCGTAACACAGCGCCAGAGCTCCCAATACGAGTTGGTATAACCCAGGAAACAGATTTGTACATCCGAGCTCAGAGTCCAGTTACCATAATGCAGGTAAATTTTCAAAATCGTCTCTGGTGGGATTTGAACTCTGTACCTTTTGTTACAACTACTTGGAGGGTGACAACAATTCAACTACACTATATATTGGAATCAAATTATTAATCTGGGCAACCCACTTAAGAATTCTAAATTCGGCTACTCCAATTCTAAATCAGGACAACTGGATTCTAAATTGGGCGGATTCTTATCTGGGGTACAATATATATATATATAGTATAAATAAATAACCAATCATATTGAAAAAAATCGTTTTTAGTTAATCGCAAATAGTTGCTACATAGTAAAGTCTATTAAGTAAACTTATTCAGCAGATCAAAATACACTTACCACAAAATTTTCATAAGTATTGGAGAACTTTTTATTATTTAGCTTTTAACTTTTACATTTGTTGAATATATTTTTTAAAAAATTTTAATTTTTTCGTCAAACGTAAAAATCAAAAGTCAATTAATAAAATATTCAAAAATATTCACCAATACTTATAAAAATTTTGTGGTAAGTGTATTTTGATCTGCTAAATAAAGTTATTTAATCGATTTTTTTCAATTTGCTTAGTAAAATTTAGACTTTACTATGTAGCGACTTTTGTTGATTATGGGTAGCTTATTTTCAGATCAAAGACGTTTTTGAGTTTTTTTAAATTTGATTGGTCAATAGTCCTATCATTAGGAGGGAGGGGGATTAGGACCTATGTAAACCTAATTACGTGATTTACTGCACTTCCCTTACTTAAAATGACTAAGACGGTCCTGAAAGCTTAGATTATGTAACACACCACTCAATTCAAATAATGATGCATATTGTATAACAAAAACAAAAGACACAAATTCAAACTTCTCAAAACATATGACGTTGATACTATAAATTTTGGCTTGTGATCCAAAATTTTGGATCTTTCGAATGGATTAAAGTATTAGTTGCTTAAATAAAATTGATTGTAGTATATAACCTTTACAACTTTTTATCAATATCATTAAAATCGGGGCCCCAATAGTACTAAATCAAATTTTAGAATCTCAATTTTTTGGTCAAAATTTAATGCTTTAAAATTTCGATTATCAAAAGTTTACAATATTGAGATGTTATAAATTGATAAATTAATATGATGCATTTAAATTAGAGCTTCAATCCTATTTTTGACAGGCAATTCGAATCCTATTAAATCCGGATTGAATCCGTATTAGATTACATATAAAGCTGGCTTTTTAGCACGTCTTTAGATCCGTTATTTAAGTTCTTTGATCAATCCGAGTAAAAATCTCTGATCTGGATATCTGAATCTGTTTAGATTTAAAGATCAATTTGGGTTGTTGGATTAAGGATCAAAGCTCTAATTTAAATTAAATCATATAAAAATAAAAAATAAAGTGATTTAAAAAAAAAAGGGTCCAATAAATTTTTTATTTATTATCTTTGGCCCATGGGACCACTTCACCCACCCGCCCAATTTTTCAAAAAAAAATTTTTTTAGCTAACATTAGCTTTATATATTCATTATCATCATTAATATATATCTCCTCATTGTAATTTTTATATGGCAAAGCCTTTAAAAACTTTTTTTTTTCGAGGCAGTGACGATTTTATGCAGAACGATCACATAAAAGTTTATTATGTTACCTGATATTGCATCATAGTGCATAAGAGATGCTGTGAAATAAGAGGCGATTGGTTGTATGGCAAACTTTAATTCTGGCTTACTAAAGTAGAGAAATAAGCTTAGTAAAATTGGGCGTAGGAATAAAAAAATTGATAAAAAAATTTTTATCAGGCAAATTTGCCTGTTAACAGTTTAAGAAATAACTATCTCACTTAAATTACCAATAAAATTGCAAATAAATTATTAAAAAATAAAATAAATCATAAAATTATATATATATATATAGTATATTCAATGAATATTCAATAAATATATCCAGTGAAATTTTAAATATTTGAATATTTATTCAGTAAAAAATTATATATTCGAATATTTGAATACAGTCAAACCTCCACATAGTCACCCTCTATATAATCACAAAACCAATATAATCACGGTTGTCTATTCACCGATCTTTTTACTATTTAATTCAATTCTATATAGGCACATTTATATTATAATCACTATCACAAATTTTTATTAACGGGCTATATAAATCGTTCTCTATAAAATCACATTTATATTAGTCAATAATATAACCAATCAGAGTGAGCCATGAATTATTGCGTACGTTTTATAAATGCTATAGCGATTATAAATTAATAAATTCCACGCCATTTTACTTATTTGCGCGGGTAACACAAACCAAAAAAGAAAATGCGATTTTGTAAATAAACTAAGTGCGTGAGTTTTAACGTTAGAGGTTATAGGGTAGAGTTGATGCTTAACATTAGAAAATTTCATTCCCGCCATTTTTAATTAGTGCGATTTAAACATTAGTTTTTTCGTACTTACGCGTGTTCGAATTCTTCGTCGAGCTGATCCGGAACTCTCTGATTGGCTATTTTCTCTCCAGGAGCTTGTATTACTCACGCAAATAAGTGGATACATTACACATAATCAAGAAACCCGGTCTCTTGCATTCCAGTTAATATCAAGGGGTACAGTATTTTATATGGGCATTTACGGTAACAGGTAACATACGGCATGTACGTATATACCAGT
Source organism: Gigaspora rosea (assembly GCA_003550325.1). Taxonomy (NCBI): domain Eukaryota; kingdom Fungi; phylum Glomeromycota; class Glomeromycetes; order Diversisporales; family Gigasporaceae; genus Gigaspora; species Gigaspora rosea. The sequence continues at coordinate 99,508 of QKWP01000283.1, read as the reverse complement.
ACTGCAGTACATGTACGCACTGACCAGGTGATGATAAATAAAAGTTGAGTAGCAAAACTATAAATCTGGGCATCTGTATTTTTGAATGCAAATGCTAAGTTTGTAGTCGTTACCGTTCTGAATAGCAGCCACACACACAGCATTCAATATTCTTTGTTAGCCTTTTTTTTTTTTTTTAAAAAAATGCGAATTTCAGGTAAAAATTTTGTACAATACGAAACGAATACAAATACGTTTGGAAGAGTTTAAGATTTTAGTCAAGCAGAAAACGTTTATTGCTCAGTAGGATCAAAATGTAACAAATCACATTTCAACAAGTGCGCAAAGGTAGGATTTTAATATATAACCCTCTTTGGTTTAAAAAAATTGGTTTACTAACTAAAGTAATTTATAACACCCAAGTAATGACCATTTCAATAATTACAGTAAAGACCATAAAAAGATAAAATTGAAAGTTGCTTCTTGTTTTTGGTCTTTTCATAGCACCATTCTTTAAGTTTTCTTTGCAACATCATCAGTTCGTTCTCCTTGAACCCTTTTATGACCTCGAGACTTTCTTGATATCTAATAACTTTTTCTAGTGCTTCTGTAGCTTTAGTAATAGTTGGAGGAGAAGGAGGAGGATCTTCATCATCATTGTCATCAGTTTTTTTTTTTTCTTCGTTAAACTCGTAATTCACTATTTCGACAATACCTTTATCTGTCAATGCATCCTCAGTTACGGCCGGTTGATCGATTAGGTTGGTATACTCTTCAATATTGCTTATTAATTCACGAACTCTTGGATTATTTTCATTCGAAAAATCTTCAACTAGCATGTCAACATCATCATCCTCAGAGATCACGTTTTCAGGTTCGTTTTCTGGCCTACTTTCTTGTTCATTTTTTGTCCTACTTTCTTCTTGTTCATTTTTTTCTAATTCAGGCATAATTCTGGTGGCCTTCCAGCAATTTCTTATAGTGGTATCACTAACTTCACTCCATGCATCCAAAATGAAGTCGATAGCTTGTCGTATAGTAAGTTTCCTATTTATAAAAAAAGTTAGTGCAAGGAGCAATAAACATAAAACAAAATTTTTACCTTTGTTCCTCATTCTTTTCAAATTGTGAGAGCAAGTAATTACAATAGAGTTTTTTGTACTTCGATTTAAAGCATCTCATTATACCAGCATTCATAGGTTGAATATGTGTGGTCATATTAGGTGGAAAGAAGTGCACAGTGATATTTGTGAGGTAAGAGTAATCTGGGACAGATTCTCTTCGAGACCTTCCTCGGGAACCTTCCTTGGGACCTTCCTTGGGACCTTCCTGGTGTCCTTCCTTGAGACTTTCCTCATGGTCTGCCTCGGGACCTTCCTCGTGACCTTCCTTGGGACCTTTCTCGTGCAGATCTTTCTTGAAATTCTGGCTCTTCTAGTTCTTCGGGTTCTTTAGAGTCTTTAGGCTCTTCGGAGTCTTCAGACTCTTTGGGTTCTTTGGGTTCTTTGGGTTCTTTGGGCTCTTTGGGCTCTTTGGGTTCTTTGGGCTCTTTGGGCTCTTTGAGCTCTTCATGCTCTTCGAGCTCTTCAAGCTCTTCATCATCACTTGCGGATTGGTTTTTTTTGATGGTCTGTGGAAAGGTGCGTTATCAACCAAGAGCAAAATCTTCTTATTTTGGATACGAAAGCCATCATCAATAAATTTCAACTATTCTTTCCATATATTACTTCTCATCCACGCTTTTTTGTTGTCTCGATAGTCAACCGGTAATTGTGATCGATTTACTCTATTGAAAAATTGTGGTTTTTTAGAGGAACTGATGACCAATGGGCGAAACTTGTCGGAACCAGTCGAATTGGAGCAAAGTAATACGGTTACTCTTGATTTATCCTGAAAAAAATTTTTATTTAAAAATTTTTTTTAAAAAATTTTTTTTTTTTTTTTTACCTTTTTTTTTCTGGCCGTTGCTTTATTAGAAATAGTTTGATTCGGAAGTAATCGGTAAAACAGGCCTGTTTCGTCGGCATTATATACATCTTCTGGATTATACTTGGAAAGAAGCTGTAGGTAGGTTTTCCAAGGGTGCACTTGCCACCTCACCATGCAGTACAATTTTTCTTAATCCATTTCGTTTTTTAAACTTAGTAACCCATCCATTGGAAAATACAAGGGATTCTTCAGATATGCCAAATTCATTTGCAAAATGTTGGCCTTTTTCCTTTATTATTGAATCTGATATAATTATTCCATTGGTGGTGACCTGCTCAACCCATATATTCATAGCGAGTTCTAACTTCGGATGCTTCACTGGATGATGACGATAGGTTTTCTCAGCTTGTTCATTATTTTTAAGTTGATCATACTCATCAGCACGACTTAATATTTTTGTTACAGTTGAATGATCAATAAAATTTGGATAACGTTTTGTAAACTCTTGTGCTATTTCTTGATGTTGATATAGCGGATTTTTTTTTGCAATTTCACAGATTTCTTTTTTTTGCATGTCACTAATGTGACAACACGTTTTTTTAGGCACTGATTGAGGAGGCATAATGTCCAAACTGAACTGTAAAAGGTTATTCGCTATAAGTCGACATTACGATAATTAAGGCTTTATAAATCTTTTTTTATTTTTACAGATGCCATCGTGACAAACATAAGGGGCTAATGTGAGAACAATCAAAAGCATGGACCTGAGTTGTTATCAGATGCATAATTATTTGTCTCTTTAGTAAATAAAATACCTCGATTTATCTAGGCATTTTCTAAATATAGGTAGGTACAAATAAGGATGGGGTTATTTTAGTGTCAGGTTTAATCAGGATTTTTTTTTTTAACTCCCACGGAGACGCTCAATGACGTACTTAATCGGGATGTAGGTATTGTTCAAGAAAGTTCATCGATTATTAATTACCTATCGAATTTGATTTTAATTAAAAAAGAAAAGCACGATTATCATGGTTCCTAAATTAGAGCAGACAAAAAAATGACCTCACCCAGTGTTGTACACGGACATTGTCCCGCCGATTTTTCAGGGACGCAGACAGACCGGGACAGGACATCCGGGACATGTCCGCAATAATGTCCCAACATGATACATGTCCGCCGGGTAAAACCAATCAAATTGCGGAATTATACGAATTTTATTGGTAGATGATCACGTGTTGAGTCACAAAATGTCCGGGACAAAAAAAATTCTGGGCGGACATGTCCCGGACGTCCCATCCCGGACTGTCCGCCGTCCGTGTCCGTGTCCCATGACAACACTGACCTCACCCACCCGAGTAAGTGCGATAAGCAAAAAAATGGAACTAAAAATGCCGAAAGTGAAAAGCCCTTTGGATTTAAGCATCGAAACTAGAGATTGGTTCTTGCGTGTGTATGATTCTGAATCGTGCGCGTTTAATGCGCATGTTTTCGAATCATGCGCATTTTATCTGATTAAATCTTTTTTTTTTAATCCGCATTAATGCACATGTTTTCGAAACATGCGCATTTTATCCGATTAAATCTTTTTAAAAAAAAAAAATTTTTTTTAATCAGCATTAGATTCGGAATCATGCTTAAAAAAAAATTTAATCAGATAAAATACGCATGATTCGAAAACATGCTTAATGCGAATTTAAAAAAAAAAATTTTTTTTTTAATCATGCGCATTTTATTAAAGCAGACTTATCTGTATAGAGAAAATCGAGCATTGCTAGGGGTAGGGGGCGGGTCGATATAACCAGAATGAAAATTCAGGTTCGCAGTAGAAACAAGGATACATTTTCTACATACCTTGTCGATATCAATATATACTTTGCACAAATTACCTCATATTTACCTAACTATACTCTAAATTCATATTACTTCATTGCTATCAACATTACTCCATACTTACTATATTTCATTTCGATCAAACGATCAAACAAAATAGCTGGATCAGCATATCACATGCTTGATCCGAACTGATTCGAGGCAAAAACTGCCTCGATACTTCGTATCGAGCAGTTTTAACAAAAAATTTTTTTTTTAATCATGCGCATATTATTGCGCATTTTATCCAATTAAATGTTTTTTTTTGTTTTTTTTTAATCATGCACATATTATTGCGCATGATTCTAAACAAGTTAGTCAATTTGTGCTAAAAAAACAAATTTTGCATATTACCTTTACACGGGTTTTCCGGTTCATAAAATAAATTAAAATAAATATTAGTACAGTACTTTGATTCTAAATCTATTATTTGAATTGGTAAAAAGAACTTAAACAGATTTAAGAATGTGCCCCAAAACTAATTTTATGTATAAATTTAAAATGGATTTGATAGAATCCGACACTAATAAATATACTGTATATATAATTTCTTTATAATCACAAATTATATTTTTATTAAATTTTTATTATTATTGTGACTATATAGAAACCCCTCTCTAATAGTCACTTCTCTATATTATCACCACTTTTCATATCCCGAAGGTGTTATTATATGGAGGTTTGACTGTATTCAGTAAATATTCAGTAAATATTATTCATCGAGTTAGACCTCTAGCTGTGCATTTTTCTAGTAATAATACTATCGATATGAGTTGCATATAGTTATCAGAAAATTTTATACACAGATATGATCAATATATAGCACTTAATCATTTTATATTAATTATAAAATATCGTTATATATCAATTAAAATATCATTATATATCGATTAATTGGATAAAATCAATATATATCTATAATCGATATATATCATTTTTTATATTAAATCGTTATATATCTATAAATCAATTATAATCATAATTATTTAAAACAATATATAACGATTAGCAGTTCTTTAACGATTACAAAGTGTTTTGACCGCGTCACAAAAATTTCAACCCAGATCACCATATAAAAAAAAAAAAAA
>QKWP01000283.1:66444-93498 GCA_003550325.1 Gigaspora rosea | reverse complement strand
TTTATTTTATTTTATTTTATTTATTCCTTACTTCTTTCAGAACTTTGCAAGAAAACAACCTAACTTTCTGGCACTTTGCAAGAAGTAGTGAATATAAGTGAATATAAGCGAATATAAGCGAATATGAGTGAATATAAAGAATATAATAGTTTATTTTTTTTTGTTTTCATTTTTTTAATTTTTTTTGGTTTCGTTTTTTTTGGATTTATTTTTTTTATCATTTTTTTATAATAATATATAATATATATAATATTTAAAATATAATATATAATAAATAAAATTGGGCTGGTTAGTCGGGACAGGGTTATCGATGTTAACAATTTTTATCATAAAGTCTGACAGGTTATTATAAAATAACTCTGTTCAGCTAACAATTAGGTCTTGGGTAAAGATTGTTGGTAGCAAAAGGCCACCATGAAGCCTGAGTCATCTTTTTTTATAGAGTTGTAATATATTATTTTAACTTCTCTTCTGCATGTAATAAATTATCAATTTAATAAATGAAAAAGAGCAAGGTCTCAGTTATAAAACGAAAAAAAATAAAAAAAAAATAAAATTTTATATTAAATAGCAAAAACTTGTGAATATTGTATATTTAATAAATTAAAATATTATATAATAATAATAAATAAAAAAAATTATAATTAAATTGCGAAAACTTGCAAAAACTTGCGAATACCTGTAAAATGTTCAAAAAGCATGATTATGTGAATATAATAATTATTAATTGATATCATATCAGATATATATCGATTAATATTGATATATATCGATTACTATCACTATCAATAGAAATCGGCAGGGGTGATGGGTATTGATATATATCTTACCAGTTAGTAATCAATATATATCTATATATAAAATTTGCTGTTTATCTCTGAACACAAGTTTTTCAATTATGTAAACAAGCATGCTTGTAATAACTAGTAATTATTATATTTTAAAATTTTAACATATTTAATAAACTTCCACACTATAGTATTTTCACATAAGTACAATAAGATAAATAAAAATTATTACTAAAAGGATGAGCCATGCATTTAAGTAAAAGGTTAGTTCTAACTAATCAAATATTTTAATATGGACAGAACAGTCATGACACAGAATTAGTTTTAGAGTAGAGTTTATATTAAACAAGCATAGTAAGTTTTAGAAAGTTAAATAAAAATATACATTTTATTTTAATTTGATTTCATTATAACAACAATTATTTATAATTCAAGCTACTTTTTATACATAACTAATATAAATTTTATCAAAAATTTTCTTGTAACTAATCAGTTTTTGATATACGAACCAATAATGAATTTTAACTATGCTGTATATATATGCATGCATGCATGTATGCATGCAATATATTATGCATATACATAGTAGTAAAAATATGATTTTGCCCACCTCTATATATACAATGGGTTAGCTTATTGTCTGAAGCGTAGTGAGAACACACCTGTACGAGTAAACTTGAATGCATGTCTATGCAATATTAGTCAGCTACGGCCAATAAAATTTGAGGATTGATAGTTCCCGTGATAATCTGCAACTGTATTTGGTATTATACATGTACAATATTTTGTATATTTATATTAAACGGCTATTAATTAAAAATTATATATTCATATTGCTTCGGACCCATATCAGATTCTGATTTTTCTAGTTACAGTAAAGTAAAAGTATGGTGAAATTGGTATTATGAAGTATACCAGCTTGTTGATAAAATAATGTTAACAGAATTAGAAATAGGGTTTTGCAATTTGATTTAATTTGTTTTGATATGTCAAATCAAATTCAAATACAAAAATTTCAAATAAATCAAATTTAAATTAGGGGAGTAACAAAAATTAGATGATTTTTTAGGGGGGGAGGGGGGTAAAAAAAGTTGAAATTATATATAAGAACCTGACTATTTATATATTGAGGAAGAGGGAGAGGGGTAGGCCTCTGATAAAAAATAATCAGGTGATTAATGACACTGCCCTTATCAAAATATTTGATTTAATTCGACAAATATTTGAATATTCAATTTGATTTTTATTAAGCTCTTATATTTATTAGCTATTTACACAAAATTTTATTAAGATAACTGTCTTTTTTGTTTTATATAACTAGAGGTATTTTGATTATAAGAACATTTTTTACTTAATATACAAAATTGATTAGCTTAATAAAATTTTGTATAAATCAAAGATTTTGAAAAAGGAATATTATATTCATAACATTTGTATTATATAACATTCTATTATTTAAACTACCAATTAGAGTTAAAGTTAGGTTAGGGTTAGGTTAGAGTTAGTGCTTAATGTAAAATTGTGAGAAGGGTATTTTTTTAGTTACACTACAGGGGTTATCCTAGTTAAATTTTGAGTTATTTATATAAAGTGTTATATAACATGGTGTTATGAATATAACTTTCCTTTAAAAAAATCATAAAATTTTAAAATTTTTAAAAATTTACAAATATATTTGATTTGATCAAATCAAATTCAAATCAAGGGTTAATTAAATTCAATCAAATTCAAATATGCCTAATATTTGATTCGATTTGACTTTAAGAAACTCTAATTAGAAATAAAGGAAAAAAATTAATATATAATAACTAATTTACTTATAAACAAAATAAAGTTTTATATGTTGCAATAATTTGTAATCAATTAGATTTTTATTTTATTAACTAATTTTTAAAAAAATTATATATACATTTTTTAAATTTTTGATTTTTATTATTAATATTATGTTATTTTGTAATTTTATTAAGATAAATTTAATATAATTTTATGATTTTCGGTTTTAAAAATAGTGTGATGGTGATTTTAAAATAATTGTAACTATATAAAAATAAAATATTATTATTTATATCAAAAGTAACTATAATGAAATCAGACTGTATATTAATTTATTTGTTATTTTTTAAATTTATTATCTCAAAATTAGAAACTTAACTGAATTGGCCAAACCAGTTCAAAACCAAGAAGTGATCCAACCTACTCTGGAACCTTGTTTGAAATATAAACACTACTAAAATCTATATACTAGAGTTGGAACCTCAAAAATTTTTTTAATCTGAATATAAATAAAATTAAAAAGATTAATTTATTTAAATCCAAATATAAAACATATTTAGATTATAGCTATTATCATAATTTCTAAGACACCAGTAAAAATTGGTCGAATAATTTTCAGACCAAAATATCAGCTGATCAAAATCGTAAATTACTTTATGATAATGTACCTAGCTTTATATATTTTGGATTGTCTAGGCATGAATTCATAATATTTTAATATTTTGAACAATAAAAGCAACCATATGAATTGTTGTAATATATTAGACTTTTTTTAGAAAAATTTTTTTATTATATGGCCTGTTGTAATTACGGGACCTGGTAATAAGAAACAAGCGAAACCGGAATCATCCAGGGCGGTTCCCAAAAGTGCAGTGACGTAACTTATGGTGGCCAGAACAAAATTGCCGACCAAAAATTCTTCGGCCTAAATTAGGTTAATGCAGGCCAACTACCTAATTACGTCACTCCAATTTTGGGGGCCATCCTGAAACCGAGTTTGCTTTCTCAAAAATAAAGCCAATTGATAATAATAGTTAATCGAATTATTATTTAAATGTAGAAACTGTTACAATTACATATTTACTATTTTGGTTTTCTTTTTAAAAAGTCGGTACATACTATCGTCTAAACATGCACAGTTTTCAGTCAACACTACTACATAACCAGTTTATAATTTTTAGAAGTAGCCAATCATATTGCAGATTTATTTGATCATGGAGAATATGCGGGTGATGTAGGACTAGATGAAATTTAAAACCCTTTAGTGACATTAATCAATAACTAATAATTCAATGTAAAATACAAACCTATAACGAGGAGATGATGGTGAAGCAGAGTTTATTGACGAAGAACCAATTGTCGGACTATATGTAGCCGCATTGAGACCAGGAGCTGCAGTAATTGATGAGACCGGACTATATGATGAACTTGCAGTTGGAGTGTAATTAGCAGTAGTACTTGGAGATGATGGTGTATATACAGGAGATGTTGGACTAATAAAAGCATATAATAATCGTTAGTTTACAACACGACTATTAATTTATGTCACGCTGATGCGGAAATATTAAACTTACGAGTAAGATGGTGATGTTGGAGAGTAATGAGGTGATGTTGGAGAGTATGTTGGAGACGTAGGAGAGTATGTTGGAGATGTTGGTGTATAATTAGGTGACGTTGGCGAGTATCGTGGAGAGGTCGGCGAGTAATTGGGTGAAGTTGGAGAATAACTTGGAGAAGTGGGTGAATACCTCGGTGAAGTAGGTGTATAATTGGGCGAGGTAGGGGAATAGCTTGGGGAAGTTGGTGAATAACTTGGTGACGTCGGCGAATAGCTTGGAGAATTCGGGGAATAACTAGGGCTTGTTGCCTGTCTATTATAGCTTGGTGTTGCAGAAAAACCATTACCAATACCTCCGATACCATAAGGTTGAGGGCTCGTAGGCGAATAGTGGGGACTAGTTGGACTATATGCAGGACTTTGTGGAGTAAAAGCAGGAGCTGGAGAGTGAGGATAAGCCGCTCCTGGGGAACTTGGAGAGTAAGTAGGCGATGTAGGACCATAACCTGGGCTTCCTGAAATATATGGACTTGACCATGGAAAGTTTCCACCAACGGTAATTGTCCTTGTATTTCCAGGTTCAAGAACCGGTGAAAATGCCGGTGAAGAAGGGGCATAATTATATTGGGGTGATCCACTACCATACGTAGGAGACATCATATGCGAAGGAGTTCGATTACCAAGAGCATAAGGTGTCATAGGTGCGTTCATAGGATGTGAAGGAGTCATGCTACCCATACGTCTTGGTTCAGAAATACCAAAAGGAATTCCAGATTTTGCGCTTTCGCTAGCTGGAGCGGTTGTTTTCAGCATATCTTGGTCAAGATATATATCAAATTCCCCAGTCCCTAGAGGTGCAACTTGTCCTAACATAATATTTTCCGCAACTCCATTACACTCATCAACTTCACCAGCGGCAGCAGCTTCCATTAAAATCTCTACTGTCTCTTCAAAAGAGCATCTCATCAAAGCACCGGTTTCAGCTCTGTTTATTCCATGACGGGTAATCGCCATTAAATGACCACGAGAAGTCATCACATCACACAAAAGAGCCAAATGACGATAATTGACATACGACCCATCAAATTGTATTACGTCACGGAGTTCTTTCAACAACGCAGCTCGTGTCGCCTCAATGCCTAAAACTTGCATAATTTCTACACAATTATTAGAGTAAGTGCGCCTGTAATCGACGTGATCTACGTTTAACACTTCTTGCAGGTTGGTACCATCAGTTTCGAGTATTGTCTCATCTTCTTTGACTATTTTACCTGCATCATTAATGTAAATGCGAGTTTTTTTACTTTCGGTCAAATATACTCGATTAATTCCTTTGATGCCACGAAGACCAATGGTTGTCAACATATTATTTTCAACACGTTTTAAAAACACGTCTTCTTCGATTTTGTGTCCAGAGTCATCTGTATCTTTATCAGTACCAGGTGCAATTTTAATCCGACAACGGATAACTTTCAGTTCAGAATTGTCATCATTCCATATAGCGTGAATATCATCCTTAAAACTTTGTTGTATTTTGCGTCCAACCATATCCATTTGGAGTTTCTTATCAAGCATCACACCATGATTAAGTTCGAAACGTAAAACCCATGGAGATTGGTATCCACCTTCCTCAGATTCTTCACTTTCTTCCATTTCATAATACAGTTCTACGAAATCTTTATCCGCTTCAATATTAGAACTATGAAGACTAGGGTCATACCATATCTCTGTACGTTGTGTTACAGTCTTTAGCGTAGTATACTCTATTGCACTTTGAATTTCTTTAGCAGCTTCCATTGAATTTGAATATTCGCCTATAAGAAATACATGGAGGGAAGGTGTTTTTATGTTTTTGGCAACATTTATAATTTCTTTAAGACGAGGAACACCGAGAGTGACGTTTTTACTCGCAACACCAGCGTAATGGAAGGTGTTCAATGTCATTTGCGTAGCTGGTTCTCCAATAGATTGTGCGGCAACTGTTCCAACCATTTCACCAGGAGAGACAAGAGATTTCCGGAACCTTGATTCGACTTCACCCAAAACCCATTTCAGTGCTTGAGAATTGAGATGGAATTCTTCAATTACACGTCGACTCGCTAACCATGACCTCAATAATATTTTAAATAAAGTAGTGGCATTAGTCTGTGCTTCATGACTAATCTGATCGTTTCCTTTAACTACCACCAGTCTCGACATAACCTCTTCAACGCTGTTTATGACATCAATATATTGCAAATCTGTAGTAGTCCAACGGGAAGGTCTAATATTAAACTTTTGTTGTGCATTTTTAATAAGACGTTTAATATTAACTGGTAACGGCCACTTATTATCACCGTTTGTAAAAATGTCTCGTTGCAACATTTCGCGGTCTCGCTTTAACTGCACATATTCTTCAACAATTTTTTCTCTAATTATTTCTTGTTGGGTTTTAGGCTTTTTGGGTTGAACTAAATCGGTGTCATCTTGTTGGCCAGCCTCTTTTTCTTTATTCTTTTCATCATCTTTGAGTTCTATAAGGTATTTATTATCAAACTCTGCATTATTCATTGGTAAAGTATCAAAAGTCTGTGGTTCAACAAAGCACGCATCCATTCCATCTTCGCCGTAACAAAATTGAACAATGTCACCGAGAGAATTACGAACTGTTCCATCATATTTAACCATCACATCTTCCAAGGCTTTCACCAAACGACGTTGAATATAACCAGTTTCAGCGGTTTTTACAGCAGTATCGATCAAACCTTCACGTCCACCCATAGCGTGAAAGAAAAATTCCTGTGGAGTTAAACCACGAAGATAACAATTTTCGACAAATCCCCGACTCTCTGGACTATGATCATCCTTTGTAAAATGTGGCAAAGTGCGGAATTTAAATCCGAATGGTATACGTTTACCCTCAACATTCTGCTGACCGACACAGGCCGTCATTTGTGAAATATTAATAAATGAACCTTTTGAACCAGCAATAACCATTTGTTTGACATTATTCTCCTCTTTTAAGCTTTGTTCTGCGCTTTTTCCCGCAGCATCACGAGCGGTATTGAGTTCTTTATTAACCTTATGTTCGAATGTTTCCCGTATTGTCATACCAGGAGCACATTCCAACTTGTCCTGTTGTGCCTCCCCAATGATTTCAGCTACACGAGATTTAGCATTACTAATTGTATTAGTTATGTTTTTCATTGTTTCGTCATCAGCGATCGTGTCACCAATTCCAATACTAAACCCATTCTGTAGCAACCATTGATTGACAACAGCTTGACATCCGTTCAAAAAGTCCTTTGCCTTTTCAGGTCCCATTTCATTCATAATAACATGAACTAAACCTTGATGTGTCGCACCAACCGTCTTCTTACACACAATGCCACAAAGTAACTCTCCATCTTCTATCAAAACTTTAGTATCACCAGGAGAAATATCTGAATGTTCATTTTCAGGGTGACCAGAATGACGCAAATTGTCCGAATTTATACCTTTAGGAATAATCATACTCAAAATTTGTTTACCGGTCCATAAAGGAATAGGTTTCAAAATACAAGGAATCGGAAGACGACCATCCCAATCTAATACCCACATTAAAATGTTCATTACCAAATCTTTTGTTAAAAAACAATCTCGTTTAGTGAATTTTCGAACAGCACACAAAGTGTCCTGGACAATTCCCATTACAGGTTTGTTTGATTGGGGAGATACCACTTGCTTAGGTACCATGCAAATTTCAGAAATCTCTGCTTTAGTCTCTACAGATTGCGGAACATGCATATTCATTTCATCACCGTCAAAATCAGCATTATAAGGCGTTGTGACAGATAAATTGAGGCGGAAGGTAGAATACGGCATGACACGGACCCTATGTCCCATCATTGACATTTTGTGAAGCGAAGGTTGACGATTAAAAATAATTATATCTCCATCATTAAGATGACGTTCGACCTTCCATCCTAATTGTAACCGTACGCCACCGCTCATACCCGATGTATGCTTAAGGTCGATTCGTTCACCAGTGTCTCTTATAACATATTTGGCTCCCGGATGCACTGAAGGACCATTTTCCACTAATCCTTGAAGAAGATCAATATTAAACGGTGTAACCAATTCTGGGAAGGTCAAGTTTTGGGCAATACTTTTTGGAACACCGACTTGATCAACAGATATATTTGGATCACCGGTAATAACCGTACGTGCTGAAAAATCAACACGCTTTCCCATTAAATTTCCACGTAAACGACCTTCTTTACCCTTAAGACGTGCGCGGATAGATTTTAGAGGTCTCCCAGACTTTTGAAGAGCTTGAGGTTGACCAGCCATTTCATTGTCCATGTAGGTAGCACAATGGAACTAAAGAAAAAAGTAAATATATGTATGCATATTAAATAAAACAATTAAATTAATTACCTGTAACAATGCTTCAAATTCGTTGACAACATGAGCTGGATGTCCCTCAGCTTCATAACGTTTAACATTCTGATTAGCTTTCAATATATCGGCTAATTTGTGTGTCAAATCGTCTTCACCTCTACTAGTTCCGTCCATTTGAATGCTTGGACGAACAGGTGGTGGTGGAACTGGAAGAATTGTGATTATCATCCAGTCCGGTCTAGCATATTCTCCGTTCAAACCCATATCTTTAAGATCTGGAGGAGAAATTTTTTTTAAAATTTGATATACATCGGCAGGGGTAAGTGGCTTCCGTGTATCTTGAGATTGTTCCTGTGAAATATGCATAAACAACTGAGATAATTATCAAAATCTGAATTATTTATTAATTATTAGCACTTACATCACTATCCTTGTTACTTTTATAATTCACGTATAATTTTAATCCTTCTTTACGAATTGTAGGCTGTTTATGACCACAACCACCATGTGGTTTCTTTTTCCTGACCAGACCTAAATCTTCATCGGTTGTTTGCTGTTGCTGCTGTTTCGAAGGAACGTAATCCTCATAATCAGATCCTTTATCATCTTGATCTGCCTCCTCACCACGTTCGCATGTAGTTTTCGACTTGCATATATCCCATACAGCTTTGAGACGGCGCTTCGGATCTCTAATTTTGCGCGCTTGAATAAATTTTGCATTTGACTAAACATTTCAGTGTAGGATTTATATGTGAATTACAGAATTTGCATCCAACCAGCGTCAGTATGAACAAAAGGTGACTCACATCGTCCGTCTTTAACTTCGAGCAATTAATGCAGATACATTCGAGAATTTTTTTCACTTTAGGTAGAAATCCTATTTATGAATTGCGCAATCATTGAAGTACAACGATGTACAATAATAAAAACGATAATTTTCAGTTTTGAATAATAAAGTTTTTATTACAATCATTTATACAATTTACAACAATCATAATATTTATTTAAAAAAGAGACATGGTGACATACCAACATGAAAAACAGGCTTAGCCAATTCTATATGACCAAAGTGGCCAGGGCACTCGGACATGCCTTCACCACAAGTCTGACACTTAAAATTTCTGTCGATAGTACCCATACGAGGATCCAATAAACCGCCTTGTTTTGGTCTGTGCCCAGTTTCATCCATAGTTTCAGGATGCTCAATTAGAGCGACCGACATTTGTTTCTGTAAATGTCAGTAACAAGCAGAGAAAGAGAGTCAAATATGTTCTAAACCTTTATTTCCAATACTTGACTAAGCAAGCTTTCTAACTCTCAAAAGAAAGTAAACATACAATTTCGTCTGGTGACAAAATTCCAAACTGTACGTATTTAACTCGCCGAAGCGGCGCGGACGAGTATGCAAACTGATGTCCATTCATATTGACTATTGATCTTAGCGAAGTACTTTAAAAACACTAACAAGGCTGCCAAAAACGAATGAAAAAGCCAGGATAAATTATTTGTATTTCTCAACTTCCCAGAGAAAAGACAAAAATTGTAAGGTCTGGGAAGAAGTGAAACTTACAACGATTATTAATGATATAAAATTTGCATGTTTATATACTGATTATTGATGACGGTCTATCGCAATTTTCATGTATAAAAATGAAATGAACAAATAATATCGAATGACTGAGGGATGACAATATAATATCCCCGATTATTATAGTAAAAGTAGTATAAATAAAATGGGGTGCATTATTTGTATGCCAAGACACGTTGTACAACCAGGTCACACGGTCAAATAATATATAAAGGGTTGCTTTTTTCTTCCTAGAACGTATTTGCTCACCTTTTTTTTTTTTACCAATATTATGAATACCACATTAATTTGCCCAACTTTATTGCTTATTGCACTTTTTTTTACATTATATTTGCAACCTTAGTTACTTTTAGAATACCTTCGCTTTTTCAAGCGTACGTATTTGTGAAATATTTTCCTGTCATTACTAGAGACTGGTAAGCTGCGCACGCAGTAATAATAGAATGACGCCATGTGTAATTTATGACTAGCAAATTTTCTGACTAATCATGACACAAACAAGTTTCACAACCTTCATATATTTTTAGATATGTACGTAGTATATATAAAATCACATGAAGTTTTATTCTGTGTATATATATATATAGAATATGCAATGTATAGGACGAAATTGTTTTTGCGAAAATTATTATAAATAAAAATAAAGTATTGCTATTTCCCGAAATAAGTTTAAAATTATGCGATCGATTATGCGATTTTTATTATTGTACGCTATATGTAATTAGTTCTATTCTTCGAAATTTTTCGGACACTTGTTGAATAATTTAGGTTCTATATCGGAACTTTTCGGAATTTACTTTTAGGCGCCCAAATTACAAATTAAGTATTGCCAACATCTCCCGACAACCAATCATATTTTAGCCACGTGATCTGAGTGTCGAATTATGCGCGATGTAGGGTTTCGAAGTTCAGTTCAGTTCAGTTCAATAAAAGTTCAGGTTCAATGAACCTGAACCTAAACTTGAAAAAATTTTTGAACCTGAACCTGAACTTAAAATTATCTGTTATTAAACATGAACTTAAAATAAGTTCAGTTCAATATATAAGTTAGAATCAATTAGTTTTTTTTTTTTCACTTAGGCAGTTTCGCCAGTATTTTATTAAGATACTAAGTATATTGCTACATAATATACTTGTTTACTCCTAATTTGCAAATCTGACATTACCCGGCTGCTTTAACGGTGCCCAAGCATGACCTGCTGCACTAATTTGAAGACGAATTTAAAAACTAGAAGCTATGTTAAACTAGCCTAAGTGCCACACCAAAATGGCTTCTTCTCTCCTTCATATTCCTTTAACTAACAAGGAATTTACTAAGAACAAATAAGAAAAGGGGGTAAACAAAAAAGATCAAAGCCAAGAAAACAAGAATACAAAAAAAAAAAAAAANAAAAATGGAAAAGGAAAACAAAAAAGAAAAAAAACTACATGGTATAGCACGAAGGCTAGTTTAAAAAAAAAAAGAAACAAAAACCAATGAAAATAGAAAAAAAAATACACTATTAAAACCCGTGGTAGGTTGAATAAAAATTATATAACAATTGCAACTATTGTATATCTCTACTATAAAGCAATGCTTTAACTAATATCTTCTTCCAACTATATGTCCAACCTCAGATATCCCTAAACCATCTGACTAGAGCAACATCGTATAGAGTAGTACCAAAACTGTATTCGTAAACAAATATGTCACATGGTTGCATTTTACTGAGTCCGTCCGGATTTGGAAAATAAACACTGTCGATCGTTTGAAGGGATAAGCCAAATCGCTACTTTTTGTCAAAATTTTTGGAAAAAAAACGGCAAGAAGGTGAGAGGAGTATTAGAAAGTTTCCACTTGTGGTTTTTAAGCAGAGTGTGTTCTTCTTTAACAAAAAGCTCGTCATTTTCTTATTCCACTCTTTTGGAAGCTGATCCTGGTGCTAGATTTTTCGGTAAGTGATAAACTCTGAGCCTGTCAGCAGGCAGTCTATGAACTTTGCCTCTAAACGACAAGTGCCGTCCCAGCGGTAAGTGATGAACTCTAAAGCTACTAGCAGATAGTCTATGACCTCTATCTCTAAATAATAGATGCCGTCTTACAGGATTTCTCAAAAGTCTCCGGCTTATCTTAGTTTTTAAGTAAAAAAGTTTTTAGAAATTATATGTACAAGTAATCATCGGAAAGAGATCTGACTATCATGAGAATCAATTAGTAAAATTTAGAATATTATATAATTTTATTAATAAAATTATACAAATTTTTATGATTCTCTAAATTTTACTAATTGATTATAACTTTTTGTACTAAGTAAACTTGTTTAGCACCAAAAAATACATTAAATTAGCATATTTTATTTTTTACTTTTCTTAAAATTTGAAGAAAAAATATTTAATTTTTGAAAAATTTTATCAAAAATTCAAAATTAAGCATTTTACTCGAAAATAGAAAATTGCTAAGATCAACCAACATCTGGAGTCTTTAACAAGGAAACTCTGTTAGTATAGAACAGATTCAAGACAAAACTTGCTAATACCGGTATACCAAGATATACAATTGAGTTATTATTGCTAAGTCAAACTAAAAGCATAAATACAAAATCAGTATATATTCCTAAAAACAGCAATGAAAACTCTAGAGCATTAGCACTAGTATACTTTGAGTCAGCAGAAGATCTAGAAAAAGCATTAAAATCAAGTGTCCATTACTATTCTACACTAGATAAACAAATCCTATCTCTTAATACGCCATGCAGACAAATTTGCCTGCAAAATTTAATTTTAATATAATTGATAAAAAGTGAGGTAAGAAAGGTCCTCCTAAAAGATATCTTATTTAATCTGGTTAGACTTCAATAACATTATAGTAGAATGTCAATTGTATAAATCACGTTACTGATGATTAACACAGCATAGCAGAAACTCATATCCGATAGATTCTGAAAGTAATGTTATACAAATTATTTATATGGACAATTGAAAATCTGATATATGATTGTAGTTTAAACCCCAGCATTTCACAATTCTTATCTATAATAAGTTAAACTTAAGGTACACATGTTGATAAGTAAAATTTTTTCGTTTTGAGTGTCTTTAGCAGCAAATCTTTTCTAATCGTTTTCAATCACTTTCCCCAGAGAGTTTTCATAAGAACAAAGGTAGGGTGTTTGGTAATTGGTAGAGTTTATTGAGTTTCTACTATGTTTAAATTATAAAGCCAAACAATAGATTTATAAATTGTTATACTAACATAAAATTTTATACATTTATTAAACAGGATACACATTATAAATACTTTAACACGATTTATTTTACCCGAACTACGACACATATACGTATTATATATCCAACTACCTCTAATATGTAGTATAATAAATACGATAGGGTGATTTAATTACAGTAGTATAGACTATGTAGTAGTAACATGTTAGATGTAACATGTTTTCAGTAAAATCTAATAGCGAAAAATATAATAAAATTTCTTTAGTATTAAAAATGCTTTACTTTTATTAATAATAAATTCATTTTTTCGCGTAATTCATGTATTGAAAGAATTTTTAATTGATTTGATTGGTCAATAAACACATTTGGATCTACATCAATTAGCCAATCACACAAATGTTATAACCCGCGATTTTCTGCCAAAATACAAGTTTCTGCTATGCTGATTAACACTAACTCAAATTTATACTTATCACCATTACTGCGCCACATATTATGTTGATCGAACCTAAAAAATAATTATAGATTATTTAAATAAAGTTTAGTGATTTTTTTTAAATCTAATTATTCCCACGCTATTGTTTTACAAAAAGGATTGTTTGCTTTAAATTTTAAAAGCAATTTCTGGTATTATTTATTTATTAACTATGGTAATCAATTTTAAAAAAAAGCCATACATACATCATTAAAATTTTAATATTTGTGGACCCTGGGTCGAATTGCACAGTGGTTAGTGCTCCGGGGTCGTATTCGCAAGGTCGCCGGTTCGAGTCTAGTGGATAACAAAAACCATGTTAGGACCATGAATATTAAAAGATCTATGATGAGGCGTCAAACATCTCTCGTTTCCGGACATGGTACTATAGCAACAATGAGCTGCGTGACATAACTACAAGGTCATGCCGCATCCAGAAAAGGAAAAAATCTGACAAGAAACGTCGTAACATAAGGACAATCCACTATAAAAGGACCAAGACAAAAACAAGTATAAAGTCAAGAATACTGACAAAATTAGGAAGACAAGAAGCCAGGAATCTAAGGCTACACTGACCGAAAATGGAAGTGGCTTCTGGGGTTGATAACAAACGGCTGACCTATATAGCGACTCGGCGGAGTATGTAGTTCCTTCAAGCTGCCTATAATCCTACGAGGTACGGGCACCAAGTGTGGTTGGCTTGCTAGAGGAAGCCGGGAAAAACAGACAATTGGAGAGAGGTATAAATTAGTATAACTAGCTAAAAATAGATAGTGAAATGTAGATCGACATGTCACAAAAACATTGATATTAATAAATGAGCGCCAAATGTGCCCCAATAGCCATCGAGCCGAAGGGTTAAAAAAAAAATTTTTAATATTTTATAATAAAAGTTAGAGTTCTTGTCAATTCAAAAGAAAAACAATACTGTTTAAATTAACTTTAGCATTATAAATATTTACCTATAGAATCTAAATATCTAAAATTAGATTGATAAAATATATACGCCAACTAGCGTTTTTTATATTTATAAAAGTATTAAATTGGAAATAAATAGATTAAATAGAAATAAATAAATTAAAAAAAAGTATAAACTATTTATTGAATTCAGTTCCACTTTAAGTGAAAAGTTTATTACTGTGCAAAACAACGAAGATATATATCTTAGTAATACAAACATATTGTGGTTGTATATATTGGATATATACATATTACACGTATGTATATGTATATATACATACATATCAGATATGTATTTTAAATATAAATATTGAATAAATATAATTTTTTTTTATATGGATTAATACTTAAAGTAAAAATTTAGTAATATTTTAAGGGGTCGTGCATATTTAAAAAAATTTTTAAATATTAATAACATAATTATTTAATTTTACTATATAAAAATCGATCAATTTTAAATTATACTAAATTTTTATAAAATATAATTAATGGTTATAATTTATAGTTTAAAAACAACATTAAATCTTAATGAATATTATATTGAAATATTACATAACGGTTTATAATTTTTTTTTAAAACTATATATATATAACTTTTTGCAGGCAAATTTGCCTGCACCTATCTGACGCATTAAGAGATAACAATGTTGAAAACCATAGCAGTTTGACAGGAATAGATTTGCTTAACCTATACAAAAAAGTTAATACGAGGTAGGCATACATTGCAAACAACAAATATGCATAAGCAACAGTACAAGTCTGTCAATAGGGAAAAACAAATAGATGAAAATAGCTCTAAATAGAAAAAAAGCAAAAGGCCAGATCAAAAACTCTTGGCATTATACAGCTACTTAGCCTTACCAAATAAAAGACTTAAATAGTACACAATAAAGATGCTGCTAAAGCAGACAGTAATAACTTACTATGTGCAACTAAAGATCTAAATTGGTGGCTTTTAATAACAGAACTCAAAGAAAAGCCTACAAATATTAAGCAACAAATCATTTAGTGTTTCTAAAAGTTGATGCAGTTAAATTAAAAAAGGTGTTTATTACTTGTAGGAGCTCTAAAAATAATAATAGCACAGAACTAAAAAAAGCAAAGGGCCCTTCTTTTGACATACTTAAAATTGGTACACATTATATAAATAGTCTTAAAGCTAATAAAGAAAATCTCAATTTGCTTACAAAATGCATATTAGAAAAAAATATTGATATTATTGGATTGTGTGAAACAAATATTGGGCTAAAAAAAGGAGTTTTTATATTGGAAAAGTCAAACAATATAAAAGGTTTCTGGTCTGAAGCATAGAAGGCTAAAGGTTCTGAAATCAGAATTATTATATAATAAGAGTAGGCAAATCACATAACAAGAGTCAAAAGAATAAGTTCATACATTATGCAGATAGCTTTGATGTTTAAGGGCTTAAATATTATAATTATAGTAATATATTGCTTCAGGAAATAAAGAAATTGGTAAAGACATAGAGAAAACTATAAAGGAAGAACCATGTTGTAAAAATAGCAAAAAGAAGTATATAAAAATTATATTAGAGGACTTTAATAGCATTAGAAGTAATAAGTTAGACAGAAAGGATAAAGAAAAAGCCATACTAGCTCAAAATGGTATCATGAACTTATATCAAAATGGTTACCAGAATATATACCGGAAGCTCAACTCCAATAAGAAGAAATTCACTTGGCAAAGAAATAACTCAGCATCAAGAATTAATTATATATGGATAGATAGTTAATGTAGAATAGTACAAATGGATACAGTTACGAATAGCAACTATAAAATGGTTTTATACAGCATATGTATAAATATAAGGTAGTTGCGCAATACAGTTGTACTAGAAACCAGGAACGAAGATATATAGTTAATAAATGGTCCAAGTAAACGTAAATAGGAATTAATTACATATTTGAATATTTAATGAATTGTTGTTGATCTAGTATATCATTAGTATATTGAGATAGTAGTGGATAATTATATATTTGTCAATTTAATAGACTATGCTATTTATTATAATTTATTTATTCAGATTTGATCATTTTTTACTTTAAAACAAAAAATCATAGGATTTTTGTATATATGTTACTTTTATTTTTTTATAGCTAATGCAGTTTTTTTTTTTTTTTTGACAGTCTTGCCGGCGTTATTTTTTAGTGATTTATAACGACTATAGTTGTTATTTATTTTCCACTATTACAACCCCGACTTCCCCTGGCTTTTTGCTTTTACAACGTCCAGAAGTGACCTGTCTTACCGACCGCCACAGTGGCTGGAAATATTCGCAGGCAATTTTCGGACTGCTTGCGCTACGAGTTCATGTAGTATCTCGTAATATCCAGACTTAGGCCTCACATTATGTCTCGTGACTTCGGTTATTCCAAATCAGGGTTCTGGCACAGCTCTCGTCGTCGTGACCTTGATTGTCGATCGCTGCCCATTCTAGGATCCTAATTTGGTCTAGCCCGGCTGGCTTTCTTAAAATCGCCGCCACTTGGATTTGAACCGGCAACCTTGCGATTTGCGACCTTGGAGCATAACTGCTATGCTATCGGACCCAAGGTCGCTAATGCAGTTTTACAACAACTTATAGAAGAATTACAAATAGGATTTTAATAAAAAATGGTAATTGGTATTTTTTTGTTGATTAAGGTGAAAAACTTGATATACATAAAAAAACATTAAGAAATTTGTTATCGTAAAAAGTTTTTTATTGAATCAAAGAGATCAAATAATATGTAATATTAAGAATGAGAAACCCAAAACCTCAACCGAAATCTGAAACTGCTAGAACATCAATAATTTATTTGTTTATTATTTCCAAAGTTGGCACCGAAACCCAAATCTGAAAGTTCGGGCTTCGGATTATAACTTTCAAAATTTTATTTGAAACTTGAAACCTCACCCGACACCCAAAACCTCATTCGAAACCCAAACCTCACCTAAAAGCCAAAAACTACCCAAACTTTCTATGCATTAATGTATTATATATCTCTTTTAAATGCACTGATGTATGCTATGTATCTCTTGAATATATATTAATCGCATTGATGTATGTTATATATCTCCTTAAAGAATACAATAAAATTTGAAAATCCAGCGCCATCTGGGCTGAAATGCATCCAACAATTTATTGCATGCATGCAGTCCTTTTTGCTGTTATGATTCACAAGTATAATATGAAAGGTATAATTCCGGAGTTTATATTCTGATAATCAAGGTTGCTTTTGCAGGCATTAGTTTTTTTAATTTATTACGTAAAAACTATAAAATTACAAGTAATAATAAGTAATTAGTATGTCCATATCTAAATTACCGCAGAATTAAATAAATTGTTGGTATCAAAAGTTAACAAATATTTATTGATTTATCATTGGCAAATTTTTTCTATTGCCCTAAAATTTTGAAATCAATTGTAATAACGTTATGATATTAAAAATAAAGTTGACCAGCTTTAAAAAAACCCAAACAAACCAAGGCAGTGAAAAAAAAATAATTAAAAAAAATAATCTATGTAATGTTATAATTTATTCAAAAATAATTTTACATTTTGGGTTCATTAAAAATGGGTACTGCTATTTACGCCATGGTTTTTGCTATTTGCAGTATGAATTTCATGTAACATTAAATCATCAATCACCTTTTTCTATTTGCACCATGATAATATATGTTGCACCAATAAAAACTCTTCTTTTTTTGTAAATTAATACCATGTAAACAAGATTTTTCGCAATTTATGTGTAATCTTGAACTTTTTATTGTTGCTCCAATAAAAACTCACCTTTTTTTGTAGATCAACAGTTACTTGCGCTATTAATATTGTGTAACATTATACAAATCTTATTTTGGTAATCTAATCTAACCTAATTTTATAATGCAGGCCAATCCTAACACTTATTTCATAATGCGGGCCAACTCTTACCCTAATTTTTTAAGGCCTTAACATAATGCGGGCCAGAGTTTCACAATTTTGTATAACCTTGGGCTATTTTTATGTTGCACCAATAAAAACTTGTCTTTTTTTGTAGATTAACAGTTATTCGTGCTATTAATATTGTGTAATATTACACAAGGCTTATTTTGGTAACCTAATCTAGTAGGCCTACTAACCTAATTTTATAATGCGGGCCAACTCTAACTCTAATTTTAAATGTGGGCTATCAAATAAGGGTGCAAAATAAGATTTTTGCAATTTTTGTGTAATCTCAGAACATTTTAATGCTGCACCAATAAAAACTCAACTTTTTTTGTAGATTAACAACATATAGGGGAGCAAAATAAGATTTTTTAAATGTTCGTGTAACTATACCATGGTGAAAATAGAAAAGGTTGATTAATAATCTAATGTTATACAAAATTCATGATGCAAATAGCAAAAACTATGGTGTAAATAACAGTACCCTTAAAAATAATCAACTTTATAATAAATTTTAAAGGTTTTAATAATATTTTTGAGTTTCAGATTATAGGTTTGGGTTTCAGATTATAGTTTCAGGGTTTCGGGTTTAGAAGTTTCGATTTTTTTAAAAAATCTGAAACCAGTTTCAGATTAGAACTCTTCTGAAACTAGTTTCGGTTCGACTTCATGTTTGATTTAGACATAATTGTGTTAATAATATGCTCTATTAGCTCTCAGAAGCATTAAACAAATTTAATAGCCTAGATCATATTTATCATATTTATACTATTCACGGCTAATTCGAATATGACCAGTTCAACATAACATATTTTCGTGTAATAATGCTCATGAGCATTATTTCGAATAATGGCTCAAAATAAGTTTAATTTGGGCCAATTTTTGAAATTACACCCCTGCATGTTATTAGACCATACTCAAAAAGTAATCTAAGTATCAATAAGGTTATACCATTATAACAGAGATACAAAAATATGGGTACACAAAATCGTGCGATTACAACGAAAGTATAAAAATCAGGGAATATACGTACGTACAGTACATACACAAAAAAACCATAAATGAAAAAATGAGTATATGATCACACAGAATCATATGATTTTGTTTAATAATCATTGTTTCTTAATATTTCATAAAAAATTTTTTTTTACGCAGATTTATGGCAAACTACAAATTTTAATTCAACAAAATAACTGGTTAGTTTAACTAGCCAATAAATACCTCAAACAATTTTGGCAGCTATTATAGTAAAGATCATCTATTAAAACATTCAATATACACAGCTGGATATTGCAAATTATGCAATAACTTAACAGGTTATCTGATCATCCAAAAAATAGTTCGTAAATTTCTTTGACGATCAGCGATTATTATTTCATCAACCCAATAAAAGATCCTATGAAAAAAAAGAAATTACCAAATAACAATTAATAAACAAATCAAATTGCATCAGGTCACCAATTTTTGTGTCCAAAAATATTGCTTTTAATATCGTTAGCTATCGCAACTCATATTTGTGACTCCCTGTATTTTAAATCAAAATATAATTATGCGTAATCATGAATTTGCACATATAGATTCCTTCATCGATCTATTCTATACTACGTATTATACACTTCATCGATCTACACCATACTATGTATTACACACTTCATCGATCTATACCATACTATGTATTACATACTTCATCAATCTACACCATACTATATATTATAATACACTTCATCGATCTACACTATATTATGCTTATAAGGTGTGATAAATTCATACGTGAAAAAAATTAGTGTAATGAATTCACACGTAAAAAATAAACAAAATTTGACGAATAAGTCATGCGGACCAATAAAAATTAAGATTTTGCAGAAAATCCCACTTCAAACAAAGTAAAACCATGCACTCATTGCATTCGTTCCTGGTATAGCTACTGAATAAAAATATGAGGCAAAGGATTGGACAAAGAAAACAGGTAAATGGATTATTAAAAACACAAAAAAGGCAATAAAAGAGGATTAAAAAAATTATAGCAGAGTTCTTGATATGAACTGCTTAAAAAATGCATACATATAGAAAATAAATAGGAGACAAAGAATTTAGATAACAAATAGTGTATCATAGCAAAGTATATCATTAAGGTAGCAAACAAATGTTTGCCAAAAGTTAAGGGAGCTTTGAACAAAAAAGTGCACTACAATGACTCTTGATACATAGGAAGTAGGACGAATAAATAATATATGTCAAGAGCTAAACTGAAATAGCAAACCAAGATACCTTACTTTGATGAAGATGAGCAAGCAAACTTGATATACCAAAAAATAAAAAAATAAAGTTCCACAATTTGATTTGATCTTCAAATATTTGAATCAAATATTTAATTAAATTCAAATTCAAATTTGACTATATTTGATTTGATCAAATTCAAATATGGCCAAATTTGATTTGATTTAGTATTCCACATGATTCAGACCAGGCGAGTATTTTTAAAGATCCGGACCCAGTCTGAACATCAGTTTAGATTTAAAGTTAGGGTCTGAACTCATATCACTTAGATCTGAGTCCAGTCTAGATTCATAAAATTTATAGATGCTATAGTTGATTAAGCCCAGCATGGCGGACATTCAAATTGATTGGTTAAAAAAATATAACCAAATAAACTATATGCATAATGTAGATCATTATAAATCTAAATATAGCATTGTGGAAGTTCGTTTTGATTGGTTGTCAAAACACCCCAGAAAAAATGTTGATCGTACCCTAGATAAAGTATTGGTCATACCCGGATGAGAATTTATTGCTTTCAAAAAATTAGTTAATACTTTTTGAAGACACGCATTATAGACTATAACACATTAATTTGTTTCATAATAGCTACTTTCACAATATATATACTATTCTTTTTATAATAAGTATATTAATTTACAATAAACAATTAAGTTTTGTAATACATTATTAAACTAGATTCAAGATACGCGAACATTTCTAACCACTACTACCGTATATGTCTGAAAATAAGCTACTACCTAAAATAAGCTACCCCTGATTTTTTTTAAAAATCTTAAAAAATTCATTAGCAGTTGCTATATATAAAACTTTTTTTTCTACTAAGTAAACTTCAAAAAGTTGATTAAGTAAAGTTGTGTTGTTCAGCACATCAAAATACACTTATAGTAAAAATTTGGTGTCATTTGGATAACTTTTTATTAGTACGTTTTTCAATTTTTTCAAAAAATGCTATATTTCGAAAATAAGCTATTTTACGATTTTTTGTGTAATTTTATGGCCAAAAAAAGTAGCTTAATTTCGAACATATACGGTACTACAGTCTAACCCCGCAATAGTCACATCCGAAATAGTCACATTTTCTTGAGACTTATATACCAATCATTTGCAGTAATATAAAATTAACTCTCGTTATAATCACATGATGTGACTATTATTATGTTTTTCTCGCTATAGTCACGTCAAGTTTCTGCCAGACAGTGTGACTATAGTGGGGTTAGACTGTATAGATGTTTTACTGTGTTTATAAGCTATATTTATAACCTAAATAAATATAACAAAAAAAATTACAGTTTAGAATATAGTTCGAAATAGTATTTTTTATTAGACAAGCAAAACTAGTAGAAATAAAATCTACTCACCAATTGCTTAGATCGCCAAGCTACCTTCTAACCTTTTAAAATCTTTGTTTTTTGTCTAGATCTTGAAACTTCTGTATTCCACTGTATCCCAAGTTAAAAAACAGTACAGCAGTAAAACCCAAGATAAAATACTAACGATTTCTACATGACGTATTACAAAAAAATATTCTCATATGACATGTCGATTTTTATTTATAAAAGTACTTGTTGACTGTATAAAAAAACCAATCATATTTAAGCCAATCAAAACGAACTTCTGCTATGCAATTTCACGTGTAATCGCTAAAGATTTTGCTTTTTTTTGTGTTATTTGTTTGCAGAGCCTTAAGGCTTTCGTTGTCTTAGTGTCACCCTTGGAAATTTGGACTTTTGTTGTTGAAAATTTTTAGTTGTGTTCAAAATCTTCGCTGTCTTAATTAGAACTGTAAACATAGCATAGTTAGAACTAGACATGGCATGTAGTTAGAATTAGATATAGTATAATAGTTAAAACTAAACGTAGCATGGGTAGTTAGAACTGGACATAGTAGTTAGATTCTAACTAGATATAACACAATAGTTACCGATAGAGATATTAGAGCTAAATGTAGTACAATAGTTAGATTTGAGGCATTAGAATTGGATGTAGTATGGTGATTAGATTTGGAATATTAGAACTAGACATAGCGCAATAGTTGGGTTTTGGAGATTAGAATTGGATATAGTATAATAATTTTCAGAATATTATAACTGCATAGCTTAATAGTTAGATTTAGGATATTAGAATTGGTGGTAATTAGATTCAGAGTTAGAACTAGGCATTGGAATATAGTATGGCACGATAGTTAAAATTGGGTCATTATAACTAGATGTAGCATGGTAATTAGATTCAGGAGGATAGTTAGATTTGGAACATTAGAATTAGAAATAGTACAGTAGTTAGATTGAAATGTTAGAACTAATATAATATGGTAGTTAGATTTGGATGTTAGAATTGTATATAGCATAATAGTTAGACTTTGTGATATGGCATGGTAGTAGCATGATGGTTAGATTTGGCACATTAGAACTGAATATGGCATGATAATTTGATTTGGGATATTAGAAGCATAGTAGTTATATTTGGAATGTTAGAACTAGAAGTAGTTCGAGATATTTATGGCTAATATAGTTTAGTGGTTAGATTTGGGTGTTAGAATTGTATGTATCATGATAGTTAGATTTTGGATACAATATGGTTGTAGATTCTAGTTAGATTTAGTAGCGATTATTTGTATTTTTTTTTTTTGAATAATAAAAATTGGGGTTTCTACATTTTGTTTTTTTAAAAAAATCCTTTTTAATCAAGTAAAAAAAAAATCAATCGATTGAAATTATTATACATAACAATTTACATAACAAATTCAAAATAATCATTATACTAGGCTAATGCGTAGCATTGTGAGGCCGGAGCAAAAATATTTTAAAATTCAAAATTTTAAATAAAACTAATTAATTATTTTAATATAACTATAAATAGATAATAGTTGTATATATTTAATAATACATTATATAGTATACATTATTTAGGCCACATACATAAATAAAATTGGTTCTCGTAACCCGGCCAGGTTAATTTTTTTAAAAAAGTCAAATGTTATTTTATATAGTTTTTAAGATTACTACACATATTTTTATATAAAGTTGTTTTAGTATTTAAAAAATTTATATAACATTTTTTAGATTATAACAATAACATTCGGGTGCCAGATGCCCTTGGTTGGGTCTTAAGATGTTACGAGAACCAATTAATTTTATTTGCATGGCCTTAAATCTAATTTGTTTATAAGTGTCTAGCTAATAATTTTACTATAGCTTATACTAATAACAATAATATTAATAATGATAAATATATTTATTAAAATTATCGGTTTTAAAACGATTCAACTCATTAAAAAGACAAGGAATTGCTTGGAAATTTTTATAAAATATCTACAAAGTTTCAAAAACAAATTTATGTTTGAATATTTTTGTAAATTTTAGGCATCCAACTAATAGAATATGTAAATTTATTAAAAAATTATTTAATTGGCAGGTCTGTTTGTTGATTTTTTTTTATCAGGGATTTTTTTTTACGCGACACGCGTGCAGACAGACAAAAAATTTCCAAAATGTGGATCTGATCTAATTTTATGTAATTGATATAAAAAAAATCAAAAAAGTAATTTTTTTAGATCAAACCGCATCAAAAACGTAACTTTTATATCACCATGCGTAAACACTAAATATCTGTCACTACGCTCCGGCCAAAAATTAACTATCTAATTCTAATTCTAGCTTTAACTCTAGTATACTAAACTCTAACGAACAAACTAACCCTAACTCTAACGAACTAAACTAATTCTAGCCCAATACCTTTCTAGCCCAATACCAATTCTATCTAACCCAACACTAATCCTAAAGCTATAACTTTACGATGTATGTAAAGTACCGGGAAGAGCATAATCACATTACTCACAACATATATAAACGAACGAATTCGACTTCAATAAAAGGAAAAACAAGAAAAGAAGTTCCTTTCAATTCTACTTAAAGAAAAATAAAGAAAGTAAGCTAGTGTAGGTTGAAGAAACCTTAATTCAAGTAAAACAAAAACTTATCTTCTAGTAACTATTAGAGTTAAATCGGTTAAATGTATACACTCTCCTTTCTTAACAGTTACAATATAAAAAGGTATGCCTGATCAAAAGCAAGGATTTGTACAGATAGCCTAAAGAATGAAAAAAAATAAATTAATTATTAAAATAAAAAAAAACCTAATAATAAGAAAAAAAATTAAATAGATCAAAAATTTTTAATCAATCGCCATCTCCAACATGCTAGATTTAGCAGTATTATTGTTAATACTATAATAGCATGTAGTGTGTTAGATAGCATATTAATGTACTATGTAACGCATTAACGTGTTGTCTAATAAATCTAAATATATATGCTGTAAGTGAAAACAGAATCTAAGTAGATTCAGAATTATTATATAAAACTGGGTTGAGTTTCTCATATGCACACCCATACTCTAATTTTAATTAAACAAAGAAATTCTGAATCCACTTAAATTCTATTTCCACTTGCAACATGTATAAACAAATGAATTCGACTTCAATAAGGAGAGATACAAGAAGTTCCCTTCGATTTTACTTAAAGAAAAATCAAGGGAGTAAGCTAGTGTATGCTGAAGAAACCTTTACCCAAGTAAATCAAAAACTTACCTATTAATGTTAAATCAGTTAAATGCATACACTCTACCTCTTTAATAGTTATAATGTGCTGATAAAAAGCAAGGATTTGTACAGATAGCCTAAAGAATGAAAAAAATAAATTAATCCTTGTAATAAAAAAAAAAGCATAATAAAAAAAAAAATTAAATAGATCAAAAATTTTTAATCAATCACCATCTCCAACGTGTTAGATTTAGCAGTAAATATCTGAAGAAGCCAATAGTATGTACTTATGTTAGATAGCACATTAATGTGCTAGATAACGCGTTAACATGTTGTCTAATAATCTAAATATATATGTTGTATGTGAAAACGGAATCTAAGTAGATTTGGAATTATTATATAAAACCGGGTTGAGTTTTTTATATACAAACCCATACCCTATTCGGCCCTACAAACCAGGATTCCGATGTATTCCGACTAGGAATTTCAGGGACCTTCCATGAAATTATGTGAAAACATGCCAATCTATCGAATTTTGTGAAATTTTGTAGCAGAACTATGTGAAAACATGGCAATTTATCAAATTTTGTGAAATTTTGTGGCGAAACTACACAAATTTTGTGATTTTCACAAAATTATGTGATTTTTGTGTTATTTTGTGAAACACAACATATCATTGTCCCTGGCTTAGCATTATCATTATATAGCGTATTAGATAGCACGTTAATGTACATTAATGCGTCTTCTATTAAATCTAAATATATATAAACGAGTGAATTTACTTCGATTTTACTTAAAAAAAAAATAAAATAAGTAAACTAGTATAGGTTGAAAAGACCTTTATTCGAGTAAATCAAAAACTTATCTTCATTAACTATTAGTGTTAGATTGGTGAAATGCATATATTCTCCTTTCTTAATAGTTACAATCTGAAAAGTATGCCTAAAAAATGAGAAAACAAATTAATTCTTGTAATAAAAAAAAATAAACTTAAATAATAATTTAATTAAAACGAATATAAATGTAATTGATCGAATATTTCCAAATTTTCTTGATCACAAAAACCATGTGTCATATCTTTTTGAAAAGTGCTATAAAGCTTAGCGAGGGTTTCTTGAAAACTGTTTTTGCTTATGCTTTTTCACCATTTGATCCAAGTTCATTGTCTTTAAAAGTTGGCAAAGTGTTTGCAAAGTGCTTCTGCTAATGCTTTTCTGTCTTCTGATTTGAATAAGTCTTTCTACTAAAAAAAGTTTTTAAAGTACATCAGCAAATTTTATATATAGATATTGATTGATATATAGCACTTAATTGTTTTATATCGATTATAAAATATCGTTATATATCGATTAATTAGATAAAAATCGATATATATCTATAATTAATAGATATCATTTTTTATATTGTATCGTTATATATCTATAAATCGATTATAATCATAATTATTTGAAACGATATATACCGATTAACAGATCTTTAGTGATTACATACCCATCACGAAAATTTCAACCCAAATTACCGGGTAAAAAAAAAAAAAAAAGTTCAAAATCTCTTAAGCCCATTTGATCTGTAAGCTACCAAGGATCATAAAAATATATTCCACAAAA
>QKWP01000283.1:35310-59479 GCA_003550325.1 Gigaspora rosea | reverse complement strand
TAAAAATATTATAAAAACATTATTATTATATTTTAAAAATATATTAAAATAAGTTTTTTAAAAATATTTTTTAAACCAAAATTATTTTTAAAAAATGCTTATATCTCGTAATTTTGCTTATGAAACCATCCTTCGTATTTTAACAAAAAATCTTTTTTGCAAGATTTTGGGGTAAACACATTTGTCTAAATCATTATATTATTGATTTGTTTTATTTATATTATATTTAATATTATAAAATATATTATAATATAATATATTTATATAATATAAATATTTATATTATACTATAAATATGAAATTTATTTAGTTTAATAATGTTTTAAAAATGTTTTTATTAATATTACTAAAACAGTTTTAATATATATCATTTATATTATTATTATTAACTTATAACTAGTAATTATTCTGTTTTTTAAAATATAATAAAAACATAATAGATATATAATCATAATATTTTTAATTTTTTTATAGTTTCAGTAAAGTTTTAATACTTTGCAGGAACATACAACTAATTTTTCCAGCAAGCAATTTCTAAATTTCAAGAACGCAAGTTTTCGCAAGTTTTTGCAAATTTTTGCAAGGTTTCATTTTATTTATTTTTTTGTTTCATGTTTATTATTTTTGTTTTTTTGTTTTATTTTTATTAATTTATTTTATTCCGGCACTTTGTGAAAACCTTCGACGATTTCTGAAGTTACAAATATGAGCGAATATAATTGAATATGAGCGAATATAAGCAAATATAATCGTTTATTTTTTTTCGGTTGTGTTTTTTTTGTTATTTTTTTAGTTTCGTTTTTTGCTTTTTGTTTGTTTTTTTTTATAGCACTTTTTAGAAGTTGCGAATATAAGCGAATATAAGCGAATAAGATAGTTAAACAGAAGAAAAGAAATAATAGCTAACTACAGGGTAAGAAAAATAAGTGTATAGTGAAAGTAGTTTAAAATATTACTATTTTTTCATTTTCGGGGGTTTTTTTGGCATTTTTTTATTTTAGGAAGTAGCGAATATGAGCGAATATTAGCAAATATAAGCGAATATTATAGTTAAAACAAAGAAGAAAAGAAATAATAGCTAACTGCAGGGTGAGAAAAATAAGTATATAGAGCTAGCATTATGTGATGAAGTGCGAAAGGGTTCAAAATATTACTATTTTTTTCGTTTTGTTTTTTTCATTATTTTTTTGGGATTAGTAAAATATATTTTTAATTAAATATAATGTTTAATAATAATAATAAATAAAAATATAAAATTTTATATTAAATTGCGAAACCTTGTGAAAATATGCGAAAACATGCGAAAATCTGTAAAACGTTTAAAAATAAGTATATAGTATACAAGTGTCTGTGGGGGCGCCGCCGGCGCCCTTTTTAAAGATACAAAGTGCTAATAACAAACAAAACTCAGTTTTCTAAGATTTCACTATAGAACTTATTATTCCAGTAATGACGAAAAGTTAAATTATTTGTATTATAGTTATTATAATTTTTATTGTGGATTACTATAAAAAAATTTTGTTACAAACTAATAAACATTCTGAGTTTGCTTGAATTATTGTGGCATCTATCATGAATTATTATTAACAATTCCTATATAAAACTTGAGCGCTATACTAATAATCACAATGAATAGTTAGGATTGAGTTAGTTCGTGTTGAAATTATTATAGGTTCTATCTTATATTAATGTCAAAAACCTTACTACTGGTATTCTGGAGATACATAGTATGTAGTTTACTGACATATAATTAACATTATTTGCATCTTAATTAATCTAATATCAAAGACACAAAGTGCTCATATTGAACAAAACTCGATTTTTTAAATTCCACTAAAACCCTCACTATTCCAAAAAGTCAAATTATTTTGTATTAGAATTATGTAATTTCTATCATGAATTACTATAAAAAATTCTGTTACAAACCTACTTGACGAATAATATATTTAAAGATGAGTTTGATCAAATTATTGTGGTTTCTATCATGAATTAATATTAAAAATTCTCCTACAACTACAAACTTGTGCATTATTTTAATAATCGCAATACAGGTTTAGAATTGAGTTAGTTCGCATTGGAATTATTTAGTTTCTATCATAGTGTTACAAACCTTACTATCCTGGCGATACACAGCACGTGACTCACCACGCATGTTATTAACGTCATCTACATCCATTTCAAAAATACAAAGTACTTATAATGAATGAAACTAAATTTTTACCGTACTGTAAATTCTGCTACAGAACTTACTATTACAGTAATGACAAAAGATTAATTATTTAGTATTAGAATCCGAATTTTCTATTATGAATGCTATAAAAAATTCTGTTACAAACCTACTTGGCGGATAATTCATTTTAAGGTTGAGTTTGATCGAATTATTGTAGTTTTATTATAATTATTGTTAAAAATTCTCATACAAACCTTGCGTACTATTCTAATAATCACAATACAGAGTTAGGGTTGAATTAGTTCGCATTGGAATTATTATGGTTTCTATCAAATGTTACTGTTATTAATCTTACCATTTTGGCAATATACAGCATGTGACTCACTAATACATGCTATAAATGTTATCCATATCTCAGTTAATTCAATTTTAAAAGTACAAAGTACGTATAACAAATAAAATCGATTTTTCAAAGAAAAACAAACAGATTGACAACTGATTTATTAAAAAAAAAATTCAATCACACTTGCCAAAAAACTGTAATTAGATCATCAAAGATACAAAATGCCCATAACATTTTTTTTAAATTCAACTAAAGAACTCACTATTCTGAAAGTTTGAGTTTGATCGAATTATAGTGGTTCTATTATAAATTACCGTTAAAAATTCTTATCAAAACTTGCGTGCTATTCTAATAATCACAATACGAAGTTAGAGTTGAATTAGTTCGCATTGAAATTATTATGGTTTCTATAAATGTTACTGTTATAAATCTTACCATTTCGGCGATATATAGTGTGTGACTTACTAATGCATTTTATTAATATTATTCACATCTTAGTTAATCCAATTTCGATTTTTTAAAAAAAAATAAACAGATTGACAACTGATTTATTAAAGAAAAAAAAATTTCAATTGCACTTGCCAAAAGCCTTAATTAGAACATCAAAGATACAAAGTGCTTATAACGAACGAAACTCGATTTTTTGAAATTCCACTAAAGAATTCACTATTCTGAAAAGAAAAATTATTTTGTATTAGAATTATGTAATTTTTATTGCGAATTACTATAAAAAATTCTTTTACAAACCTACTTGACGAATAATATATTTCAAGGTTGAGTTTGATCAAATTATTGTGGTTTCTATCATGAATTAATATTAAAAATTCTCCTACAATTACAAACTTGTGCATTATTTTAATAATCACAATACAGGTTTAGAATAGAGTTAGTTCGCGTTAGAATTATTTAGTTTTTATCATAGTGTTACAAACCTTACTATCCTGGCGATACACAGCATGTGACTCACTACGCATATTATTAACGTCATCTACATCCATTTCAAAAATACAAAGTACTTATAATAAATGAAACTAAATTTTTACCGTACTGTAAATTCTGCTATAGAACTTACTATTACAGTAATGACAAAAGGTTAATTATTTAGTATTAGAATCCAAATTTTCTATTATGAATGCTATAAAAAATTCTGTTAAAAACCTACTCGGCGGATAATTCATTTTAAGGTCGAGTTTAATCGAATTATTGTGGTTTTATTATAAATTATTGTTAAAAATCTCATACAAACCTTGCGTACTATTCTAATAATCACAATACAGAGTTAGGGTTGAATTAGTTCGCATTGGAATTATTATGGTTTCTATCAAATGTTACTGTTATTAATCTTACCATTTTGGCAATATACAGTGTGTAACTCACTAATATATGCTATAAATGTTATCCATATCTCAGTTAATTCAATTTTAAAAGTACAAAGTACGTATAACAAATGAAACTCGATTTTTCAAAGAAAAACAAACAGATTGACAACTGATTTATTAAAAAAAAATTTAATTGCACTTGCCAAACAACTGTAATTAGATCATCAAAAATACAAAATGCCCATAATATTTTTTTTAAATTCAACTAAAGAACTCACTATTCTGAAAGTTTGAGTTTGATCGAATTATAGTGGTTCTTTTATAAATCTTTATTAAAAATTTACAAAACTTCTTGCGAGATTAGTTTGCATTGAAATTGTAATTATTATGGTTTCTTTAAATGTTACTGTTATAAATCTTACCATTTTAGCGATATATAGTGTGTGACTTACTAATGCATTTTATTAATATTATCCACATCTTAGTTAATCCAATTTCAATTTTTTAAAGAAAAATAAACAGATTGACAACTGATTTATTAAAGAAAAAAAATTTTCAATTGCACTTGCCAAAAGCCGTAATTAGAACATCAAAGATACAACGAACGAAACTCGATTTTTTGAAATTCCACTAAAGAATTAACTATTTTGAAAAGATAAATTATTTTGTATTAGAATTATGTAATTTCTATTGCGAATTACTATAAAAAATTCTGTTACAAACCTACTTAACGAATAATATATTTCAAGGTTGAGTTTGAT
The DNA here is from genome assembly GCA_003550325.1 of Gigaspora rosea. Lineage (NCBI taxonomy): Eukaryota > Fungi > Glomeromycota > Glomeromycetes > Diversisporales > Gigasporaceae > Gigaspora > Gigaspora rosea. The sequence continues at coordinate 54,886 of QKWP01000283.1, read as the reverse complement.
CAAATTATTGCGGTTTCTATTATAAATTAATGTTAAAAATTCTTCTATAATCATAATACGGGTTTAGGGTTGAGTTAGTTCATATTGGAATTATTATGGTTTGTTACAAACCTTACTATTCTAACGATACACAGCATGTGACTCACTAATGCATGTTATTAATATTACCACATCTTAGTTAATCTAATTTCAAAATACAAAGTACCCATAACAAATGAAACTCAATTTTTTACTGTAAATTCTGCTAAGTACTTACTATTGCAGTAATGTTAAATGGCTAATTATTTAGTATTAGAATTACCGAAATTTCTATTATATGCTATAAAAAATTCTGTTACAAATCTACTCGGTGGATAATTCATTTTAAGCTTAAGTTTAATCGAATTATTGCAGTTCTATCATAAATTACTGTTAAAAATTCTCATACAAAACTCACGTGCTATTCTAATAATTACAATACGAAGTTAGGGTTAAATTGGTTTGCATTGGAATTATTATGGTTTTTATCAAATGTTACTGTTATAAATCTTACCATTTTGGCGATATATAGCGTGTGACTCACTAATGCATGTTATTAATGTTATCTACATCTCAGTTAATCCAATTTCAAAGATACAAAGTTCACATAACGAATGAACCTCAATTTTTTTTAAAAAAAAACAAATAGATTGACAACTGATTTATTAAAAAAAACAATTCAATTGCACTTGTCAAAAAAAAACTATAATTAGAACATCAAAGATACAAAGTGCCTATAACGAACAAAACTCAATTTTTTTAAATTCCACTAAAGAATTCACTATTCTGAAAAGACAAATTATTTTGTATTAGAATTATGTAATTTCTATCATGAATTACTATAAAATATTCTGTTACAAACCTACTCGACGAATAATACATTTTAAGGTTGAGTTTGATCAAATTATTGCAGTTCTATTATGAATTAATGTTAAAAATTTTCCTACAAACTTGCGCATTATTTTAATAATCATAATACAGGTTTAGAGTAAAATTAGTTCATATTGGAATTATTATTATTATGGTTTCTATTATAGTATTACAAACTTTACTATTCTGGTGATACATAGTATGTGACTCACCAACACATATTATTAATGTTATCCATATCTCAGTTAATCTAATTCCAAAAACACTAAGTACACAAAACGAATGAAACTCAATTTTTTACTATAAATTCTGCTACAGAACTTACTATCGCAGTAATGTCGAAAGGCTGATTATTTAGTATTAGAATTACTAAAATTTCTATCATGAATGCTATAAAAAATTCTGTTACAAACCTACTCAGCGGATAATTCATTTTAAGATTGAGTTTGATCGAATTGTTGTGGTTCTATCATTAAAAATTCTCATACAAAACTTGCGCGCTATTTTGATAATCACAATACAGAGTTAGGGTTGAATTAATTCGCATTAAAATTATGGTTTCTATCAAATGTTACTTTTATAAATCTTACCATTTTGGCAATATACAGCGTGTGACTCACTAATGCATGTCATTAATGTCATCCACATCTTAGTTAATTCAATTTAAAGTGCACATAACGAACGAAACTCGATTTTTTAAAGAAAAACAAATAGATTGACAACTAATTTATTAAAAAAAAAATAAAATTCAATTGCACTTGCCAAAAAACCATAATTAGAACATGGAAAAATTAATCTAATTTCAAAAACACAAAGTACACATAACAAATGAACCTCAATTTTTTACTGTAAATTCTGCTACAGAACTTACTATTGCAGTAATGTCGAAAGGCTAATTATTCAGTATTAAAATTACTGAAATTTCTATCATAAATGCTATAAAAAATTCTGTTACAACCTACTCGACAGATAATTCATTTTAAGGTTGAGTTTGATCGAATTATTGTGGTTCCATTATAAATTACTGTTAAAAATTCTCATACAAAACTTGTGCGCTATTCTAATAATTACAATATGGAGTTAGGGTTGAATTAGTTCGTATTGGAATTATTATAGTTTCTATCAAATGTTACTGTTATAAATCTTACTATTTTGGTAATATACAGTGTATAATTCACTAATGCATGTTATTAATATTATCCACATCTCTGTTAATCCAATTTCAAAGGTACAAAGTGCACATAACAAACGAAACTCCATTTTTTTAAAAAAAACAAATAGATTGACAACTTCAATCGCACTTGCCAAAAAACCGTAATTAAAGCATGGGAAAATTCATTGGTTATGACTATTACTATTTTAATTTTAAACCTGCAATTATGATCATTTGCATAATCAATACATCATTTGTTCGTAATTGATCTATTACTATAAATTATTCTCATGAACATATACTCGTATAAGCTAAAATTTATTTACTTACCAAGCTAGCAATTAAACATTTGCAGTACATAATACTATATGACATAAGGGCCATTAACAATAATGATGTGTATTTAAAATAATTAATTTTATAATATGTGATTACGACTATTTATACCATCTAATTTTCATATGTGCAAAATGATTGGTAAAAATGTAGGAGATTCAAAGTGTGCATAACGAACGAAACTCAATTTTTTAAAGAAAAAACAAATAGATTGACAACTGATTTATTACAAAAAAAAAAAAAAATTCAATTGCACTTGCCAAAAAACCGTAATTAGATCACGGGAAAATTCATCAGTTATAACTATTACTATTTTAATTTTAAACCTGCAATTATAATCATTCGCATAATCAATGCATCATTTATTCGTAATTGATCTATTAATACAAATTATTCTTATGAACATATACTCATATAAGCTAAAATTCATTTACACACTCATACAAAGCTAGCGATTAAACATTCACAGTACATAATACTATATGACATAAGGGCCATTAACGATAATGATGTGTATTTAAAATAATTAATTTCATGAAGTTCTCATAACATGTGATTATGACCATTTATACCATCTAATTTTCACACGTGCAAAATGATTGGTAAAAATGTAGGAGACACTCGTGATAGGAGTATCATTTTATAATAGTAGGAATAGTATTGTTATTCCTGATTTTTAATCTGATATCTATCGATTATTACTGATTATTATCAATTACTATCTTAATCGATAGTCCTCGTTATGGGGAATTCAAATCGATTACTATCCAATAATGATAAAAATCGATAGTAATCCCTGTACAAATTTTGGTGATGTATGTTTGTAAAATTTAATTTTAGGTTAATTAGTTAAGCTAAGAAGAATCTTCAGCCCAAAGTTTATAGTAAAGTTATATATTTTTATTATAATTTTTATTAGCATAGTGGACATTCGATTTGATTGGCTTGAATATCACTGAGTTACACAACATAAAAAATTTTTAAAGTAACCTTTACTATAAAAAACCATATTGCCAATTAGCAATTTATGGTTTCACATAATAAAATTTTTTTAAACCGTATTATAGTGTTCTTTAACTCTTTATACGTCTTTTGTTAAAAAAGATCAGTATAGATCATATACCTTAAAAACTTTTCTTAGTGGAAAGACTAATTCAGATCAGAAGACAGAAAAGCATTAGCAGAAGCACTTTGCAAACACTTTGCTGACTTTTAAAGACAATGAACTTGGATCAAATGGTAGAAAAGCATGAGCAGAAACAGTTTTCAAGAAATTCTCGCTAAGCTTTATAGCACTTTTCAAAAGGATATGATACACAGTGGCTCTCGATATAATGGAGGCCATGGTTCCAGTTCTTTGTTCCATTATATCAAAAGCTCCGTTATATCAAAATCTCATGATATATAAGATATTATAGCAAATTATAATTTGGTTCCATTATAATTCTCCGTATTAAGCAATATCCGTTATATCGATGGTCCGTTATATCGAGAGCCACTGTGTACATGGTTTTTGTGATCAAGAAAATTTTGAGATATTCGATCAATTATATTTATATTCGTTTTAATTAAATTATTATTTAAGTTTATTTTTTTTTTATTACAAGAATTAATTTGTTTTCTCGTTTTTTAGGCATACTTTTTTATATTGTAACTATTAAGAAAGAGAATATATGCTTTCACCAATCTAACACTAATAGTTACTGAAGATAAGTTTTTGATTTACTCGAATAAAGGTCTTTTCAACCTACACTAGTTTACTTATTTTATTTTTTTTAAGTAAAATCGAAGTAAATTCACTCGTTTATATATATTTAGATTTAATAGAAGACACGTTAATGTACATTAACGTGCTATCTAATACGCTACATAATGATAATGCTAAGCCTAACACGTTGGAGATGGTGATTGATTAAAATTTTTTGGTTTTTTATTATTATACATTTTTTTCTATTACAAGGATTAATTTATTTTTTCTGTTCTTTAGGCTATCTGTGCAAATCCTTGCTTTTGATTGGCGCATTATAACTATTAAGGAGGTAGAGTGTATGCATTTAACTGATTTAACTCTAATAGTTACTGGAAGGTAAGTTTTTGATTTACTCGAGTAAAGGTTTCTTCAGCCTACACTAGCTTACTCCCTTTATTTTTCTTTAAGTAAAATTGAAGAGAACTTCTCTTCTTGTATCTTTCCTTATTGAAGTCGAATTCATTCATTTATATATGTTGCAAGTGGAAACAGAATTTAAGTAGATTCAGAATTTCCTTGTTAAATTAAAGTTAGGGTATGGGTTTGTATATAAAAAACTCATCCGGTTTTATATAATAATTCCGAAGCTACTTAGATTCCGTTTCCACATACAACATATACATTTAGATTTATTAGACAACACGTTAACACATTATCTAGCACATTAATGTGCTATCTAACATAAGTACGTACTATTGGCTTTTTCAGATATTTACTGCTAAATCTAACACGTTGGAGATAGTGATTGATTAAAAATTTTTGATCTATTTAATTTTTTTTTTGCTTTTTTTTTTATTAAAAGGATTAATTTATTTTAACTGTTCTTTAGGCTATCTGTACAAATCCTTGCTTTTGATCAGCGCATTATAACTATTAAAAAGGTAGAGTATATGCATTTAACTGATTTAACTTTAATATTTACTGGAAGGTAAGTTTTTGATTTACTCGAGTAAAGGTTTCTTCAGCCTACACTAGCTTACTCCCTTTATTTTTCTTTAAGTAAAATCGAAAGAAACTTCTTTTCTTGTATTTCCCCTTATTGAAGTTAAATTCATTTGTTTATATATGTTGCAAGTAGAAATGGAATTTAAGTGGATTCAGAATTTCCTTGTTTAATTAAAGTTAGGGTATGGGTGTGCATATAAGAAACTCAACCCGGGTTTATCCCTTGGATTGTAGTAGAACACAGGCAAATTTGCCTGCGTTTTTGCACTTTTTTAGCTCTGATTTACTTTTTTAAAATGCTAAATAATTAAATAAAACTTTGTACAATTATATTTGAAAATAAGGATTACTTTTTTGCAAAATTAGTTTTTATATTATAAGAAAATAAATTATAGTTACATATAAGCTGAAAATAGATAATTTTAAGAAAAAATTTTTTTAAAAAATTTTATTACAATTTTTCTGCGATCTTATTTAGTTTTAGTTTTAGAACTATAGTTCTTAAGACAATATTGTAGTTTATATAAAGGATGACAACTTTCATTATTGCAACTTTAATGATTTACTTGTAAAAATTAAGACTTGTATTAGAAGTAAAGATTTTTTTTATAGACGGGAACATATAAAATTTGAAAAAATCTAAAGAAAAATTTTAATAGTAAAAATGCCAATACAAGAACTTTAAACATTTATTATATTAAAGTTTACTAATGATTTTAAAAAAATTTTATAACAAAGTTACTAAAACAAAACTCAAAGAATATTTTTTACTTAGAAAAGATATGGCTAAAATCAATATTTAAAATTTTATTAAAAATTTTAAAATACGCAGGCAAATTTGCCTGTGTTACAATCTAAGGGATATAATAATTTCAAATCTACTTAGATTCCGTTTCTACTTACAATATATACATTCAGATTTATTAGACAACACGTTAACGTGTTATATAGCACATTAATTTCTATCTAACGTAAGTACATACTATTGGTTTTTTCAGATATTTACTGCTAAATCTAACACGTTGGAGATGGTAATTAATTAAAAATTTTTGATTTATTTAATTTTTTTTTTATTATGCTTTTTTTTTATTACAAGGATTAATTTATTTTTTTATTCTTTAGGCTATCTGTACAAATTCTTGCTTTTGATCAGCACATTATAACTATTAAAGAGATAGAGTGTATGCATTTAACTGATTTAACATTAATAGGTAAGTTTTTGATTTACTCGAGTAAAGGTTTCTTCAGCATACACTAGCTTACTCCCTTTATTTTTCTTTAAGTAAAATCAAAGGGAACTTCTCTTCTTGTATCTTTCCTTATTGAAGTCGAATTTATTCATTTATATATGTTGCAAATAGAAATGTGATTTAAGTGAATTCGGAATATTCTTGTTAAATTAAAGTTAGGGTATAGGTGTACGTATGAGAAACTCAACCCGGTTTTATATAATAATTCTGAATCTACTTAGATTCCGTTTCCACTTACAGCATATACATTTAGATTTATTAGACAACACGTTAACGCGTTACCTAGTACATTAAAGTGCTATCTAACACGCTACATGCTATTATAGTATTAACAATAATACTGCTAAATCTAGCACGTTGGAGATGGCGATTGATTAAAATTTTTGATCTAATTTATTTTTTTTTTTATTATTATGTTTTTTTTTATTTCAATAATTAATTTATTTTTTCCCATTCTTTAGGCTATCTGTGCAAATTCTTGTTTTTGATCAGGCATACCTTTTTACATTGTAACTGTTAAGGAAGGAGAGTGTATGCATTTAACCGATTTAACTCTAATAGTTACTGGAAGATAAGTTTTTGTTTTACTCGAATTAAGGTTTCTTCAATCTACACTAGCTTACTTCCTTTATTTTTCTTTAGTAGAATTGAAAGGAACTTCTCTTCTTGTTTTTTCTTTTATTGAAGTCAAATTCGTTCGTTTATATATGTTGTGGGTAATGTGATTATACCCTTCCTGGTACTTTACACACATCGTAAAGTTATAGCTTTAGGATTAGTGTTGGGTTAGATAGAATTGGTATTGGGCTAGAATTAGTTTAGTTAGTTAGAGTTAGGGTTAGTTTAGTTTGTTAGAGTTTAGTACACTAGAGTTAAAGCTAGAATTAGAATTAGATAGTTAATTTTATAATGATTATTTTGAATTTGTTATGTAAATTGTTAAGTATAATAATTTCGATCGATTGATTTTTTTTTTACTTGATTAAAAAGAATTTTTTTAAAAAAACAAATGTAGGAAACCCAATTTTTATTATTCAAAAAAAAAAAAATACAAATAATCGCTACTAAATCTAACTAGAATCTTCAACTGTATTGTATCCAAAATCTAACTATTATGATACATACAATTCTAATACCCAAATCTAACCACTAAACTATATTAGCTATAAACATCCCGAACTACTTCTAGTTCTAACATTCTAATTTAACTACTATGCTTCTAATATCCTGAATCAAATTATCATGACACATTCAGTTCTAATGTGCCAAATCTAACTATCATGCTACTACCATGCCGTATCACAAAATCTAACTATTATAATATACAATTCTAACATCCAAATCTAACTACCATATTATATTAGTTCTAACATCTCAATCTAACTACTGTACTATTTCTAATTCTAACGTTCCAAATCTAACTACTCTCCCAAATCTAATTACTACACTACATCTAGTTATAATGTCCCAATTTTAACTATCGTGCCATACTAGGGGTCTTAATGGGTCGGGTTGGGTCGGGTTTGGGCCTGACCCGGGTCAGACCCACTTGGGTCAAAACCCAACTCGGGTATGACCCACCTCATGTCAAACCCGACCCAGGTCTGACCCGCCTCATGCCAAACCCGACCCGGGTCTGACCCGCCTCATGTCAAACCTGACCTGACCCGGGTCTGACTACCTCAACCTGGGTCTGATCTGCCTCATGTTACACATAGAGATAGGCAAAATAGCATTTTTCTGCACTATGCATGCTATACACAACACAGTTTAAAATATATACAATATTTCATAGTAAATAGCTTTGATTCACTGGTCGTTTTTGATAATTTTACTGTCAAAATGAACGTTTCAATAAGATGATTCTAGTAAGTCAAAATTATTAAAACCCATCATGATTCTCGAGATCATTATGATTCTTTATTTTCATAATATTATAAAATGATGCCTGGACGTGCTGATGCATCACAATGAAATTTGATCAATTATGTTTAAATGATTTTATTAACGGTTTCAAGATGATATATTATGAACTACAAATAAATTTACCAGCGATTGTGTGGTTTTTTTTATTTTGTTTAATGTATATTGATACATCAAACAGTGATTATTTTTCACTGTGCGCACTGTGCGCAGCGCACAGAAACAAAAATTTGCGCACATCTTTTTTCAGTAGATGTGCTGATGCCGCACAGAAATAATTGTCATTTTATAAGTAGTGCGCACAGTTGCAACATTTTCTCAGTATTTTGCCACACAGAAAAGTTTATGAATTGTGCGGTATCCGCACAGTAAATTTTAATTGAAAAATTAACACTGACATCAAATCAAAAATATTGAACGTACATATATATATAATTAATATGCTTTATCCTATTTTTGAAAGAATTAACCAAATTTACTCAGGGTAAGCTTGTATCAAAATGTGATTACCTTAATAAATAAACTAAGAAGATCAGTATCTAATTATTAAATTTGGCAGATCTGAATGATATAACGCATAAATATACCTATTTTAATTCCGGTCATCCGTGCCATTCTGTTGTATAGTATGGGGAATTGCAGCAGATCAATATGGCAGTGTTGTCACTTGGACGTTTTTTAAACATTTTGGACATTTTTTCAAATTAAAATTACTTAAAATTTTATTAAGATAATCTATTTTAATTTTTTCACAAATGAGTCTAGCACCTAAAAAAATATATAATTATATATTTTTTTAAATTACTTTATTGATTAGTTAAACATGGGACATAGGCTTGGATGATTTTGGACAATCTTGGATGTTGGACAAAAAACATAGTATGGACATGTCCAAGTGACAACACTGCAATATGGTACCGGTATGGCACAGATTTTAAAATAAGATTGTATAGATTACCAAGTGGAGTGTAAAATACCCTTATTTCATACTATATAATTCTGTTACAGTGTTATTGTTACATATAATATTAAAATAGATCAGTATGTTATAGGAGGACCCTGGACATCTCTCATATAGGTTATAACTGGATTTTGGCCAATTTTGCCCTAATTTGCTAAAAATGACAAAATCTATTTATTTAAATAACTTTTGATCCAGTAATAAGAATTGAATGAACTTTTTTTTGTTAGATGCGCCTCACTGAGAGCTTCATTTTAAAAAAAAGTTCATTCGAATTGGACTACTGGATACCAAGATAATAGCCAAAAACTGATTTTTTGCTTTTCAAATTTCGGGGGTTTTTGCTGAAATACGTAATGTATGACTTCTGTACTACATGTTCGGGGTCCTGTTATAGGGGTGTAAAATACCTATTTTAAAATCCTATCATACTGTTTTGGTTTTATATTATTAAGATTTGGTTTTTTAGAATTGGTAATGCAGGACCGATCAGCTCACCCATATCATACTGATATTCTGTAATTCAGAAAAAACCTATTTAATCAAACATTAGAAAGATTTTATAATATTCGGATTTTAACTAATTTTGTATGGGCATATTAGCATAAAATTGCTTAGACCATGCGCATGGTGCCCATCTTAGGTATGATAATTCTGGTCATCCATACCTTGCAGATCAATATGGTACCGGTATGGAACAAATTTTAGGATAAGATTATATAGATAACCAAGTGGGGTGTAAAATACCTAATTCCGTACCATATAATTCTGTTATTGCTACATATAATATTCAAATAGATCAGTCAATATGTTATAGGGGTGTAAAATACCTATTTAAAATCCTACCATACTGTTTTGGTTTTATATTAAGGTTTGGTTTTTAGAATTGGTATTTTTACACTTATACTATATTAATATTCTGTAATTCTGAAAAAACCTATTAATCAAACGTTAGAAAAATTTATAATATTTGGATTTTAACTAATTTTGTATGGGCATATTAGTATAAAATTGCTTAGACAATGTGCATGCACGAATGTATTCATGCACATGGTGCCCATCTCTATCATGCGTCACCATCATTAACCCGGGTCTGACTCGACCCAGATTTTTTCTGACCCGCGTCTGACCCGACCTGGGTTTTTTCTGACCCAGGTCTGACCCGACCCAGCTAAGACCTATGCCATACTATATTCCAATATCTAGTTCTAGCTCTGAATCTAATTACCACCAATTCTAATATTCTAAATCTAACTATCAAGCTATGGAGTTATAACATTCTGAATTTAATTATTATACTACATCCAATTCCAATCTCCAAAACCTAACTATTTTGCTATATCTAGTTCTAATATTCCAAATTTAATCACTATACTACATCCAATTCTAATGCCTCGAATCTAACTATTGTACTATATTTAGCTCTAATATCTCTACCGGTAACTATTGTGTTATATCTAGTTAGGGATTGGAACCGTTTAACCGTTTAAAAATTGCTCTATAGTTTCGAGCAGAATTATTTTGGTCGTGGGCCGGAATTATTTTAATGCCGGCCAAATCAAACGGTTAACGGTTAAATGATTAAATGATTAAGAAAAATTTTAGGCGATTCCAATTCCTATATCTAGTTAGAATCTAACTACTATGTCCAGTTCTAACTACCCATGCTACGTTTAGTTTTAACTATTATACTATATCTAATTCTAACTACATGGCATGTCTAGTTCTAACTATGCTATGTTTACAGTTCTAATTAAGGCAGCGAAGATTTTGAATACAACTAAAAATTTTCAACAACAAAAGTCCAAATTTCCAAGGGTGCCACTAAGACAATGAAAGCCTCAAGACTTTGCAAACAAATGACACAAAAAAAAGCAAAATCTTTAGCAATTACATGTGAAATTGCATAGCAGAAGTTCGTTTTGATTGGCTTAAATAAGATTGGTTTTTTTATACAGTCAACAAAGTACTTTTATAAATAAAAATCGTCATGTCATATAAGAATGTTTTTTTGTAATACGTTATGTAGAAATCGTTAGCATTTTACCTTGGGTTTTACTGCTGTACTGTTTTTTAACTTGGGATACAGTGGGATACAGAAGTTTCAAGATCTAGACGAAAAACAAAGATTTTAAAAGGTTGGAAGGTAGCTTGGTGATCTAAGCAATTGGTAAGTGAAGTTGTAAGTTTTTTTTTTTTTTTAGTGTTAAGGTAAGGTTTTGCCTCTGTTTTTATTAATAATTTGAAAATAAAACCTCTAGGGGTTTTATGAATTACAAATTATATTTACAAGAATCAAGACTCAGACTGTACCGTATGTGTCCGAAATTAAGCTACCTTTTTGGCCAAAAAATTACACGAAAAATCGTAAAGTAGCTTATTTTCGAAATATAGCATTTTTTGAAAAAATTGAAAAACGTACTAATAAAAAGTTATCCAAATGACACCAAATTTTTACTATAGGTGTATTTTGATGCGCTGAACAACTTTACTTAATCGACTTTTTTGAATTTACTTAGTAGAAAAAAAAGTTTTATATATAGCAACTGCTAACGAATTTTTTAAGATTTTTAAAAAAAATCAGGGGGGTAGCTTATATTAGGTAGTAGCTTATTTTCGGACATATATGGTAAATAGTAATACTACTTAGCTAATCTGCAATCTAAACCTACTAGAGTGGTTAAAACTCATTTAGATTTGAATATGTAAAATAGAGTTTGTAGGAGTACTAAAATTGATCTAGTTATATAACCAAATTTCAATTTTCCGGATTGCAAGTCCAACAGGATGGCACCTGTTATCAATATCATTGTGTTGCTGATCAGGCATGCCACAGATACAACTATAAGTATAGGGGGTATGGGTATAGGATAATTGAGTACTTGTGAAATAGTATGTAGTATGTTGTGGTTGAATATTATTGGTTTTTTTCCAGTTTGCTAATTTGGTACAATAAGGTTTCCATAATTGATTGTATATATTTTGTGATATTTTAGATAGTAAAGTAATAGTTAGTTGTATTGCATTTTTGTAAGAAGTGTTAGTTTGAGTAATAGTATTAATAATTGGTATAGGGATGAAACCTTGTAATGTTGAATAAATTGAAGGAGAGATAGAAGTTAGTAGTTGTATAAAAGAGAGACAATAATGATGAATTAAGTTATAATGTAGTGCAGATAGTTCTGTAACTAAGATATCTAACACTTGTTGTGTAAAAGTATCTTTTATTGCTTGTTGAATAATAGAAAGCAATATGTTGTTATTGGGTCAAATTAACCAATAGTGATTTTGTTCATGTTTGTTACAGGTAATATATAAGTTGTTGTTAAATGTAGTAGGGTAGAGGTGGTGTAAATGTGCCAAAGTAGATAAAATATTAAGAAGGTTTTTAATGTGAAATGTTTTGGAATTGCTTAGTTGAAAGTTAGTATAGTTGTATGATCTTTTATGATTGTTGTTTAGAAAAAGCCACGTAGCATTCCAATCAATTTGGTGTGATATTGGTATAATGGTTTTCATACGGTGTTGAGATGACCATATTGAAATTGTATGAGCATTACAAATATTTTTAATTGTACGTCGAATAGGTTGTTCTATATAGTATTGTTGTTTATATTAAAGTACAAATGAAGGATTGTAGATATTGTTATAGTTAAGTAAAAGGACAGGTGCTGACGAGTGTTGTTGTGCTAAGTTATTAGCTATATTATTGTATATATTATCACTATGTGCTCTTACTTTGTGTAAATGTAGTTGATATGAATATGATGTGATAAGATTAAGAAGTATGTGCCAAATTGGCCAGTAGTTATAAGAAAAGATTTTGTGAGCAGATAGTGGTTTAGATGTAAGTTTAAAATATTTGGAAATAATTGATTGTGAGTCTGTATAAATGTGAATGGTACTGTGCCGTAGGCATGTGCTAATAGCAGAGAATATTGACACTAGCTCAGTTTTGTATAATGATGGCCAAAATTGAATTTGGGCTATAAAATTTTGGATTGTTTGGTTATTAGCAATTTGTGTCCATTCAATGCCCATAGTGCATTGCTTTGTTGAAATATTTTTAACCGATCCATTAGTATAAAATATAAATTCAGATTGAGTAAAGTTAGTTAAAACTAGTTGGTAAAGTAGCTTGGAGGCTTGGTTTGTAGTAAATATTTCCTAGATTGGATTATTATATATTGGAATAGTTGGTGGTAATGGGATATAGCTTGGATTACGAAGAGCAATTTGAGTATAAAAGATTAAGGTAATTTGCATGAAGGTTTAGTTTGTTAGAGGATGAAGTATAGTTTTTTCTTCCTAGAAATTTGGTAGATAAAGTAGCAGAAATATTAAAGGTGCAATAATTTTGAATACGAAAGGAATTAAAGTTGCATCCCAAGCAAGGTGTATAGGTAATATCTGGTGCAGGATATAGTTCTGTATGCTGGTGGTCGAAGTTTGATAGCCAGTGTGTAATTGAAATAGTATTAGAGTATGGGTTAAATCTGCAGGCTTTGCCAATAATAATATTGTTATCAAGATATGTAATTAGCCAAGTATTAGATTTAGTAGTATAATGGCCAGTATTAAAAGCTAGAGAGTTAACTGAAAGTAGTTGTAAGTTTGACTGTATGGTTCGAGTAGTATGATTAGCCAAAATAGTATTTTCCAATATGGAAAACCATTTTGGCTGTTTACTAGTTGGTAAATAATTTACTCTTGGTGAAATGTGTTGCCAAGCTAGGAGTGTAGAATTGTCAGCTGAAGTTAGTTGTTCTATATACAGAATTCTTTTTTTTCGTAATTGTTGTTAGAATATTGAATAAAGTGAATGTGTATTAAGAATATCTTCTAATGGTTTGTAAGGGTGGTTAATAGTATGTAGTAATGAAAGGTTGGGATTGATGGTAATTGTATGATTTAGATGTCTTAATAGTTGTATGATTTTAAAAGTTGTAGTATATTTGTTGGGTCCATCAATTATTGGATTAGAGTGTACAAGAATATTAATAGTAGACCAAAGATTGTTTTGTAGTTGTTGTAGTCTAATATGTATGCTTGTACCAAGAAGGTCTTGGTTATTAAATCTAGTAAGAAAATTAGAAATATGATATTGAAGTTGAATATCTCAGATATTTTTGATGCCATATATATTATAGTTAAGCATGTGCTATTAGGTGTTGTTCTAGGGAGTTTGGCTTTGTGTTTTGCAATTGTTAAATATTTGGACAAGATTTTGTTGCATGTAGTTTGTGAAAGGACTATATTGTGAATGCGATATTCTAAAATAGGCAATAATACAGTATTAATGATATAAGCAGCCTGTTTGTCTGTAATTTGTTTAGTTTGTAATATATTGGCCAAGTCAAAAATTTCTTGAAGGATTAATTTAGATTGTATATTATATTTAAGATTTGCTATGAACCAGCATTCTAGAAATTTAAAAGGCACATTTGGTGGCTGGGCAGAAATAGTAGAGTTCATAAAGGGTAATTGTAGTACATATTTAGTATTAGATGTGAGTATAGATATTTGCGGGTTAACTTGTATTTGTGCCATTGTGTAAAAGGATTCAGCTATTTGTAAAATTTGTTGCAGTTGTTGAAAAGATTGGGCACCATAGAGTATCATCCATATATGCTAAAACTGATGCTGAAATTTGCATTTTATATGAGTTAGTTTGTAGTATATGAGATGTCCAGGTAGTTGAGGTTGTATATCCTGAATAGAATGTAGATATTTTGTGAATAAGAGGATCATAATAGATGCGCCAAAAGAGTGGGGTAATTGTTTCTCCTTGATCTATTCCATCTTGTACAGAGTAAGACAGTGTTGTCACTTGGACGTTTTTTGGACATTTTGGACATTTTTTTTAAATTAAAATTATTTAAAATTTTATTAAGATAATCTATTTTAATTTTTTCACCAATGAGTCCAGCACCTAAAAAAATATATAATTATATATTTTTCAAAATTACTTTATTGATTAGTTAGACATGGGACATAGGCTTGGACGATTTTGGACAATCTTGGATGTTGGACAAAAAACATAGTATGGACACGTCCAAGTGACAACACTAGGATAAGGTAGTGTAAGTCCAAAGTTTGTTATGACTTGGTTAGAGCGATTAGTAAGAAGATCAGTAAGAATTTGAATAAGCTGAGATGGCATTTGTATTCTATAGAGTGCTTTAGTAAAAAGGTCTAAGTTTACAGAATTATAAGCTTTGCTCATATCCTGTGATAGTATCCATATTTCCTGTTTGTTGCATATAGCATCCTCAATAAAGTTATTAAGTATATGTTAGTACTATTGCCAAGTAAAGCAATATAGTTATGAGGATTTAAAATTTTGTGGTTTGTAAATATGCTATTGAGACGATTGGTAAGAATTTAGTGTAAACTTTTTTAATCTGTTCAATGAGGCTAATAGGTTGAGTATTGTGTAGGTTGCCATCAAATGTTTGTTTTTTTGAAATTGGAAAAATGCAACCATCTTTTCATTGTTTGGGAATATGTCCAGTAGATAAGTATTTGTTAAAAAGAGTAGTAATAGCTAATAGTGCATTAGGACCAATATGTTTTAGCATTTCATAGCTAATTCCAGATGGTCCACATGCCTTATTGTTAGATAGTTGATTAATGGTACATGTTATTTCTTCTAATATTATAGGATCAAGTGCAGTAAAGTACCATTGAGGGTTTACAGATTGTAGTGGTAAGTAGTCATTATACCATTGCTGATTAAAAATTTCTTGGTTGTAAGGCCTGTATGAAGTCCATTGTTGAAAGTGTTGTTGTATATAGCTCTTAATTTGTATAGGGTCTGTAATTAGATCATTGTTTGTTTTGATATTATCAAAATGAACAGGATCTGTATGGCGGTTGAGAATACTATTGATCATTTTGGTAGGGTTGGTAAGAAGTCTATCACATCTGTTAGAGATAGCAGTATTGATGTGTTCTCTTAGAAATTTTGCATTTTCAAGATTGCGAGCATTATATAAAGTTTTCCAGATCTGCTTTGTATCTAAGATCCATTGTGCTAAATATTGTTTGTTAGAGGGTGGGAGATTAATTTGAAAATTGTGTTTTTGGTTAATATATTGAATTTTGTTATGAAGATCAGATGGAATAGGCATGTTATTATGCATAAGGTTTTTAGTTTGATATATGATACTGCCAATTGTTTTAAGATCATTATGCAGCTCTGTTGCCTTAGGTGTAAATGTGTGATAAAAGTTGCGGACTATGAATTTTTTGTTAGGGATGATTTGAACTGCTGCCTGAATAATACTAGTTTGGATTTGATGCCATAACTTTTCTAGAGAGTTATCAGTATGGGATGTAGAAGGTATATTATAGGTACTAAGATTGTAATTAATTTGATTTGAAAATTCTTCCCAAGTTTCCTTGGTCATTGCTTTGTAGTTAAAGACTCTGCGTTTGCTTCTAGTTTTGTGTCGAAGTTTGTTAGATAGAGCAAAAGGAAAAACCCATTGAGAAAGCAAAATTAAATGATCGCTATTGGTAGATGTAATTGAACTATGAGTTGAAAATTTTGTTAGAAAAGGAATTATTGAATCATGAGCCCAGATATAGTCAATTCTGCTAGAGTATCGACTACTTGTCCAAGTGTGTTCCAAGTTATTAGTATGATCAGCAAGGTCATACATATTATTGTTGTGAAGGAAAGAAAAGATTTGAGTTTTGGCTATATTAGATGTTGAGAAAGTAGATGATGCATTAAAGTCTCCTAGGATAATAGGATGAATATTGGATGATAAAGCTTGCTGAATCCATTGAATTGTAGCCTGTTGAGTATTATTTCTGTAGATTTGATTTGTGGATGAGAGGTATATGGAGATAATTCTAAATTTAAAGTCATGTTTAAAATAGAGATCAATAGCAATGGCACCTCCAGGATGGCTTAGTATTTTATAAACATGAGATTTAATAGAGTTGTGTAGCATAATTGCAGTGCCCTCTGCAGAGTTGTCTAGGCTAGACCAGTAATAGGTAAAGTGATTTGTGTTAAGAAATTTGTTAGATTTGTTGGATGAGATTTTGGTCTCTGTAATACCAGTAATGTGTAAGTTATGCTGTAAACAGTATTCCTCCCAAAGTTGCTGCTTGGTAATTGTATTGTAACCCTGGACATTGTGGGTAGCAATATTAAGTTGTAGAGTATGGTTGTTGTTTGATATTTAGTTGTTAGTAGTTATTGGATGGTTATTGTTTGCTATATGGTTATTAGTAATTACTGATTCCTCTATTATTTCTGATTCTGTATAGAACTCAGAAGGAGCTAGTGTAGATGAAGAGTTGGTATTTGTAATTAGTGAGCTATCGCTAAGTAGTGGAATAGTAGAAGGTGTGAGGTAAAAGAAGTCATCAATAAAAGTTGGTAATTGAAAATAGTTATTATGACTAGAGCTTAAGTCAGAACTAGTAGATGATCTGAGTTCGAGTTTGTAAAATACATGTAAATCGTCAAAGGGTGAAAAGAAGTGGCCTGGCATGAAATCTTCATATAGCAAATAAATATGTGCTTCCATGAAATAGTAACTAATTCGTGGGTAAGGTTTTATTGAAATTCTAATATATTGATTGGAGTAGTATATAGAGTAGTTTTCTTGGATATATTCTAAAAACGAACCTACAGTTTGTGGTAAGGGAAGGGTTTGTAATCTGTGATAATAAAAAAATTTGTTATAGCATGCTTGTGGATCGTATGTTCCAGAAATATCTGAGTTTAGGTTTGTAAAAGTTTCCTCGGCCAAAAAAGTTGTATCGGAATCAGTAGTAGTAGTATCAGTTTCATCTGGTAGCAGTTCATCGTCAGAATAAGTTGGTATTAAATTGTTGTTAATGTTAGAAAGTAATATCTCAGAGGGAGATGATGATATGGGTTCTGAGATATTGGGTGTATTGTCTTCTACGGCGCTCACCGTATGCCCGGTTTGCATGGCTCCGCAGGTCCTCTGATTAAATGTTAGAAAACTGTCATTATCTAAATCTTCTGGGTAAATAGGATTTACCACCTGCCTACTTACATCATTTTTTTTAATAACTACTAAGGATGTATCTTTTAGTGAAGAGGTGGCTGCATCTATGGGGTTTGTAGAAAACAGTATTACTAAAAAGGAGTTTCTTTCAAAAAGAGAGATTCTTCAATTAAGGATGGAATTTGAAAGTTGATATTAAATTTTGTAATCAGAAGTTTTTTAGCCTCAGGGTATACATTTGTTTTATAAAATTTGACTATTTGAGAAAAGGATAGTTGCTTATCTTTAATTAGATCAAAGTAGGTAATTATTCGTGCTAGGAAGTCTGTATCGATAATTTCATTGGTAACTTTATCAATGGCTAATTCTTTGTTAAGGTTGTCAATATTATGGTTTTGTGCAGCAACTTGCTGGTATGATATTAAATATTTATAAAAGAAGGCATTTCGACGACCTTCTTTTGTTTCTGCTAAATTGTCTGCACAATAAAGTGCTTCAGCTTCATCTACAAGTTTGTCAAGAAGTTTCATTAGAAAAGGTTTGTCAAATATAGCTTTGTGTTCACTATTTGTATGAAATATTGATTCATCAATATGAAGGTCTTCTATATTAAAAGTCTTTTTTGAAAAGGATTTAAATGAGTTATCAAGTATGTGCTTGAATAGTTTAGATGAATCATATTGGTGATTTTCATTTATAAATGTGCAGTCTGTATGTTTGCAGGTAAGAATATGATAATTGATAGAGCGAAAGTATTCATTACGCCTTTCTTGAAAACTATATGGTTCACAGAAGATAAATTTAATAGGTAGAAGATTTCTAAGTTGAAAAATAGATTTTTCCCTTATTTCCTTTTTAAGGGTATTGAAGGTTTGTTCTTTATCTAGTGAATTAGTAAATTGACGATTGTAAATAGGGAAAAATTGTTCGAACTATTCTTTAAAATGATCAAGGGAGTTGTTGAGTGAAGGAATTGAGAAATTTTTAAGAAATAAAGATTTAGGAATATTAAAAAAAAGGTTAATATTAAATTTGTTGTCATGCTTAATTGTAAAGTATCTTTCTGTTTTATTTGTAGAAACTGTATATGGATAAAGAGTGTATGTTTTAGCCCGAAGATTTAAATCTTCTGCAAATTTGTTATAGTTGATTGCTTGATAGTTCTCAGATAAATAAAGATGTATACGTGCTAAGTTCAGGCAGAATTGAAGTCTATTTTCTGGCTTATAAGGAGGAATTGTAGCTGCAGATACAAATATCTTAGCATAGTTAAGTTTAGTAAAAAGAATAGTTATGAATTTGTGAACTAGAAGTTTAAGGGTCTTTTCACGGATTTCAAATAGTATTTTGGTTTTTTCATTTATAGTTGGG
>QKWP01000283.1:8109-28945 GCA_003550325.1 Gigaspora rosea | reverse complement strand
ACATGTTTTTTTACTTTATTTATTTATTTATTTTCACGGGTACTAATCAAATTCGCGTAATATATAAAAATAAAAAAAAATAAATAATACACGTAGTATACAAATCTTTTTTTAAAAAGTAAATAAAAAAAATAACGTGCTTTTTTTACTTTATTTATTTGTTTATTTATTTATTGTTTTTAATGTTTTTATTTTCCCGATGTAATTCTCCCAAAAAAGGATAAATTGCTAAAAATAAAATATAACATGTGTAAAATCTTAGTAATTCGCTAAAATATTCAATTATGACCCTTTTTAAAATTAACTTAAATTTGCTAAAATTTAAATTTGGACCTTAGATCAAATTTGAATCAATTTGCTAAAAAAAAAATATGACATATATTAGAGATGTCCAGGGTCCTATGATTTACTTGTAAAAATTAGGACTTGTATTAGAAGTAAAAATTTTTTTTATAGACAGGAACATATAAAATTTGAGAAAAAAATTCTATAGTAAAAGTTCTAAAACAAAAACTTTAAACTTTTATTACACCAAAGTTTTTTAATAATTTTAAAAAAATTTTATAATAAAGTTGATAAAACAGAACTAATATTATATTTTTTACTTAGAAAGTATATAGCTAAAATTAATATTTAAGGTTTTATTTAAAAATTTAAAATTTTAAAATTTTCGCAGGCAAATATGCCTGCATAACAAATTAAAGGATAAGGATTTTTTAAATAATTAAGTTGAAAATTTTGTGTACAAGTGATTAAGTTGTAAGATTTTATTTTCATTAGTTTTGCTTGTCTAATAAAAAATACTATTTCGAACTATATTCTAAACTGTAAATTTTTTTGTTATATTTATTTAGGTTATAAGTATGGCATAAATACAGTACAACGTCTATAGTAGTGGTTAGTAGTGATACCACCAAAATTGATTTTTGAAAAAGGCCTATTTTGTCTTCATTAGAGAAAATTAAAATTTTTTATAAGGAAAAGCAAATAAAATTTATATAGATATGTTCCTTATAATTTCATCTATTCAAAAAAAGTATCAAATAATTTCGTCTTTTAAGTAAAATAGGTCAAAAACAATTTCGTCTTCAAATTTTAATTTCGAGTTTTAGAACCCGAAATGCTTTTGTCCTTATGTATAGTGGTTAGAAATGTTCACATATCTTGAATCTAGTTTAATAATATATTACAAAACTTAATTGTTTATTGTAAATTAATATACTTATTATGAAAAGAATAGTATATATATTGTGAAAGTAGCTATTATGAAGCAAATTAATGTGTTATAGTCTATAATGCGCATCTTCAAAAAGTATTAACTAATTTTTTGAAAGCAATAAATTCTCGTCCAGGTATGGCCGATACTTTATCCAGAGTACGATCAACATTTTTTCTGAGGTGTTTTGACAACCAATCAAAACGAACTTTTGCGATGCTATATTTAGATTTATAATGATCTACATTATGCATATTGTTTATTTGTTTACATTTTTTTAACCAATCAAATCAAATGTCCGCCATGCTCAAAATACTTTGGTATATTGTAGAGCCTAAAGGTCCAAAATTCATACTTATAGCTTTGAATTCATTAGAAAAACAGGGGAATCTGGATTATTTCACTAACGATCACTTTGTAGATACTACATTTCACTGACAATTATTCACCAACAAGTTTATTTCATCGAAGCTTATTTTATCAACAAGTTTTTTTTTATAAATTATACTAACTTCAACTCAAAATTCTAGCCTGACCTAATGATATTGACTAAAATTACTTTGTCTGTAAAAATGAGCTTTGATAAAATAATTGTCGGTGAAATGAACTTGTTGGTGAATAATTGTCAGTAAAGTATGGTGTTTACGAAGTAATTGTTGATGAAATAATCTGGATCTGAAAAATAAATCAGTTATAATAAAATAAATTAGCATTTTGAAATTACCAAATTTAATACATATCAGTTAAATTGAAATGCCAAAACATACTTTCATCTAACTTCTGAATTACCTTGTAATTATCTGGTATGTTGTAGAGCTGAAAGTGTAGTTTCTATAACCTTCCAGAATTTATACTCATGGCCCTGAATTCATTAGAAAAACAGGGAGATCCAGATTATTTTACTGACAATTATTTCATAAACACATTTCACTAACAATTATTCATCAAGTTCATTTTACCGATAGTTTATTTCACCAAAGTTTATTTTATCAACAAGTTTTTTTTAATAATTATACTAACTTTAATTCCAGCCTAATCCTAATAATATTGATCAGAATTACTTTGTCTGTAAAATGAGCTTTGATAAAATAAATGTCAGTGAAATAAACTTGTCAGTGAATAATTGTCAGTAAAATATAGTATCTACAAAGTAATTATTGGAATCCGAAAAATAAATAAGTTATAATAAAATAAATTAGTATGTAAACCTTTTGAAATTAGAGGGCTTCCAGAAATCAGCAGATTTTTTTTTACTATGAGTCCATCTCACCTCTACCCTACCCACTCCCACCTGATACCCCAATTAGCCAATCAGATTTTACGATTATTAAAAAGTTAGATATAATATTTAATAGTAAATAACTTTTGATCTACTGGGCCAATTTCGCTGATTTAACTACCAAACTGATCCTCACAATTAGAGGATTCTAGCAAGCCCAAAATCATTAAAATCTAATCACTGGATCCTAAGATCGAAATGGATTTGTATTATTATAAAAGTTTTATAATTTATTAAAAAATTATAAACCATTTATAGTAACACAAATTTAATCTGATCTTTGGATCCTGTGATTGGATTTTTATGATTTTGGTCTTGCTAGATTCCTCTATTGAGTTGATCATTTTGGTAGATAAATCATCGAAATTGGCCCAGTAAATCAACATATCAGCAGATCGGCATAATTGGGCCTTTTTTCAATAAACTGTTACACAAAAATTTATTCCTAAGTAACGTTGAAAAACTAACAAATGAAGCACTTGTTACAACTGCTTCTTTGACATCTAGACAAGTTAAAAATCAAAAAAATCCAATAAAAGAGCTATGCTAAGCTGTAGAAAGAAGTACTTTTACTGTTTGTTGAAATACTCAGGTGTTTTAGGATGGGTTGGGCATTGTAAGATGGGTTGGTAACTATCAAGGGTAAATTCGGATGCTAATTTTCAAAAAATGGCCTTTTTAATCTACTTTTGGCTTATAATTAAATACATGAATTTCATAATGTTCTACGTACTTAATTATAAATGCAAAGCTGGTTAAAAAGGCCGTTTTTGTGAAAATTCGCTCTATTAATAAATATTTGTGCAAAATTTTTTTGATAATCCTCGATCATGATTGGTCGATTTACCCAATTATGCCAATCCGCTGATATGAAAGTTATTAACAATTGAAAATTAAGTTTCAATTGTTAATAACTTTTGATCTACTTGGCCAATTTCAATGATTTAACTACCAAAATGATCAGCTCAATGAGAGGATTCTAGCAAGACCAAAATCATAAAAATCCAATCACAGGATCCAGAGATCAGAATAAATTTGTGTTACTATAAATAGTTTATAATGTTTTAATAAATTATAAAACTTTTATAGTAGCATATATCTATTCTAATCTTAGGATCCAGTGATTAGATTTTAATAATTTTGGCTTGCTAGAATCCTCTCACTGAGAGGATCGTTTTGGTAGTTAAATCATTAAATTTGATCCAGTAAATTAAAAGTTATTAATTATTAAATATTGTTAATAAATCTATAATTTTGGTCAAAAATAATTTTGTAACTTTGGCCAGAATTATAAAATTTTGGCCGGAATTATACCTGATGCTTAAGCTAACCCACTCACCCCCTGAAATCAGCTGGTTTCTGGAAGCCCTCTTACCAAGTTTAATACATATTAGTTGAATTGAAACACCAAAACATACCTCTTATCTAACTTCTGAATTACCTTGTAATTACTTAGTATGTTGTAGAACCGAAAGTGTAGTTTCTATAACCTTTCAGAATTCATGTTTGTTTGTTTTTTATTTCTAGTTCATTCACTTTTGTCATTAGTTCTTTAATTTCAATAATTTTGCTTTTTAGTATTTCTTTTATTTTTTCACTTAGTGGCCCAGAATTTATTAGAAAAATAAATAAGTTAAAATAAATTAATCTTTATATTTACAAGTTTAATATAGATTGGTTAAATTGGGAAACACCTAAACATACTTCTCATCTAACTTCTGAATTACCTTGTGATTACCTGGTATGTTGTAGAACCGAAGATATAGGTAGTTTCTAAATTTTTATATCAATCTTCCAGAATTTATATTCGTGGCCCAGAAAAATAAATGTTAAAATAAATTAGCATTGTAGATCTTTATATTTACCAAGTTTAAGTATGAATTAGTTAAATTGAAACGGCTAAACATATCTCTCATCTAACCTGAATTACCTTGTCATATTGTAGAGCCGAATGTGTAGGTAGTTTCTAAATTTTTATATCATAACCTTCCAGAATTCATATTCATGGCACTGAATTCATTAAAAAAAATAAAGTTAAAATAGAATAGCGTTGTAAATCTTTATATTTACCAAGTTTAATACGGATTGGTTAAATTGAAATGCCTAAACATACCTCTTATCTAACTTCTGAATTACCTTGTCAATTATTTGGTATGTTGTAGAGCCGAAGGTGTAGTTTTATAACCTTTCAAAAATTATATTTGTAGCCCTGAATTCATTAGAAAAATAAATAAGTTAAATAAATTAGCATTGTAAATCTTTATATTTACCAAGTTTAATACATATTGGTTAAAATTTGAAACACCTAAACATACCTCTCACCTAACTTCTGAATTACCTTGTCAATTACCAAATTATTGGCCAGAGCGTAGCAACACTATAGTGACAATCAGTTAGTGTTTATGCAAGTAATACAAAAGTTACGTTTTTGATGCATTTTTCTCAAAAAATGTATCTTTTCTGATGCATCTTTGTACTTCTTATAGAAATTTTATCAAAAGTGCAACTTTGAAATTTTTTNGAGATGGTAACCAAGGACTACAGGTAATGTACCCAACCGATCGACAAGAAACAGTTACTGGAACACAGGTCTATTTTTTCAAAGCGTCGTCAGTAGGATTTGAACCCTAGACCTGCCACTTGGGGTAACAACTTACTAACTTCTCTAAGTCGCCACACCCTACTAATTTTTTATTAAGTCATTATTATTTGAATTTCTAATAAGAGTTGTAGAGAAGAAAATTACTATTCCAATAACTTAGTAGTAAACCCATCAAATTGGCTTAGTGTATTACGAGATATGAATAAAAACATTTTCACGATTTTTTAAAGTTTTTAAGTTTTTTACCCAATGTATTGTCTGATCTTTATTGTTAGAATTGTAATTCTCTTCTCTACGGTTTTCACTAAAATTCAAGTAAGTTGATATAATAAAAAATTAAAAAAAAACATAAATTTTTTTTGTAATATTACCTGCAATTCCATTGGCTGATCTTAAGTGTGGTAGTCAAGTGACCTTTTTAAAATCGTTGTATCTCAAAAAAGTAATAAAATTTTTGGAGTACATTTAGATGTATCAAAAAAGTAAGTATAGGAGTATCAAAAATATAAGTTTTGCTATAGTTGAAGTCTAGACACTTTTGCAGTAATGTGACCATTATATGAATATAGCCTTAGAAGGCCACTATTTATACTGCTATATATAAAATCGTGTTTTGGACATTTTTATATAGTTTTTAAGGCTGATTTAAAGGCAGAGTGAACGTAGATCATTTTACATATAAACTCATGCACAAATTTTTTTTGTATAACATAAATGAAATTGATTACCTCATGTGATTCTAGAATTTCCATGATAATCAGTCAGCATCTTTTTTTTTTTTTTGAATTATAAGCGAAAATTTAGTTATAGCACTTCGTCACCTTTTATATATATAAAAAAACAATTGTAATACTATCTATCGACAGGGTTTTATGTAAAGCTTGAAAATAAAATTACCTTTGTCTTTCTCTGCTTCGGTTTGTCTTTGTTTCTTTCGCTCGTCCTCGGCTTCCTTTTCTTTTCTCAACCTCTCGGCTTCGTCCTTTGCTTCTCTTGCCTTTTTCTTGGCCTTACAGTATAAAAATGTTCTTTATAAGGTGTTTTCAAATTTTATTTGGAAAATATTGTTTCTTGAAGCCTTATGTAGCTAATCTTATACTTCTTTTTGACAGATACCATATCTTATAAAAGTACCTACCTCGGATAATCGACGAAAATGAATCTAAAGTTTTAGAAAGTGTTTATAATAGTACTGATGGATCATATACCATTTTAACGTTTATTTAACACGTTTATTGAATTAATTCTTGATTTTACAATATCCAGAACTATGTTTTATAAAAGGTAAACCTGAATTTGGCTTTATTTTCGTTAAATGAATATATTTCAGTCAAATATTTATTAAAATTCTCGGTTGAAATTTTTTTAGTTGGGAGAAGTCAAACGATTTTAAAGTTGGTATAACGTGTGAAAATTGTATTCAATTAGATTTTAAAACTTTCATAGCAGTAAAGACTATATTTGGTAATTTTTAAATTCTCATAATGGAATTTTTATTGTTAGGCGAAGAATGAATGGGGTTGGGAACCATTTTTAAAGCTCTTATTAACTGAAACCAAATTTTTCGGTTCATACAGAAAAGGACGCATTTGGACGTGAAGTTAATATTGCATACATCAATATTTAACCTATTATTGATAAAGTGTTAAATTATGAAATTGCTTTGATATTGTGCTGGATTCATGGCTAATCAATATATGAAATCTTTATCGTTATTTAATTTGTATATAATTAGTTATTAATGATTATTGCTAAATATTCAATATATAAAATACAACAGGTAAAGAAATTGAAGGACGTACAGGTCATATAGCTGTTATGAGTACCGTAAGTATCAAACTAATTAGAAAGCTATCCTAAAATTCTATTTAATCACTTACTTGCTAATTTTTTTAGGTTCAGAAAAATGTATTATTGTATATGGTGGAATAAATAGAGATAAATTGGGACCAGCTTTGCCATACTTGGCAGTCTTATTCCTTCGCTCCAAAAAATTACATGTTGATATTATTTTTTAGACTTAAAAATAAAATAGTAGGTTGAGAGCTGTCAAGATAATTGACTTGTTGCAGGGCAAAAATCGTGTAGATTTCACTCCCCATTTGGACTTGGGGAATTATGTAGTATTAATTAAACACTTGGCATATTGCTTTGGCTCAAAGTTTTTTTTTTATGGTTGCAACTAATAAAAACATTAAAATTGCTGCTTGATATTTAAAAAAAAGGGATCATTAAGATAACAAATGAAAATAAAAGCAAAATAAAAAGGTTAAATTATTAGTAAAGAGTGATATATGGGTTGTTATGTCAGACCCATACAATAGCTATAACAAATACTAAGTTTTATATTGCCAAATGGGTGTAGAATAGAGATTAAGTCTGAATAAGGCTTACCTGGATAACCCATATAAGTATCCCTTAACCGGGTATAGATATGCCAACTGGATAATCCGAATAAAAATATAGAATCATACAAAGTGGACGGATATCGTAAGAAATTTATATTTCGCAAATTTTATTCTAATATACCACTTATTAATCTCCCTAATAATATTTTACAGGTTATCAATAGGGCATAGTTGGTGCTACAAAGTAGTCAGTCAAAAGTTGACAAAATTATTTTTTTTTTTTGAAAATATATTGGTTCTATAACCACATGAAGGGCTAATTCTTATCTAATTATAAACAGATTAAACGGGTTAACTGGGTCAACCGGATCATTTGAGATTAACCGGGTCGTTACCCGGATAAGAGTTTAATAAATGGGCGGGTAACCTGGAATTAAATTTTATACCAGGTCTAATCTCTAGTATGAAAACTAAACAATTAGAATGACCATATAAAAACAGTTCACTTCCAAAAAGTAATTAGCAATTGCTCTTTTTTTCTGCTACAGACCAATTGTGAGAGGTGTAGTAAGTATAGACCTAAGCATACCATTTGAAATGCACTTGAACAAGTTTCAATTTTTTTTATTAACAATAGTACTATAGCAAGTAAAAAATTTTACAATTATTTCCAGTACAATCACAATTCATCTTTTACAAGTGAATCTGCATTTTCTACCACACCTTCTATCATTACACTAGACATCAAATAATTCTTATTAGTTTTCCATTCCAACAAATTCTTTGTTTTACAAAGCCTTGACAAACCAAATTAGCCAATACCAGTTCAGCTAATGCTCTTGTGTTTAAAAGTTTAGGCTTTTCACGATCAAGAAGATCTAGCAAATTTAACCCTCTACCTCAAAGTTGAGCACCTTTTGAACAACCAAAAACCTCCACAACATCTAATTGTATGATTTGTTTAGTATTATTTTCACATAATAATGTAATAATCCTCAACAACTCAAAATATCCAACTGTGTATTGAAGAATGCCACATTATCTTTTTCACGCCTTATGCAGTTGTCACATAATTTACACTCTGGTGGAATTGGATTATTTGGCCATGTATGATATCGGGATACTAGTTGAAATCGGCACTCATATAAAGTAAGACAATAATATCTTATCTCAAATAACTCATGCCGTGCTTTAGCTAGATATAATTCTCGATTAAGAGTATTTTCATCATTATTTTCATTACTGCATTGATATAATTTTCATGAGATAGTAATACAAAAAAAAAATAACAATATTGATTATACCTTTCTCTATCTCCTGCAATAATAGTATAATTAGTGCGAATATCCTTTCTGCATAAAGAATAACACAATTTGAATTTTTTTGATCACATCCAGCTCATTCTGAGTGTTGAATAAAACTGGCTATTTGCAGAAATTAGTATTTTTTTATTAATAATAACTAAATACTATATACTAAAAAGTAAATATATACTTACTTATATTCATAGAACAATTATAATACAAAACCAAACGAACATCAGGCATGTCTATACCCATGCCAAATGCTAATATTGCAATCATTAAATGTGTTTTACCTTGATTTCATTTTTTCATTACATTTGCTTTGTGGTCTTCTTGCAGTTGTTCATAATATATATCTAATTGTAATTCTTCTATTTTTAAATTTAATGCTTCATAAACATTTTTACAATCCTTGATTCATGAGCAATAGATAATTGCACGACCAACTTCTATACTTTTTATTAACATTATTATATCACTTGTCCATGCCAAGTTATTTTCTTTTCGGCTTTGAATTGAAAAACATAATTCTTTGCGCAATAGATCACTACTTTTTGCAATTTCAAAATTATTTTCACTAATATTCAAATTATTTCTAAGAGCATTAATGATACTGCCCGAAACTATAGTTTCAGATTGACCAAAACCGAAACTGGTATTACCAGTTTCAGACATGACCTTTTTGGCCGAAACTTGTCTAAAGACCTGAACTATACCAATACTCCCGAAACTATACCAAAACTCTGAAATTAGCCTGCTAATATCATTGGAAAAGTTTACAGACCAATATATATCAATTACTAACCAAGGGGATATATATTGATGATAATCACGATTGTAATCATATATAGCCAAGATAGTTAGTAATCGATATATAGCAGATATGATATAATCGATATATTGGCCAATATGTAATAATCGATACTCCAATATTTTATTTAAACCTTTTTATTACATATTTCATACATCTCGTGCCTCTTTTATAACATAATTGCTACAGTATAACAATAGTGTAATACTTTTGGTCCTTTTCGTTTTTTCGTCAACCTATTTAAAGTTCCATGTTCCAGTAAACACATACAAAAAAAAATAAAATTAAAGAATAAAAAACAACAGGGAAACCAGAAACTAGCATTTATTTTTACACAAGCTCCGGGTCTCTTTCAAGCAATTCTCATGTTTCTTGACTCCATTTTGCGCTCCCCAGCGACAAGCTGTAAAAGAAAGAAAAGTATTAATGAAAAAAAATGAAACCAACAAACAAAGAGAAACTGGTACTTATTTATATACTAGTGTCATTTATTTAGGGACCGGATCTTCATTTATGGCTCCATTTCACCCAAGTGCGAACCTATAAGAAAAGAAAGAATTAGTAAAAATACATAATAATAACAAGACAGAGAAAAAAATAGCAACTGGTACTTATATTGGTACTAGTTCTGGTCCAAATCACCAATTCCAGTTCCAATATATCTTTCTGCAAAGCACTAACCTAGAAAAAAATAAAATGTAAAAGAACCGAAAACAAAGAACAAAAAAGCTAAAAAAAAACAAACTTGGTACTTATCTTAGTACCAGTCCCAGGTTCAAATCATCAGTCCCAGCTTCAATATATTTTCCCCAACGAAGCACCAACCTGAAAAAAAAAGAAAATATTAGTAAAGAAATAGAAACAAAAATGATCAAACGAAAAAATGAACCTGGTACTTATCTTAGTACCAGTCCATATTACCATTCCCGGCTCCAATATATCTTCTATAGCGAAGTATCTCCGGCGAAGTACTAATCTAAAAAAAAAAGAAAACATTAGTAAAAAAAAGCACAAAGCGAAAATAAGGCAATGAAAAATAGCAACTGGTACTTATCTTGTACCAGTTTTGGGTCCAAATCTCCAATACTGGTGAAGCGCCAACTATAGAAAAAAAAACATTAGAGGAGAATAAAAGCGACTAAAAAAATGACTTTTCATCAGTAGTAAAAAAAAAGTAGTAATATTTTGTTGTAATGCCGTGTATAATTCGGGATATCAGTTCTAAAATATGTGTTGTATCCTGCTACGGCCTTTTTGGAGTCAAAATCTTGTAATTTTTCCTCTACTGTCTTTTTTATTTCCTCTACTTCCTCCTCCTCTTGGCCCATATCTACTCCACTATTAACGGCGAAATAGTATTAGAAATAGTAAAGGAGAAAACCCAGTTAAACCAAGCAAAACGCCAATAAAAAGCCCAACACCCAGAAAATAAAAATATGAAATTAAAATATACCACATTAAAGCGACTAAAAAAAGCTGAAATGTGAATAGATACCAAAAGCACGCGAGATATAGCAAAGAACCTTGGCTTAATTTTTCCAAGCTTGGCGAACCGGCATTCACTAAGGCTTTTTTTAATTTTTTTCTTGGTCTTGTTGGACAAAATATCAGGTCTAGTTTTCATATTGTTATCTATTCAAAAGTATTTTTATATACTTTTCATACCAAGCAAAAAAGATATTTGCGAAAAAGTTCTCTTTAGTAAAAAAAAGTACAAAGTAAGAACAAGAAAACGAAAAGAACAAACTAGTACTTATCTTGTACTAGTTCTGAGTCCAAATTTCCAAACCCGGCAAAGTGCAAAATATTAAAAAAGTTGATTAAGGTGGTTGATTAAGGTGCTCTTAAGTATCTCTCAATGTGATTTGCTATTTATAGAGATCGTGCACAAGTACTACTATTAATTGAAGTAATTCTTAGCCATGTTGCGAAATGAACTCGCTTGACGAATACCGTAGATTATCTAATGCAGATCATATACCTTACATTGATTGCAGGTTAAATAAATACGAATTTATTTATTTATAGTTGTTATATATCGATTTCCCAATAAATCACTTGAGCTTAATCGAGTCTATTTGGTGTATAAATAGTACTTATACTTTCAAAATAGTTTCGGATAATACCATTTTACCATTTTAGAGTTTCAGAAATTTAGAATAGTTTTGGGATTTCTATATAGTTTCGAAAGTTCAGAATTTAGTTTTGGCTATTTAAAACTAGTTTCAGTTTCAGATATTTGGCCAAAAGAGTTTCGGGCAGCATTATTACTTCTAGAATCATGAGAATGCCAATTGTGATTGGTCAAAAATTGCATGATTCGAAAGACACTTAATCAGGTAATTAATGACACTGCCCTAAAGAGCATTAGACCAATTGAGGCCAGGAGAATACTCTTGCAAAATTTTCCTTTACTTTCAACAAAACTAATGAAGGGTTTTAAAACGTATTCTTATGTGTTTTTGCTCTTTCACTAATTTAAATTAACTAGAAAAGCGGCGTCATTTTGGGGCTAGAGCCTTAATTCTTAGGCCTTATACGAGTCTGTCTCTTTTCTGTTTCGCTTTTTCGATAAGTTATCTGTTGTTCTTCAGTTATTGAACTTTTTCTATTCCTTCTCAATTCATTTCTTATAGCCAATTGTTTATAGCCATTTGTTCGGGTATATAAGTTCTTTTTCGTTTTGCATTTTAATCAAAATAAAAAAAGAACGTTATTCAAAATACTTGCCTATGATACAATAACGTATTTATATTTTCTAATTGATAAACTATTTATTAATTTTATTTTTACAATACGATGACTTATTTAATTCTTACTTTCTAATTGACTAATTATTCTTTTATTAAAAGTCAGTTTATATATTATATTAAATATCAGCTATTATATTTAAACCAAGAATCAGGTATCCAGACTTTAATCCTAATTTAAGCTCAATTTTGGTTATTGAATCTAAAATTTGGATCAAGGTGAAGCGGGAGCCAGACATTTCCGAAAATTTAGTACAGTAATTAAAAGGCTTTCACTTCATTTCCCCAATTATACAAAAGCTTTAAAAAGTCAAATCAAGACGGTATTTTTAAATTTCTTTAATATATATATGTTTAAAGAAATATATAAAGAGAATAATAATTATATAACTTTTTTTTCATTAGCTAAACGAACTTCTTTGCGAGGCAATAAATAATTCACTACAAAACCTCTCCGTAATTCTTTTACCTCGTATTTTTGCCCTCATTTGTTTTTCTGTAAAAGGATAACTTTTTAGCGTTTTTTCATAGTTAGGCTTTGGTTGGTCGTTTTCACATTCTGTATCGGGTCACGATTTTAAAAAAATCGATACGTTGAACTAGCGAAAATTTTAATATAATTTTTAGATGTATAGCATAAAGAAAGTGATTATATAAATATAATTTGCCATTAAGCATTGAAAATTAATATTTTTTCTGCCTGCGTCTTCGATTAAAAGTTCGTATATTATGGTCTTTTTCATCACACTTTCTACATAGCAAATAATTCGTAATTGAATTCATTAACTGAAAATAAATTTCTTTTAAATAATGTGCCAAATGATCACCAATTCATCAGGATTCTTTCCGATTTCTAAGTGGTATAATTCTAGATCATTCGAAGAAAATCGTTAAGCATGAAACTACCAAATTGTCAAAAACACATATCATACTTTACCAATAATTCTATAGCCTTCCCCACAAGCTTTCACAATGCCTCCACTTCTGTTAAAATCTGGACAAGGTCAGGACCAGCAACATAAGTTAACTAGTTTAAAGATTGACAAATATAATAAACTAGTTTATCTAAACTTTGGTTATCTTCCTGCTTCCAATATAACGATTGGAGAAGATAAGCAACTAATTACTGATCATAATATGTTTAAAAGTCAAATAAAAATTAATTAGTGTTATTTGAAATATTAAAGGTTTAAATCTTGGTGATCCCAATGGGTCTTCATATTGCTGGCAAATACAGAAACAATGTGCCTATAAGTATTTTGGTCCAGATTTCTTCCATTTTAATAAAATCGAGCGTAAATTTTTAGAAATAATTTTTGCTAAGAGTTTTTAGCCAAAAAAAAATTAGAAAAAGTAGTGCAATGTCAAGGCTAATCTTTTAAAATTTGGTGCGTTCTTTAATAATTAAATATGATATTTTAATCGATTATTTTAATTTCATCGATTAAAAATCTGATTATAGTAAAATTATTAATATTACTAACATAGTTTTGATTTACCACCCTAGTACGTATGTACAAGTAAGCCACGATGATCACTAATTCGTGCGATACAAAATTACTTGGGCCCATTTGTAATATTTTCAAAAATTAGGCCTTTATAAATAAATATTTTTAAATTGAGCTTGCATTTATAATTATTTTCAAACTTGTGTCCTGATATGCAAATTCTCCTTCATAATAATAATAATTATTGAGTTATTTGATATATTAAGTGATAAAAAAATACCCATTGACAAAATATTTTAAAATTTGAAAAATCACCTAACCCACAATACAACAATTATACAAACCCCAAAATTACTTTATTCCATATTTAGTTAGTTTTTTAGTATCTACATATTTCTAATTTTCATTACCAGGAAATCTTCAATTTTGGTGACCATATTCTATATATTCTATGATGAGTATGTAAAATGAAATTTTTTGTTTCATCTTGTAGAACTGTAATTGTGAGAATTCTTGAATGTATTTAAACCTGAATTTTGCCTTAATAAATTTTCTTCTAGACCTAATAAATTACACAAAAATACATAATTAATAGATAGTTCATATCCAAAGGCAACTTATACAACTAATCTCTATATATATTTCTATTGTGCAATTATTATCTCTTGTTAACAAGTATCCAGTTAACTTTTAATAAAAAAAATGTCCAAATGGTATAAAACATGTATTAATGTTATGCCAGACAAAAGAACCTTAATAGAAAATTCAAAAATGAGTTGGCTTGTTAGAGAAATTAATTC
The DNA here is from genome assembly GCA_003550325.1 of Gigaspora rosea. NCBI lineage: Eukaryota > Fungi > Glomeromycota > Glomeromycetes > Diversisporales > Gigasporaceae > Gigaspora > Gigaspora rosea. The sequence goes on along the minus strand of QKWP01000283.1, from coordinate 14,387 downwards.
AGAATTAGAGGTCTTAGTTCTGCATAGCCATCTCAAAAAAGTCTTTTTCACAGAGAACATTCCTCAATTCGCTGGATATTATCATTATAAACCTAAAATTGAAAATGAAGCTTGGATTTCTTTATTACCTGAATATTCATCAATCTTTTTTTAAATATCACAAAAAATTTGGAAATTTAGTATTTTAAATGAAAATTATTACCTTAAATTTCAATGGTGCAGTTATAAAATTGATTCTGATTTTAGCCAGTCACATGATATAGACTTTGATTTTTGTCTTTTTAGATCCAAATTTGAAAAACTTACTGCCAATAGTTCACACTCATCTCCCTACTTTCTTGAATTCTTGGAAGCTAAAAACATTGCTATGTTATAGGCAGTTGTTGCAAAGCAGTATCCAAATATTTTTTCTGATAATCAACGAAAGTTAAATACAAAAATGCAGGAAGATAGATTACAATCTAGTAAGTGAGAGATCAAGTATAATGTCAAATAACATTTTGGTTAACAGAAATTTCAATAAAAGAAGGCTTATTATTTGAAAAGCATAGTAAGGCCTTATCATTAGAGGATACTCAAACATTGATGTTAAAATACAAAAAAAGTCAAACCAGAATTTATGGTCTTAATCGAAAAATAAGTAATCTACAAAACCGTATAGAAGAATTAGAAAATAAAATAGATAAAAAAATGACAATTCTTGATGCTTGATGAGAGTAATTTGTTAGAAACCAGTATTGATAGCACAATAAAATCTGCTAAACTTGGTTCCACGATACTAGTTTCTACAGAAAAATACTTTCACTAGTACTTACACAACCTTGTCCTAAATGTAATAATAACAGTCTTATGAATAAATTTTGGAATATAATACCAATTAGATTTCAAGTTACTGTAGATTCCCGAAAATAAGCTACTCCGAAAATAAGCAAGCTCCCTGATTTTTTTCAAAATCTTCAAAAAACGCGTTGGCAGTTGCTACATATAAAACTTTTTTTTTACTAAGTAAACTTCAAAAAGTCGATTAAGTAAAGTTGTTCAGAGCATAAAAATACTTATAGTAAAATTTGGTGTCATTTGGACAACTTTTTATTACATTTTTCAATTTTTCTAAAAATTCAATATTTCGAAAATAAGCAACCCCTCATTTTTTTGTGTAATTTTTTGGCCAAAAAAGGTTGCTTATTTTCGGGAATATACGATAAAAGCACTGTAGAATGTATAAAATGTGCATCCATTTCTGAATACACAACTGGATCAAAAGAGATTCAATTAACAAATGCTATAACTACTGCAGGACTTGCAAGAGGAATATCTTGTAATGCAATACAGAGTTCATTAGCTGTAATAGAAATTACAAATCAAACAAGCAATAAAACTTATTATAAATATCAAAAATTATATTTTGCACCTCTTATAGCTAGTGCAAATTTGAGTATAAAAGAAGCCCTGCAAAAATGTATTAAACATACATTATCACAAAGCAAAAAATCTTTATCTGTGGGATTTGATTGTTCATGGTTTCATGTACGAAATGCAAATTAGGCAGTGGAGAACTTATATATCAAAAAATTCCATTTGGTAATAATATTTTATATATTAATATTTACTTGATCTATAATTAATTTTAATCATTTTATATTAGATTATTTCACAAACCGATTATTGCGTTTCATGTGGTTGAAAAAACCAAACTTGTGAAAGATAAGGAGGTTGTTAAAACAATTCACCAAGGCAATTTTGACAAATTCTCAAGACAAATGGAGCATGCTATTTTAATTGAGATATTAAATCAAATTAGACTATCATTAGAAGCAGCTGACTTATATTTAGATATATGTATTGATGGTGATTTGGATTCAAACAAGACCCTTGCGAATATACCTATTGTTTCTAATATTTATGCAGATCTAAAACATTTAACATGCAATATTAGAAACTCTTTGCAAAGTATATCAGATATACTATTTATTGCTTTTTTTTAAAAAAATAATAATTATCCCTTAGATTGTAACACAGGCAAATTTGCCTGCGTATTTTAAAATTTTTAATAAAATTTTAAATATTGATTTTAGCCATATCTTTTCTAAGTAAAAAATATTCTTTAAGTTTTGTTTTAGTAACTTTGTTATAAATTTTTTTTAAAATCATTAGAAAACTTTAATATAATAAATGTTTAAAGTTCTTGTATTGGCATTTTTACTATTAAAATTTTTCTTTAGATTTTTTCAAATTTTATATGTTCCCGTCTATAAAAAAATCTTTACTTCTAATACAAGTCTTAATTTTTACAAGTAAATCATTAAAGTTGCAATAATGAAAGTTGTCATCCTTTATATAACCTACAATATTGTCTTAAGAACTATAGTTCTAAACTAAAACTAAATAAGATCGCAGAAAAATTGTAATAAAATTTTTTAAAAAAATTTTTTCTTAAAATTATCTATTTTCAGCTTATATGTAACTATAATTTATTTTCTTATAATATAAAAACTAATTTTGCAAAAAAGTAATCCTTATTTTCAAATATAATTGTACAAAGTTTTATTTAATTATTTTAGCATTTTAAAAAAGTAAATTAGAGCTAAAAAAGTGCAAAAACGCAGGCAAATTTGCCTGTGTTCTACTACAATCTAAGGGATAATAATTTATTATTAATAAAATTTTTAGATAAAAAAATATTCAATTTCATGCATTTGAAGACCATATAATGTGCTGATTTCATGAATGTATTTATTCTGCAGCATTACGGCATGCTGCTCATGATCCTCATGCACCAACTGAAGAAGAAACATGTATTATGCAAGTAGAAGGACTTATCTATCATTTACAAAATAATCATATATGATATTGGTCAGATGTATGCTGGACAAAAGATGATCCAGAAATTATTTTGCAAAAACCAACCCTGTGCCATTCATCTAACGATCGAATAAATGAATTTCAAAAACCTTTTGAAACATTATATTGTGTACCTCATAGTCAAAAAACTGTTACATTAAATAGAACATCCCAAAATGAAGCTTTTAATAGAGTAAAACTTGTTTATATGGATAAAAAAATTGATTACTGGAAGTCATTTGCTGCACATCATGCAATGGCTATATTGCATTATAACGAAGGATATACTTATTTACTTTCTGAGCTTCGAGAAATATATTGTGGAAAGCCATTTGAATTAGCAAACCTGCATAATATTAATGCAGTAGAAAGTGCATGTTTTGCAAAACAAAAATGGAATGTAAAAAAAATACAACAACGTAATAAACACAAGCTGAAAAATATGCTAATGAGCATAAAGAATTAGCAGGTTTCAATTTTGACCAGGTAATTAATATAAATAGTATCAAAATTCAATATTTACCTAATATTAATAATAATTTAATATATAGAATTTAGTTTTCTATAAGAAAAAAGCACTGGATCAGCTACATGTTAATGAGTTTTATCCTTCTTTTGGCCCATTAATTGTTGACTTTGATATAACTATATGATGCATTTGCTGCAAGGTTTTTTTAAAACATTCTAAGAGCTTATGTTCACTATGTTATACATATCATCAATTTGGTTGGAGCAGAAAGTTTATAAATAAGGAAATAATTCTACAAAAAGAAATGACCAAACCTATTAGGGGGCATCCATAAATAACGTTATGTACCCCCTCATAGTAGCGCTGGACCCCCCCCTCTACTATATAAAAAAATTTTTCAAAATTCGTATGTTTATATATATAATTTTACAAAATCTTGAATATATTATGATCCAGTAGTCCAATCTGGATGACTTTGGTACCATTCGATTCGTCTCTATGAGACGAATCCAATGGTACCAAAATCATTTCATTTGGATTACTGGATCACGTTTTATTAACGAAATACTATTGATTTTATAGTAATTTTATAAAAAAACATAATAACCAATAGTATTTCGTTAATAAAACGTGACCCAGTGCTCCAAATCAAATGAAATTGGTACCATTCGAATCCTCTCCTCGAGACGATTCGAATAGTACCAAAATCATCCAATTTGGACCACTGGATCAAGTTTTAGACAAATTTTAATAAAAAAATTGCGTTATGTTGGGGGGGACCCCCCTACATAGTGAAAAATCGTTATATTTGGGGGACCCCCCCTCAAACATAACGTTATTTATGGATGCCCCCTTAGCTTAGAAGAGCATATCAAAATAATTGCAAAAGAAATTTTCAAATTTACTGAATTGAAACCTGGACAAATGGATGCAATAAAATATTATGTAGAAAAAAAAAGGATACACTTGTTATTATGAAGACTGGAACTCTTTCCAACGATCACTTGTACACATAATTTCTAAAAACTTTTTTATTTAAAACTAAGATAAGCTGGAGACTTTTGAGAAATCTTGTAAGACGGCATCTATTATTTAGGGATAGAGGTCATAGACTATCTGCTAGTAGCTTCAAAGTTCATCACTTACCACGGGGACGGCACTTGTCGTTTAGAGGCAAAGTTCATAGACTGCCTGCTGACAGGCTTAGAGTTTATCACTTACCGAAAAATCTAGTACCAGAGTCAGCTCCCAAAAGGGTGGAATAAGGAAATGACAAGTTTTCTGTTAAAGAAGAACACACTCTTGCTTAAAACTACAAGTGGAAACTTCCTAATACTCCTCTCACCTTTTTGCCATTTTTTTTCCAAAATTTTCAACAAAAAAAGTGGCGATTTGGCTTATCCCCTCCAAACGATCAGCAGTGTTTACTTTTCCAAATTCGGACGGACCCAGTAGAATGCAACCACGTGACGTGTTTGTTTACGAATACAGTTTCGGCGCTACTCCATACGATGTTGCTCCAGTCGGATGGTTTAGGGACTTCCGAGGTTGGACGTATAGTCGGAAGAAGATATTAGTTAAAGTGTTGCTTTATATTAGAGATATACAATAGTTGCAATTGTTATATAATTTTTATTCAACCTACCACGGGTTATAATAGTGTATTTCCTTTTTCTTTTTCTATTAATTTTTGTTTCTTTTTTTTGTTAGACTAGCCTTTGTGCTATGCCATATGGTTTTTTTTCTTTTTTGTTTTCCTCTTCCATTTTTTGTTTTTGTTTTTTTTCTTTTTGTATTCTCGTTTTCTTGGTTTTGATCTTTTTTTTGTTTACCGCCTCTCCTTATTTGTCCTTAGTAAATTTCTTGTTAGTTAAAGAAATATGAAGGAGAGAAGAAGCCATTTTGGTGTGGCACTTAGGCTAGTTTAACATAGCTTCTAGTTTTTAGATTCGTCTTCAAATTAGTGCAGCAGGTTGTGCTTGGGCACCGTTAAGGCAGCCGGGTAATGTCAGATTTGCAAATTAGGAATAAACAAGTATATTATATAGCGATATACTTAGTATCTTAATAAAATACTGGCGAAACTGCCTAAGTGAAAAAAAAAAAAAAATTATGAAGACTGGTAGAGGAAAATTCTTTTGTTATGCTACTGCTTCTATTCTTTTTGATGGTCTTATGGTTGTTATTTCTCTATTAAAGTCTCTAATTCAAAGTCAAGTGGTTAGTATAAAAATTAGAAGTTTAAAATTAAAAATAAAATTAATAATAAGTATCTAATCAGCTTTATCTTTAGAATCATTTTATCAAATTAGGAATTTCATGTGCTGTATTAATGACTTCATCTCAAGGAACAATTGAACACGAATCAAAAATTATAAAAGAAATAGCTCTTGGGTTTACTCATTTACTTTATGTTACACCAAAAAAGTTATTGCTTAATAGTTCTCTTAAAAAGTTATGCGGCAGCTTGCATGAAAAAGGAGAAATACAATTTGTAATTGATGAAGCTCATTGCATTTTCGAATTTCAACATTTCAGGTAAAAGCTATAAATAATATACTAAAAATAAATTAAAATTATAATTAGACAAATTGAAAGAATATTTTCCTAAAGTCCAGATTATGGCCCTAACTGCAACTCTATCCTAAGATAATATATATGCTCTTTAATGATGCTGCCCGAAACTCTTTTGGCCAAATATCTGAAACTGAAACTAGTTTTAAATAGCCGAAACTAATTTTTGAAATTCTGAAACTATGTAGAAATCCCGAAACTATTCTAAATTTTGAAACTCTAAAATGATAAAATGGTATTATCCAAAACTATTTTGGAAGTATACCATATATTCTCGAAAATAAGCTACTCCAAAAATAAGCTACCCCCCTGATTTTTTTTAAAAATCTCAAAAAACGTATTGACAGTTGCTCGATATGAAATAGTCGGCTAAGCCAAAAATTTTCAGCTTAGC
>QKWP01000282.1:302757-383715 GCA_003550325.1 Gigaspora rosea | reverse complement strand
TCTCATTGAGCTGAGTCGAATGGTGGTTGTTTCATCGAATTCTAATCACTGGATCGAGAGTTATGCCCGTTTTTGTGTAATTTTTATAGGTCAACAACGGCTTCGTTGTTCTTGACTGAGCTCTTTACGGTTTGCTATACAAAAAAAAATAGTGTAACTTCAAAAACAATATCAAATATAAAAAACAATTTACTAAAAAAAAAGATTATTATTTATATATCTAAGATACATGATTTGAAAATTAGTGGGACACGTGATGAATTTTGTAACTAAGTAATGCAGTAGCACGAATACTCGCAAATACCGCAGATACTGCGGATACCGTACTGCAGATACCCGTGGATACTGCGGATACCCGCGGTTATCCGTTAGGTTATCCGTTTAAGATTGACGGATGATGGTTACCATCTGTGAAATGTTTATAACACCCGGATATACAGTTAACCGTGTGGATATCCGGATAAGGGGTTCACAGGTCCAAGCACTAAATTTAGCCCATCAAATTTTTAAATAATTGGTAATTGTATGATTTGCTGTGATTTGTAATTTTTGGTAGAGGATCTTTGCAAAAATGGCACTTTAAGCATCATAAGCTAATGACTTAATTAATGATGAATCTGATTTCAGATAAAATAAGTGACGTATTTTACTTTAAACTTTGAGATACAAGTCACTCTCATTATAGTGAACTCTCAATATAGTGAAGATTGGCTATAGTGAAGAATTTTTTTAGAACCGAATTATTATTACTATAATAAAAGGCTCTCAGTATAGTGAATCTCCCAATATAGTGAAGAAAAAATTTTACAGCCCGAGGACTTCGCTATAACAAGAGTGACTTGTACATGATTTCTATTTTTGACGTATAAACTTATTTACATATTCATTTATCTAATTTTAATAATGTGTGTTCCCTATTTAATTTACTATATCTGAATTTTAAGGATCTTTAAATACCCGTTTATTTTCAAAATATGGGTAAATATTCACAGGCAAATCTGCATTTAAGGAATATTGAATTTTATTGTTTATTAATTTAATTTGTGCCAATTGCTTTGGCTGATTTTTGACAAACACATTCGGAGTCTCTTAGTTGATAATAATTTCAAAGTTTAAATACGTGAATCTAATTTACATGAACTTGGTGTCGTATTTATTTTGAAATAAGCGATATTTTCAATTAGGTTCAGATCACTCTTATTTGTATTTAATTCTTATCAAATTGAATCATATTTAATCTTTTTTAATAAATTAAAAGTATTAATAAAATTTTAGAACTGTATGTAAATGAATATAAAACTAGAGCCACCAATCAACTCAAAAAAACTAAGGTCACTGGTCAACTTTAACTATTCAAATCGGTGCAATTAACAAAGTTGGTTCGATATCTTACTTTACGTGACAAAGCAATCAGATTTAATGTTTATTTTTTCAATTTCTTTTGCTCATTATTATGATTATAGTTTAAGCTTGATAAATTTGATTGAAAGTGACTTTTATTTTATTTTATTTTTAAATATATTGTGTTTAATAAATTTAAATACACTGATTTAGTAGTCAGATTCGTAATTAGTGACAAGAATTATTCGAATTTGCAATTATTCATATGGACACTCTACTTCTACGCCAAACCATGCAATGTCTGTTAGCAGCATCCAATCACAGTACATATACTGGTTACATAAAGGCCCGGTGCATTGTTTTCACAAAAATAATTTTTGGTTACACGCCACTAATGTTGTGTAACGATACAAGCCTTATTTCGGTAACCTAATCAAGTTGGGTTTAGGGATCGGAACCGTTTAACCGTTTAAAAAATTGCTTATAGTACCGGGCAAAATTATGTTGGTCGTGGGCCGGAATTAGTTTAATGCCGGCCAAATTAAACGGTTAAACGGTTAAACGATCAAACAATTAAGAAAAATTTTAGGCGGTTCCAATCCTTGGGTTAATTGAACCAAAATCGGGTTTTTTGAACCAAAGATTGGGTTCATACATATTGTTTACATAACAGACTATATACTATATATACAGTATATATTATTGCTTCGGACATCTATCAGCTCCTGATAACCTAGTATATTAATTGAGAATGGCAAAACTTGTAATAAACGGCTACACCCTGTTTTACTGACAGAAATTTTTAACCGACATTATGCAGGTAGCAATTTACTGAAATATATACCTGCAACTAATCAATTTTGCTAATCCTAACTCTTTGTAATGTCAGGTAAAGAATAGCTGTCGGGAAAGTAAGATCCACCCATAATGAACATATGTACGCGATCTATAAATAATATCTTAAAAAATTTATAATAATTGCCATGAATTTTACAAAAGCTGTAATCCATAATGTAATCTTTTAATAAATATAAACGGCTTACATTATATAATAAATAAAAATAGGCATGGTTTATAAATACAGCATTTCAAATGTTAATATATAGCTAAAGAAGCTGGATTGATAAATCTTACAACCTACATTTACATAAAAAGAAACAATTGGGATAAAGCTTCTAATTACATACTTGCATTCTTATGCTAACAAATTGCCAATCGTTATATATATATATTTTACAACGTGAATCCGAACAATTCGAATAAAATTCAAATAACTCGAAAAAATTCAATATCATTATTCGAATATTCTTCTGAAATTTCTACTAAATTTCTCACGATTCTTAATTATTGCTGCATGACACAGTATTAAATAGATAGGTATAAAAAAATAAAACAAATCAAAAACCGATAAATGATACAATCTTTAATTTTTAAATCAATTGCACTTGATAATTTACAAATCTAATGATAAAATTAAGTTAGAATAAAATATTTTATTATAAATAAGTTCAATATCGCAGTATTACCAGTCGGGATATCAATAAACTCAATAGATTTACTTGCTGATAGTGAAATTAATGAATTAACTGGCTCGGAAAGGTTTGAAAGATAAGCAGTTTACTTGTAAGCTTATCTTTAGGGCAAATTGATATTTCTGTTGATAATTTTGGAATAACTGAATCTGCAGATTGGAATGCTTTTAATATTGCTAATTCATCTTTATCTTTTGCTGTACCATTATTTACTATTAAATACCATCTGGATAATTCATCGTAAATACAAGATGCAGATGGTCTATTAGAAGGATAGCATCCATACATTCATTTGCTAATTTGATGTAACATACAGGAGTGTCTTTAGCAAATTCAGGACTAATCCATTACATATTCGAATAGCTAACTATTCATCATACTTAATATCGTAATGAGGTGGTCTTCCTGTAGAAATTTCTGTCATAATAATACCAAAACTATAAACATCTGCTGCTATTGTATATGGTCGTTTATGCAACACTTCTGGGGCAACATAAGGTAAAAGTCCGTAAATACTATCTTCTAAATCTGACTCATCTTTCTTTCTAGATAATCCTAGATCAGCTATATCAGATATTAGATTTCCATTAATATCTTGATTTTGCAATATATTACCGCTATGAAAATCTCCATGAACATATCCTGATTCATGAACGGTTTTTAATTTTCAGATATATCGACAAGTTGATCTAATTTACTTTTCCAATTAAGTTCTCTAAAATTTGATAAGAGAAGCGCATGAAGACTTCCTTTATTTGTATATTGAAATACCATCAAATATTCATTATTAGTTGTGTCTTGAGCTATTCCATACACTTCCAAATAACTACCCATTAATCTAAATTCCGTGTAATTTTTAAACTAGACAATTCAAAAAGTTTATAATATTAATAATTATCTATATTAAGTCATAAATAAATCATTTTAACTTAATTCTCTTAAAAAATTCTCCTGTGAACCGGGTAGTGTTTTAAGCACAACTATGCATGATGGTGTTACGTGATCGTATATTTTATCTAAAACTGTCCTTTTACCATCTAACAATGTTGCTGAAAATACTGAGCCAAATCCTCCTTCACCAATCTTTTGAACATTATTTAATCTATTAAAAGGGATCCAGTCGATTACGTCTTCATAGCTTGTAAATTTAAGTTGAAATTCTTTAATGCAGTTATCGACATCTTTATTACCACTTGTCCATTTTTGTGTTGTTTTCTGAGGGTCACATGATTGACACCAAGCAAAATTTGTGTTATATCGGTTGAAATTAGCCATTTTCCACAAAAGTCATATCTTTCAAAATCAAAAACTAACCTGTTGAAGTGTTTTGAGTTAGTCCATAGACTTCAGTACTTCGATTGTACGAGATCTTTAAACTTATAAATAAATATAATAAATCTTAGATAAAAAAAATTGGTCTAATGAATAATGAAACGAATTTTAACTTACTTTACACAGAACCTCTAATAAATTTTTAGATTCATGCAATATTTTAAGTTTTTCTCTACATGATGGATTACGTGACTTCGTAGGCTCTTTAATATATTGTATTAACCGTACACCATCTAACCAGACTGCTAAAAATTCTTCCCCAATCTTTTGAATATTATCTAATCTATTAAAAGGAATCCATTCGATTACGTCTTCATAGTTTGTAGCATTAAGTAGTAGTTCTTTAATGCAATCATCAATGTTCTTATTTCCACTCGTCCATCCTAGTGCTGTTTTCTGGGGTCACATGTCTGACACCAAGCTGACGATGTGTTATAACGGTTGCAATTCGCACATTTCCCATTCTTATCATTTCTTTTGGAACCAAATTCGTTAAATGCTAACATATATTCATTGGTTGTAGCGTTTTGAGTTAATCCCAAGATACTTTCACTTTCTAATTGTAAATGATTTTTAAACTCCTATAATTTATAATATAAAAAAATAGCTTACTTCATTTAAAATATTTAATAAATTTTGTGAACTAGCCAATGTCTGAAGCCTCACTTCATATGATGGTATATGTGACTGTGTATATCTATAATCTTTTTCATTTACGTATCGTATTCTATCTAACCAGGTTGCTAATAATATATCAACAATTTTTTAACATTATCTAATCTATTGGAAGGAATCCATTCAATTACGTCCTTGTAGTTAGTAGCTTTAAGTTGAAATTGCTTAATGCAATCATCGACATACTTATTTCCACTTGTCCACTCTTGTGTTATTTTCAGAGGATCACATGTCTGAAACCAAGCCGGTGATGTGTTGCAATTTGCACATCTTCCATTATCTTCATCTCTTCTGGAACCAAATTCATCAAATACCAACATATACACATTTTTTACTGTGTCATGAGTTAGTCCATATACTTTAATACCATCCTTTGATTGCATGAAATCTTTAAACTTATTAATACAAATTATAAAAGTATGTATAAAATTAATAAAGCATTTATGTATAAATAAAAAATAATTTTAACTTACCCTATCTAAAAAATCTAATGAATTTTATGAATCATTTAATAATTTAAGCATCACTTTACATGTTGATGTACGTGACTGTATATTATCTCCGTATTCTATATATCGTTCGCCATCTAACCAGGTTACCAAAAATCTATCACCAAGCATTTGCATATTCTCTAATTTATTAAAAGGAATCCATTCGATTACATCTTCATAAGTAAGTTGAAATTCTTTAATACAATCATCGACATCCTTATTTCCACTCATCCATCTTTGCGTAGTTTTTTGAGGATCACATGTTTGACACTTAGAAGTATTATATCGGTTACAATTTGCACATTTACCATTCCAATACTCTCTTTTAGAACCAAATTCATCAAATATTAGCATATACTACTCATTTGTTGTAATATTTTGGGTTAGTCCATACTTAAGTTCGCTATTCTTTAACATTACATAATCTGTAAACTATTAAAATGTGAATTAAAACAAATCAATATATAATGGTAAATACAATATTTTAAACGCTTCATCTTACTTCGTTTAACATATCTAATAAATTTAGTGATCTAGTTAATGTTTTAAACTCAACTTTATATGTAGGTATACGGGACTGTGTACATCTAAAACCATATTCAGCTTCTTCGTTATAATTTCCATATCGTATTCAATCTAACCATGTTGCTAAACATCTATCGTTATATCGGTTGCTATTTGCACATATTCCATATTCTCGATGTCTTCTAGAACCAAGATATATCAAATACCAACATATATTCATGCATAGTTGTATTTTGAGTTAATCCATAAACAATTACACTACCGCTATTACTATTTAATTGCAAGTTAAACTTATCAAATACATAATACACATATACATTAATAGAAATTAGCTTTACTAATTAAATTTTCAACATATAATGAAATAAGCTTACTTCTTTAAAATATTTAATAGATTTTGTGAACTAGCAAATATTTTAAGCTCCACTTTATATGATAGCATACGTGACTGTGTGTATTCATTTTTTCATCCATCACCGTCCACACAAAGTTTTCCATCTAGTCAGATTGCTGAAAATCTATCACCAATTATTTGAATATTATCTAATCTATTAAAAGGAATCCATTCGATTGCATCTTCATAAGATCTGGTTTTAAATTCTTTAATACAGTCATCGATATCCTTATTTCCACTTGTCCCTCCTATCGTTATTTTCTGAGAGTCACATGATTGACACCAAGCTTTAAATGTGTTGTATCGGTCACAATTTGCGCATTTTGCATATAGTTTACTTCTTTCATGACTAAATTCATCAGCCATAATCATAATTCTAGGAATAGAAAATTTAATGTTAACTACAATTATTGTATAAAATGCCATTTATAATGCTTTCGGGTGTACAATAAATTTACTAAAAGAAGTTATAGAATTAGCAACGTTCTTGAGAATTTAGGCTAAACTTAATGTAAAGAAATCATATTTTTAGAATGCAATAACTTAAGAATTGATTTTAATGACCATCTAGCATTATTGAAGAATACACAGTAAACACAATTATTTTTACTAAGAAATCAACATAGGACCTTTTAAATTGGCCTTCAATTTACAAATTATAAATATTGCACACTTCTCGGGCCAATCTATTCAAAATTAGAGAAGTAAAAATTTAACATGTGTGTATAGTGTATTTCAATATCATGCGTCGCATATATTAGTTAATATAATGATACGTATCTATCCAATATATAGATGTAAAATGTCATTAACTCTACAGAAAAAAAATTTAATATAACTATTTGCCGTAATTCTCAGATAAATTTAGGAAAGAGTTCTAACATTTTTTAAAAATCATTACAAAAAAATTAAATCAAATATTGCATTTATAGTTACCATTTGGGTGTCATAATGAAGACCTATCATAGAGGTTCAAGCTTCTTTTGCTTACCGAATTTAGCCTATCTAAATTTTTAAATAATTGGTAATTGTATGATATTACAATGTCTTTGTAGAGGATCTTTGCAATAATGCATTTTAAGTTTCATGTTTTTAAATATGAATAACTTTTTATGATTAAGATAGGAAGAGCGTTACTATTGTTTCTTTCTCATGCCAAGATCTTGTATAGTACTGGTGCAAGTTATAAAAAATTTTTTAAAAGAATTCTTTTATATAAATTGTATAATATATTATTTTATTAGTTATACATATTTGATATTTACAGAATTTGGGATTCATTATCCAGACTTTTAAAACCAATATATCTTCATTACTGCGTATATTTAATTAAGACTTTGATGAGTACCATTATTCTGCTTTATAAAATAAATATTATTGAAAAAAAACATAGAAATATTTCTTTGAATTTGAACATTAGTAGACTAGCTTGAATTGATGTTTTTCTTTACTACTTTCTTTTTTTAAACCCATTATTTTTTTATTTGCTTAGTTTTGTATGCAATTAATTTATTTATAGCCTTTATATAAGCATTTAAGTGTTTCACCACCGCCTATTGTCTAATTAGAAATGGCTGATGCCCCAAAATGGTCAACGCGAGCGACCCGTTAAATTGATCCACATAATAAAATCATAAATTTCATAATAATTCATATTAACGAGTAATTTGGGTTGACTCGTTCGAGCATTAGCTGCAACTTTAAATATCTTTGAAAAAATGTATTTTTGTTCTTTAAAATTTGTACCGATAGCTTTATTATCATAAATAGTATCCTTTAACGGTTTTCGATAGTACAGCTTGTGTAAATAATAATGTAAATCCCAGACTACTTGAAAGTGCTTCTAATCAAAACATTTTAACAATTTCTAATAGCACCTTCTGATAAATAACTCCTGTAAAAGTCTAATCACGAGCAGTTACCGTGTTTGTCATTTATATCTATTATCGATTTAAAATGCAATTCCAAATGGGAATTCATTTAAAATGACACTTTAACGAAATAAAACATAGGGTTTCAGAGTTAATTTAGTTTGAAAATAAGTGAGAGTTTGAAAAGTACTATTTCTGTTTTGAATTTCAAAATCAGAAAATGAAATAGGAGTTATCCGGAGATAAGATAAGCATACTTTTTTCGAAAGAAAATTCATTATTATATAAATAAGCTTACAAATTTTAAATAATAGAATTATAGATCATTGATTTTGAAATAAATACTGTACGTTACTGCTTTAATTCGAAATCCGAAATCTGATTCATAATTAATGATTTGGCATCCGACTTCAGACAAAATAAGTCACGTATTTTACTTCAAAATACGAGATACATAGTTCCTATTTTTTTAAACGTACTTATTTATATATTCATTTACCGGTAATTTTATTAACTTGTGTGTCTATTTAATTCACTATGTCGGAATTTAAGGATATTTTAAATACCCATTTATTTTCAAAATATCACAGGCAAAACTGCATTTAAGGAATATTGATAATAATTTAATTTGTGCAAATTGCTTTGGCTGATTTTTGACACACATTCGGAGTCTAATAGTTGATAAATAATAATTTCAAAGTTTAAATACGTGAATCTAATTTGCACGAACTTGGTGTCGTATTTATTCTGAAATAAGCGATATTTTCAATTAGGTTTAGATCACTCTTATTTGTATTTAATTCTTATCAAATTAATTCTTATTTAATCTTTTTTAACAAATTAAAAGTATTAATAAAATTTTAGAACAACATGTAAATGAATATAAAATTAGAGCCCAATAAAACCAAGGCCACTGATCATCTTGATCTATTCAAATTGTGCAAGTAACAAAATTGTATCGATATCTTACTTTACATGAAAAAACAATCAAATTCAATATTTATTTTTTCAATTACTTTTGCTCAATTATAATCATTAATTTTAAGCTTGCTTAAATTTGATAAAAGGTGACATTTTATTTTAGTTTATTTTTAAATATATTGTATTTAATAACTTTAAATATACTGATTTAGCAGTCGGATTCGTAATTAGTGACAAAAATAATTCGATTTTGCCATTATTCATATAACTTTTACCTTGCGAGTCATTAATGCATATATTAATTGAGAAATGACCAAACTTGCAATTAACGGCTACACCCTGTTTTACTGACAGACACACTTCATGCAAGCCATTTAACCTACATCACGCAAGTAGCAATTTACTAATAATATATACATGTAACTAATCTATTTTGCTAATCCTAACTCTTTGTGATGTCGGGTAAAAGAAATAGCTGTTTGGAAAGTAATAACCACCCGTAATAAACATATGTACGCGATCTATAAATAATATCTTAAAAAATTTATAATAATTGGCAAGAATTTTACAAAAACTGTAATCCATAATGAAATCTTTAATAGATATAAACGGCTTACATTATATAATAAATAAAATTTGTGTCAAAATGTAAAAATAAACATGGGTTTATTAAATACAGCATTCCAAATGATAATATGTAACTAAAGAAACTGGATTATTAAATGTTACAACCTACATTTGCATAAAACAAAAGAACAATTTGGCTAAAGCTTCTAATTATATACTTGCTTTCTTATGCTAAAAATTTGCCAATCGCTATATATATATTTTTTTTTCACAACTTGAATCCGAATAATTCGAATAAAATTCAAATAACTCAAATTAAATTTAAAAAATTAACTATAATTATTCGAATATGAATATTATTCTGAGTTTCTACTACTAGTTTAACGATCCTTCATCATTATTGCAATGACAAAGTATTAAATAGATAAGTTTACGCAAATCAAAAATCCGATTAATGATACAGGCTTTAGTTGATTCTAATTTTTAAATAAAATAACTTCAAATACACTTTATAATTTACAAAACTAATGATTAAAATTAAGTTAGAATAAAATTGTTTATTATAAATAAGTTCAATATCGCAGTACTTACCAGTCGGATATCAACAAACTCAATGGATTTACTTGCTGATAGTGAAATTAATGAATTAACTGGCTCAGAAAGGTTTTTAAAGTTAAGCAGTTTACTTGTAAGTTTATCTTTAGGACAAATTGATATTTCTGTTGATAATTTTGGAATAACTGAATCTGCAGATTGAAATGCTTTTAAAATTACTAAATCATCTTTATCTTCTGCGATACCATCATATACTATTTCAAACCATCTGGATAATTCATCGTAAATATAAGATGCAGATGGTCTATTAGAAGGATTAGCATCCATACATTCATTTGCTAATTTGATGTAACATTCAGGAGTGTTTTTAGCAAATTCAGGACGTAATCCATTACATATTCGAATAGCCAACTCTTCATCATACTTAATATCGTAAAGAGGTGGTCTTCCCGTAGATATTTCTGTCATAATAATACCAAAGCTATAAATATCTGCTGCTATTGTATATGGTCGTTTATACAAAACTTCTGGGGCAACATAAGGTAAAACTCCGTAAATACTATCTTCTAAATCTGACTCATCTTTCTTTCTAGATAATCCTAGATCAGCTATATAAGAAATTAGATTTCCATTAATATATTGATTTTGCAATATATTACCGCTATGAAAATCTCCATGGGTATATCCTGCTTCATGAACTTTTTTTAAATTAAATGATATATCGAAAAGTTGTACTAATTTGCTTTTCCAATTAAGTTCTCTAAAATTTGATAAGAGAAACGTATGAAGACTTCCTTTATTTGCATATTGAAATACCATCAAATATTCATTATTGGTTGTATCTTGAGTTAGTCCATACACTTCCAAATTACTACCCATTAATCTAAATTCCGTGTAACTTTTAAACTAGATAATTAAAAAATATAATATTAACAATATAAATCATTTTAGCTTACTTCTCTTAAAAAATTCTCCTGTGAACCGGGTAATGTTTTAAGCGCAATTATACATGATGATGTACATGATTGTATTTTTTTTTCAGAAACATCCCAAACAGTCCTTTTACCATCTAACCATGTTGCTGAATACACTGAGCCAAATCCTCCTTCACCAATCTTTTGAACATTATTTAATCTATTAAAAGGAATCCACTCAATTACATTTGTATATTTTGTAGCTTTAAGTTGAAATTCTTTAATACAATTATCGACATTTTTATTACCACTTGTCCATCCTTCAGTTGTTTTCTGAGGATCACATGATTGACACCAAGCTTCTGATGTGTTATATCGGTCGCAATTTGCACATTTTCCATAAACTTCAAATCTTTTAAAATCAAAAACTAACATGTACTCGTCTGTTGAAGAGTTTTGAGTTAGTCCATAGACTTTAGAGCTACTACCCTTTGATTGTACGAGATCTTTAAACTTATAAATAAATAGAATATAATCTTGGATAAAAAAATTGTTCTAATAATTATGAAACAAATTTTAACTTACTTTACACAGAACCTCTAATAAATTTTTAGATTCATGCAATATTTTAAGTTTTACTCTACATGATGGATTACGTGACTGCGTAGGCTCTATAATATATTGTATTAACCGTACACCATCTAGCCAGACTGCCAAAAATTCTTTACCAATCTTTTGAATATTATTTAATCTATTAAAAGGAATCCATTCGATTACGTCTTCATAGTTTGTAGCATTAAGTTGTAGTTGCTTAATGCAATCATCGATATTCTTATTTCCACTCGTCCATCCTAGTGCTGTTTTCTGGTGGTCACATGTCTGACACCATGGCGATGTGTTATATCGGTTGCAATTTGCACATTTTCCATTCTTATCATTTCTTTTGGAACCAAATTCGTTAAATACTAACATATATTCATTTGTTGTAGCGTTTTGAGTTAATCCCAAGATACTTTCACTTTCTAATTGCAAATGATTTTTCAACTCCTATAATTTATAATATATGTATAATAGAATTTAGGTATATAACTTTACTAATCAAATAATCTATAGATAATAAAATGTCTTACTTCATTTAAAATATTTAATAAATTTTGCGAACTAGCCAATGTTTGAAGCCTCACTTCATATGATGGTATACGTGACTGTGTATATCTATAACCATGTTCAGCTTCTTTATTATAATTTACGTATCGTATTCCATCTAACCAGGTTGCAAATAATATATCACCAAGTTTTTTTAACATTATCTAATCTATTGAAAGGAATCCATTCGATCACGTAATTGTAGTTTTTAGCTTTAAGTTGAAATTCCTTAATGCAATCATCGACATCCTTATTTCCACTTGTCCACCCTTGTGTTGTTTTCAGAAGATCACATGTCCGACACCAAGCTGGTGATGTGTTATATCGCTTGCAATTTGCACATCTCCCATTGCCAGAGTATCTTTTAGAAGCAAATTCATCAAATACCAACATATACACATTTTTTATTGAGTCATGAGTTAGTCCATAAACTTTAATACCATCCTTTGATTGCATGAAATCTTTAAACTTATAAATACAAATTATAATTGTACGTATAATATTAATAAAGCGATTATGTATAAATAAAAAATAATTGTAACTTACCCTATCTAAAAAGTCTAATGAATTTTTTGAATCATTTAATAATTTAAGCATCACTTTACATGTTGATGTACGTGACTGTATATTATCTCCGTATTCTATATATCGTTCACCATCCAACCAGGTTGCTAAAAATCCATAACCAATCTTTTGAATATTCTCTAATTTATTAAAAGGAATCCACTCGATTACATCTTTATAGTTCGTGGCTTTAAGTTGAAATTCTTTAATACAGTCATCGATATCCTTATTTCCACCGTCCATCCTTGCGTAGTTTTTTGAGGATCACATGCTTGACACCAAGCTTCTGATGTGTTATATCGGTCGCAATTTGCGCATTTTCCATTATTTTTATTTCTTTTAAAACCAAACTCATCAAATACTAGCATATACTCATTTGTTGTAATATTTTGAGTTAGTCCATATACTTTAAGTTCGCTATTATTTAACATTACATAATCTGTAAACTATTAAATACGTAAATGTGAATAAAAATAAATCAATATAGAAATACAATATTTTAAATGCTTCATCTTACTTCATTTAACACATCCAATAAATTTGTTGATCTAGTTAATGTTTTAAGCTCAACTTTATATGTAGGTATACGGGACCATGTATATCTAAGATCATAATTAATTTCGCCGTTATAATTTACATATCGTATTCCATCTAACCATGTTGCTAAACATCTTTCGCCAATCACTTGAATTCTATCCAATTTATTAAAAGGAATCCACTCGATTACATCTTCATATTCTATAGCATAAGTTATAATTTTTTAATGCAATTATCGATATCTTTATTTCCACTTGTCAATCCCTGTATAGTCTTCTGAGGGTCGCATGTTTGACACCAAGCTGGCGATGTGTTATATCGGTTGCAATTTGCACATTTTCCACAAGCTTGATTTCTTTCAAAACCAAATTCATCAAACACCAACATATATTCATGTGTAGTTGTATTTTGAGTTAACCCATAAACACTTCTACTTCCACTATCTAATTGCAAGTAATTTTTAAACTTATCAAATACATAATGTACATATAATAGAAATTAAGTATATGGCTTCACTAATTAAACAATCAAAATATAATGAAATAATCTTACTTCTTTTAAAATATTTAATAGATTTTGTGAACTTGCAAATATTTTAAGCTCCACTTTATATGATGGCATACGTGACTGTGTATATTCATTTTTTAGTCCATCACCGTCCACACATCGTTTTCCATCTAGCCAGATTGCTGAAAATCTATCACCAATTATTTGAACATTATCTAATCTATTAAAATGAATCCATTCGATTATATTTTTATAAGATCGGGTTTTAAGTTGAAATTCTTTAATACAGTCATCGATATCTTTATTTCCACTTGTCCATCCTTGCGTTATTTTCTGAGGGTCACATGATTGACACCAAGCTTCAGAAGTATTATATCGGTCGCAATTTTCGCATTTTCCATATTTTTTACTTCTTTCGTGACTAAATTCATCATCCATAGTTGTAATTCTAAGAATAGAAAATTTAACGTTAACGTTTACTACGATTACTGTATATATTGAATTGCATGTAACACAAATGCCATTTAGAATGCTTTCGGGTGTACAATAAATCTACTAAACGGTTATAAATTGCAAGACTCTTGAGAATTTAGGCTAAACTTAATGTAAGGAAATCATGTTTTTTAGAATGCAGTAACTTAGGAATTGATTTTAAAGAAATCAAACATAGGTCCTTTTATATTGGCCTTCAATTTACAAATTATAAATATTGCACTCTTCTCGGACCAATCTATTCAAAATTAGAGAAGTAAAATTTAACATGTGTGTATAGTGTATTTCAATATCATGCGTCGCATATTTTAATTAATATAATGATACGTATCTATCCAACATATAGATGTAAAATGTCATTAACTCTGCAGAAAAAAAAAAATTCAACACAACTATTTGCCGTAATTCTCGATAAATTAGAAAAGAGTTCTAACATTTTTAAAAATCATTTCAAAAAATTAGATCAAATATTGCCAAATAGTTAACATTTGGGTAAACCTATCATTGAGGTTCAAGTTCTTTTGCTTACCAAATTTAGCCCATCAAATTTTTAAATATTTGGTAATTGTATGATTTGCTGTGATTTGTAATTTTTGGTAGATGATCTTTGCAAAAATGGCACTTTAATAATCATAAGCTTCATGTTTTTCAATATGAATAACTTTTTATGATTAGGATAGGAAGAGCGTTACTATTGTTTCTTTCTCATGTCAAGATCAGGCATAGTACTGGTACAAGCTATAAAAAAATTCTTTGTTTGAATAGAATTCTTTTTATAAACTGTATAATACTGTATATATTATTTTATTAGTTATACATATTTGATATTTACAGAATTTGGATTCATAATTCAACCTTTTAAAACCAATATATCTTCATTATTACGCATATTTAATTAAGAACTTCGATCAGTTACCATTATTCTGCTTTATAAAACTAACTATTATTAAAAAACCATAAAAATATTTCTTTGAATTTGAACATTAGTAGACTAAAGAAGAAATGTATTGCGCCGAAAAGGTCACTAGAGCGACCCGTTAAATTGATTATATAATAAAATTGTAAATTCATAATAATTCATATTAACGAGTAATTTGGTCAACTCGTTCGAGCATTAGCTGCATCTTTTAAATATCTTTGAAAAATGATATTTTTGTTCTTTTAAAATTTGTAGCTTTATTATCATAAATACTATCCTTTAAACGGATTTGCAAAATTTTGACGGTTTTTGATAATACAGCTTGCGTAAATAATAATGTAAATCCCAGACGACGACTTGCAAAGGGCTTTTAGCCAAAACCATTTTTAACAATTTCTAATAGCACCTTCTGATGAAATATCTCCTTTAAAAGTCTAATCGCGAGCAGTTACCATTTATACCTATTATCGATTTAAAATGCAATTCCAAATGGGCATTCATTTAAAAATGACACTTTAACGGATTAAAAATAGGTGTCAGTTTATTTTGAAAATGAGTGGGAGATCGAAAGGTACTATTTCTGTTTTGAAAATTCGAAACCAGAAAATGAAATAGGAGTTATCCGGAGATAAGATAAGCATACTTTTTTTGAAAGAAAATTCATTATTATATAAATAAGCTTACAAATTTAATAAATAGAATTATAGTTCATTGATTTTGAAATAAATACGTTACTGCTTTCATTCGAAATCTGAAATCTGAACCTTTAGTTCTGAAGCCTCCTTATTAGGTGGTTTCACAATTAATGATTTCATCCGATTTCTGATAAAATAAGTGACGTATTTACTTCAAAATATGACATGATTCCTATTTTTTAACGTATAAACTTATTTACATATTCATTTATCGATAATTTTATTGACTTGTGTGCCTATTTACTCACTATGTCAGAATTTAAGGATCTTTTAAACACCCGTTTATTTTTAAAATTTGGATAAATATTCACAGCCAAATTTGCATTTAAGGAAGATTGAATTTTATTATTTATTAATTTAACTTGTGCAAATTATTTCGGACATTCGGAGTCTCTTAATTGATAAATAATTTCAAAGTCAATATACGAATCTAGAAATTGGTGTCGTATTTATTTGAAATAATTGATATTTTCAATTAGGTTTCGATCACTCCTATTTGTATTTAATTCTTATCACATTGAATCTCATTTAATCATTTTTAATAAATTAAAGTATTAATAAAATTTTAGACTACATGTAAATGAATATAAAACCAAAGCCACCGATCAACTCAATAAAATTAACGCCACTGATCAACTTGAACTATTCAAACTGGAGCAAGTAACAAAGTGTGATCGGAATGAATTTTGCAAGAGCTGAAGAGGTAGTTGTACTACTGAAAAGCCAGTTATATACAATTAAGAATCATAGCATTTTGTATAATTTTATTAATAAAATTATTAAAAATATTGTTCTACATGAAATTTTACTAATTGATCATAACTTATTACGCTAAGTAAACTTGTTCAGCACCAATAAATTTATCAAATCGGGATATTTTATTTTATTTTTCTTAAAATTTGAAGAAAAGAAGCTTAATTTTGAATTTTTGATGAAAATTTCCAAAATTAAGCAATTTTTCTTCGAATTATAAGAAAAGTAAAACAAAATATGCCGATTTGGTGTATTTTTTGGTGCTGAACAAGTTTACTTAGTGCAAGAAGTTATGATCAATTAGTAAAATTTAGAGAATCATAAAAATTTGTATAGTTTTATTAATAAAATTATACAAATTTCTATTATTCTCTAAATTTTACTAATTGATCCTAACTTCTTGCACTAAGTAAACTTGTTCAGCACCAGAAAATACATCAAATCGGCATATTTTATTTTACTTTTCTTAAAATTTGAAGAAAAGTTGCTTAATTTTGGAAATTTTTATCAAAAATTCAAAATTAAGCATCTTCTCTTCAAATTTTAAGAAAAGTAAAATAAAATATGCCGCTTTGATATATTTTTTGGTGCTTAACAAGTTTACTTAGTGCAAGTAATTAGGATCAATTAGTAAAATTTAGAGAATCATAGAAATTTGTATGATTTTATTAATAAAATTATACAAATTTCTATGATTCTCTAAATTTTACTAAAAGATCCTAATTTCTTGCATTAAGTAAACTTATTCAGCACCAAAAAATACATTAAATTGGCATATTTTATTTTACTTTTCTTAAAATTTAAAGAAAAGTTGCTTAATTTTGAATTTTTGATGAAAATTTTCAAAATTAAGCATCTTTCTTCAAATTTTAAGAAAATATGCCGATTTGATGTATTTTTGATGCTGAATAAGTTTACTTAGTGCAAAAAATTAGGATCAACTAGTAAAATTTAGAGAATCATAGAAATTTGTATAATTTTATTAATAAAATTATACAAATTTCTATGATTCCCTAAATTTTACTAATTGATCCTAACTTATTGCACTAAGTAAACTTGTTCAGCACCAAAAAATACACCAAATCGACATTTTTTATTTTACTTTTCTTAAAATTTGAAGAAAAGATGCTTAATTTTGGAAAATTTTATCAAATATTCAAAATTAAGCTTCTTTCTTCAAATTTTAAGAAAAGTAAAATAAAATATGCTGATTTGATATATTTATTGGTAGGGTCTTGGATAGGGCTGGGCCAAACATGGCGTCGAAACGAAACCTACCCGAAACTAGTTTCGGAAGGGTTCTAACCCGAAACTAGTTTCAGATTTTTTAAAAAAAATCGAAACTCCAAAACCCAAAATCCCAAAACTATAATCCGAACCCCAAACATTTAATCCGAAACTCAAAAATATAAATATTGAAGTAAAATTTATTATAAAGTTGATTTATTTTAATGAACCCAAAATGTAAAATTATTTTTGAATAAATTATAACATTATATAGATCATTTTTTAATTATGGTTTTTTTTTCGCTGCCTCAGTTTGTTTTAAGCTGGTCAACTTTTATTTTTAATATCATACCGTTATTACAATTGATTTCAAATTCTAGGGCAATAGAAAAAATTGCCAATGACGAATCGATAAATATTCGATGACTTTTGATCCAACAATTTATTTAATTCTGCAGTAACTTAGATATGGACGTACTAATTATTTATTATTACTTGATATTGTACCAGTTTTTACATAGTAAAGTAAAAACACTGATGCTTGCAAAAGCAACCTTGATTGTCAGAATATAAACTCCGGAATTATACCTTTCATGTTATACTTGTGAATAATACCAACAAAAAGGATGCAATAAATTGTTGGATGCATTCAATCCCAAATGGCACTAGATATTCAAATTTTAGTGTATTCTTTAAGGAAATATATAACATACATCAATGCGATTAATGTATATTGAAGAGATACATAGCATACATCAGTGCATTTGAAAGAGATATATAATATATTAATACAATAAACGTATATGGAAGTTTGGGTAGTTTTTGGCATTCAGGTGAAGTTTTGGGTTTCGAATGAGGTTTCAGGTACCGGGTGAGGTTTCGAGTTTCGGCTAAGGTTTCAGAAGTTATAATCCAAAGCTCGAAACTTTCAGATTTAGCACAAAAGGGTTTCGGCGCCAACTTTGGAGAGAATAAACAAATAAATTATTGATGTTTGCAGTTTCAGGGTTTTAGTTGATGTTTCGGGGTTTCGGTTGAGGTTTCGGGTTTCGGTTGAGGTTTTGAGTTTCGGATAAGGTTTCGGAAGCTATAATCTGAAACCTGAAACTTTCGAAATCACCAAAAAAGGTTTCGGCGCCATCTCTGGGTGGGCTACCCGGCCTGAGCCCAGCACAAACTGCTAAAGTTCCAGGTCGGGTCTGTATTTTTAGGCCTGTAATTATATCAGCCTGGGCCCAGGCTAGGCCCGCTAAGATACCAGGTCAGGTCAGGCTTTACTAAAAAGCCCGCAGGTACCTGATAGGCCTGTTAAATTTTATAGCTATTGATTTCAACATATTCAATTTTATTGAATAAATACTTAGATTAATAAAAGGATATGTATATTTATAACACTAATAAATCATCTACATACGTACGAAACACCAGCATTGCTAGTTACATAGATTGATTAAGATAAGTTTTTTTTTAAATTTGTAGTTTTTTTTATTACTACTGTACTAATCGACATTTAGTATCAGTATCCCATTGTGGAGTTGTCACCATTGCTGAGTCACTTTGATATGTGGAGTAGTTAGATTCAGAATAGCGTAGTAAATAAAACTAGCACAGTAGTTAAAATTAGGTTGGAGCACTATAATTAGAGAACTGGACATAGTACAGTAGTTAGATTCGGATGTTAAAGCTGGACATAGCATGGTTGTTAAATTTGGGGTATTAGAACTAGATGTAGCATGATAACTAAATTCGGGATGTTAAAACTGGATGTTATAACTAGACTTATAGATTTGGTATATTGGCTAGATATAGCTTAACATGGTAGTTAGATTTTGGATATTGGGGACATACCGTTGGAGTTAGATTCAGAATTTAAAAATTTAAAACTAGACATAGCACAGTAGTTAAATTCTTGATAATAAACTGTACATAGCATTATAGTTAAATTTGGGATGGTAAAGAGTATAGCATGATAGTTAAATTCGTGATATATGGTAGTTAGATTCAGGTTAGATTTTGAATATAACATGGTATTTAGATTCAGGACGTTAAATTCTAATATACATAGTATGATAGGTAAATTGTTGGGTGTATGTTTGTATTATTATTTTTTTTTAAATAATAAAAAAAAAATATTTGATTTTTTCGCATATGCGATACACCGCACCCTATAAGATCTAGTGTAATGTGAAATCAAATCAATAAATTAATTCATTAAGGCCATGCAAACAAATAAAATTGTTTCTCGTAACCCGGCTGGGTCACTTTTTTGGAAAAGTTAAAAATTTTTTTTATATAAAATTTTTTTTGAAAAAAAAAATTTATAAAAATTTTTATATTAAAAAAATTTTTAAATATAACATTTTTTGCCGGCCGCCGGGCCCTATTTGCTTGTCCCATGTGACGAGAAACAACTGATTTAATTTGCATGGCCTAATATTATCTATTCTATACAAGATAATACAATTATAACTATATTTTCTCATCTTAACTTACCCCAAATTAACTCCTTTATTAATACAACACACCTTTTTTCATCTTTATTAACTTCTAATTCCTTTTCACTTATACAAATACACTACAACTCTAACAATAATCTTTTTCTATCACATCAAACTTTATCAAAAACTACAACATACAGTATAAATCCTTCAGATTTAGGTTTTTATACAACTACTACCCCATACCCTTCTATCTTTAAATACCCTTTCTTCATTTAATCCTCCCTACAACCAAACTAGCAAACTCAAAAATCCAATATACATTCAAATAGATTACTAAGAAATTCTTGCTCTAATCCATATATTCAACCTTACTATTGCTACAACCCCTCTCAATCTATACCACAAGTTCATATTCCTACACAAGAGATACAACTCTTACACCTATCTAACCAATAATACTATTTACCAACATCAACTTACTAGTCTTCTGAAAAGATACAGGATGTAGGTGTGATTTTCCAGGTCACATGAAAACCCGGCCTCCGATTACCCCCAATTAAGATCAGGGGCAAATCCTCTCACCAGTTGCACAGATCAAATATATACAACCCTTTTTTTTTGTTTACATCTTGTAATTTTTTTGCCGTTCTTTACCTCAAGACCTTTATCTCAAGACTTGTGCCCCTTTTTGTCACTGGAGTCATCGTTTACTGGTACCTCTTTTCATTGCTGGCGTCATTGTCGCCTCTTTTCGTCATTTATACTACCTCTTTTCATTGCTCATGCCACCTTTTTTCGTTGCTTGTACCACCTTTTTTTGTCGCACATGCCACCTCTTTTTGTATACTTCTTTGGCCCTAGTGTTAATTCAGAAATCATAACCTACAAAAAAAAAGAAAGGTTAGTTCAAGTTGAGAAAAAAAAAGAAAGAATTAAAGAAATACTTGTCTTTAACTCAGCTTCCGTTTTATTGTTTAATTCGTTCTGATTTATTTCTGTATTTGTAGATCGCAGGATTAGTATAAGAGGCACTTGCACAGTTTAGGGTTAGAGTTAGGATTAGTATAGTATTAGATAGTATAGAAAGGTTTATATAAAATAATTTTAAAATAAAATAATAAATAAAAATAAAGCTTACCATATAACTGAAAAGAGCTTCCGAAGTGTTTTCTTATTCGATTATAAAGAGGGCTTTTTTTAACTGCTTCGTTATCTATATCAAATGTATAAAAAGCCATTAAATTCTAGTGATATTAAATCATTGTCTTCGAGAAATTATAGCACGTTAGTACTTTATGTTAATTATTTATGCAACCAAACATACCGGTCTATACACTCATTGTTCCGCTCTAGTACGAACATATATACGTACATACTAAAAACAAAATAATTTAAGATAAATAACTGATAAATAAAAATAAATTAAATAAATAATTTAAAAAAAAACTAAATTATAAATAATAAAATAATTTAAGAATTAAACATTATAATGAACAAAAAAAAATAATAAAAAATTAAATAGAAAAAAATTAAAACGAATAAAAAAAACATAAAAAAAATTAAAAATATAAAAAAATTTTAATTCGGTTTAATTTTTTTTTTCTTTTTAATTTTTTTTTAATTTTTTTTTATTCGTTTTAATTTTTTTTTATTTAAGTTTTTTATTTTTTTTTTGTTTAAATTATTTTATTATTTATTATTTAGTTTTTTAAAATTCGCTTCAACTTTAATTTTTTTTAAATTATTTATTTAATTTAATTTATTTTTATTTAATTATTTAGTTTTTTTTAATTCGTTTCAACTTTAATTTTTTTTAAATTATTTATTTAATTAAATTTATTTTTATTTAATTTATCTTAAATTATTTTTTTTGTACATACGTACGTATTAGAACGGAACAATGAGTGTATGGAACAGTATGTTTAGTTGCACATAAAGTACTAATGTGCTATAATTTCTTGAAGACATTGATTTAGTATCACTAGAATTTTAACAAGGAATGTCCTAACAGCTTTTTATACATTTGATATAGATAGCGAAGCAGTTAAAAAAAGCTCTTTTTATAATCGAATAAAAAAACAATTCGGAAGCTCTTTTCAGTTATATGGTATACGTTATTTTTTTTTTTTATTTTATTTTAAATTATTTTAAAATTATTTAAATAAACCTTTCTATACTATCTAATACTATACTAATCCTATCCCTAACTCTAAACTGCGCAAGTACCTCTTACACTAATCTTGCGATCTACAAATATAGAAATAAATCAGTACAAATTAAACAATAAAATGGAAGCAGAGTTTAAAGACAAGTATTTTCTTTTATTCTTAAAGGCAGCACAAGCAACGAAAAGAGGTGGCACAGACGATGAAAAGAGGCAACAACGACGCCAGCAATGAAAGAGGCAACAGTAAATAATGACTTCAGCGACGAAAAGAGGCACAAGTCTTGAGGTAAAGGAAAGGACGGCAAAAAAAAATTACAAGATGTAAACAAAAAAAAGGGGTTGTATATATTTTGATCTGTGTAACTGGGAAGGGGATTTGCTCCTGATCTTAATCGGGGGTGATCAGAGGCCGGGTTTTCACGTGACCCAGACAATCTCACCTACATCCTGTATCTTTTAGTCTTCTGACACTCATTCAAAATCTAGTTTCACAAGATCTACACTTTTATACAGATGCTTCAATTCAAAATCTACAATCTTCAAATATCAAATCTGGTATTGGCTAGATTTGTAAAAACAATACTTCTATTAAATTTAATGCGGCTACTATTCCATATCCAGATTCAACATGAATAGAACTTGAAGCAATTATTTCTTTTCTTCTTATAATCCCTATAATACTCATATAAATATCCATTTAGATAACAATACTGCAATCAAAAACCTAAAACAAACACACTTTTCTAAAACCATACAAAACAAAAATTGGGATTTTATATCTATCATTAATCAAATTAAATCTATCAAAACCATTTTATTTACCCTACACAAAGTCAAATCACATCTTAATTTCTTTCATAACCAAGAAGACCTACTTGCAAAACGTGGAACTAACAAACCAACACTTAAAATTATCTATGATTTTCTAAATCTACCAATCTATTTTAAGTGGAACTATTATTTAAAATACGTACTTTTATCAAAAATATATATACTATACAAGAACTATACTCTTGGACTACTCTTAAAATATTTGAAACCATGTCTGAAATTAATTGGACACTATGTTTTGCTATTCTAAATACACTTGAATACAATCATTCTAAATTTTCTTTTAGAATTAAAATCTTAACTAACAATCTCCCAACAATGGAAAACCTTCATATTCGCTACCCATATCTATATTTTACTTCAAAATGCTCTTGCTGTTCAGATACCGAAGATACTTTACATATACTTTTCTGCTCTAATGACAACAATAATATCAACAATCTATAATTAGCATAATTACTGAGATACTCACTTCTTTCAAAATTACTACTATATCTCCAGTTACAATTCTTAACTTTCTTCTCCAATTCACACTTAATACACCTAGCCCAAAATATAACCTTTTCTTATACTATTTTATTGGAATTTATTCTTTTAATGTTTTTGAAAATATTAAATTACTCATCACTAAACAAACTAAATTATTCCTTACTACTTTGTCTAACAATCTCTTGGATTGGTTTCAAAATACTATTTGGTCTTCTCGAAATATCTCTTAACATCAATGGGAATATGCTCACAATATAACTTCAAAAACAAAAAAACGAAAATATTTTTTCCCAAGTACACCCTATACAACAATTACATCATCATCAAATATATCTCATATAGATTTCTCCTTTTTTATAGAAAAATGGTTTCTACAAGGTTTTTTTCTAACAAACTGTATACAATAATGTCATGGCATATGCCAGAGGTCTCTTCCAACCTATTCTAGCTAGTCAATTAATTGGAAACAATTAATCATAGCACATATAGATAATAGGGGGTATAATATCACATTGGGTGCCTGTTTACAGTAATACAAATGTAGTTTTGAAATCTTTAAATATAAATGCATTATTCTTTTTACTTAAATAAAGTTCCAACTATGGCATTTTAATATAAAAAAAAAATAATTTTATAACCGAATTACTACGCTATACAAAAGTTGCACAAAAATTACTATAGTAATTTTTGTATACTACTAAATAATAAGATAGCTATGCAGCATGTGATGCTGCGCAGGACCAGTACATCCAGCAATATTGTAAGAATATTCTGTTCAATTAACTTAACAAGATATTTGCATTGATATTTAGTACGACCAAAATGAACTTCAGTATACTAGAACAATAGCTTACATTTACCACAAAGATTTTATTAAGTAAAATGCTCTGATTTTCTTATTTTCACAAATATTTCAATAGTGCTATTATGTTTTAAAAGAAAAAATATAAGATATTTAATTATTTAATATCTTGGGTCACTTGTATTAGTGGATTGATCCTTAACAATACTGATCAGCTGCTTATGCAGCCGATCAGTATCAGTCATGTATTTTTGTTACTACTATCAAGGATCAATCCACTAATGCCCAATGACCTGAGATATCATTTTTTTGAATTTCTTTGATATCTGAGTTGTTAAGATTGAATTAGATTAGCTTTTTGTGAAATTATCGCAATTGCTAGTTATTACAAAAAATTTTGCTATAGTGCACCAAGTCACTTCTCATCAAAAATCACATATATTTTAATAAATCTATAAAATCTTAAGTTTTAAATATTTTTTAAAAATGTAACCAATAAAAACTATTGTTTTTCATTAGTACTATCCAAATTATTGGCTAGAATATTTAAAAAAGTTTATAAAGTTATACAGTATGTGTTTAAAGCTATTATGCTTTTAAAATTTTGGCATTTAATATAAAAAAAATTTAAAATTTTTTTTAAATTTTTTTTAAATTTTTTTTTATCCAATCAGAATTAGTATATAACGCATTCTGATTGGCTAAAAAGCATTTATATATACCCAAATTTGGTGCCTTTTGATGTGAAGTGACTTGGTGCACCATACAAACATTACTTAATATTTTAGTATGGGTTTCATATTCAAATTATTGTAATTACTATCATAAAAATTTAGTTATAGAACTTATTTTTCTAATGACACTCTATTTTGGTTAAGGTTAAATCAATTTGTATTTGAATTATTGGAAATTCTATGTAATTCATTCTAAATTAGAAATTGAAATTATTCTAATTTAGATTGTGTTATTGTAAAAAAACTGAGATAAAACTTACTACACAGTATATGGACGAGTTAGTTTGCATCGAATTTTCATGGTTTCTCTATAATTCAGTGTTTCAAGTAAAACTAATTTTCAAATTTAAAATGTTTTGCACCAAAGAATTTTAGTTTCGCCCTATAAGTCTGAAACCTCTGAACTAGTTTTGCCCTGCTAATTTGAGTTTCATCTGAAACACTAATATGATTAAGGTTGAGTTAGTTTGTATTTACATTATTAAAAAGTTTTTTTATGAATTACTGTCAAAAAACTTACTCGCTATTTTAGCAATCACATCTGGTAATTTATTTTAAGTTGGTTTGTATTACAATTATCAAATTATTATGCTTAAAAAATTCTTCCTAAAATTAATTAACTCGCGAACTATTATCAGAATTACATTATTTTGGTGTTATTCAATTTGTCTTATAAAGACAAAACAAAGTTAACAAAAACATAAAAAATTCTGTTACAAACCTACTCAATATTTAGTATGTAGTTAAGGGTTGAGATAATTTTCAACAAAATTATTATGATTTTATTATGAATTACTGCAAAAAATTCTCTTACAGAATTTTTTCACTATTATAGTATGTGGTTAAACTTGAATTAATTTGTATCGAAATAAGAGTTGAAGTGTTAGCTCTAAGAAAGTTTCTCTTTAACCCAAAATTCTTGTAATAAATTGCTTATTGAGTTTACCTTTCATCTGTAGAATATTTATTATTTTAAATAAAGTAATGTCACTAGTTTTGACTTCATAATCCACATCTTGAATTCCATTTAGTATAACATAGTTAAAGAAAGAAAGATCAAATTAATTATCTTTTATAAAATTATAAATCGATTAAACCTTTAATTATCTGTTTATAAACAATTAATCTGTTCATTATTAGATTAATTATTGCATTATCTAATTTTGCCTTGATCACATAACAATTATTAGTATTATATTAGAACTAATGATATCTGACACAATTATTTTCGAGATGACGAAAGGTTTCGTCAAATTTGCATCTAATGAAACCCCTGATAATTGATGAAACTCTTGACACTTGACATAATTCTTGACAATTGATGAAACCCTTGACAATTGACAAAACACTTAATGATTGACGAAACCCTGACACAACCCTGACTATTTACTTCAATACAAAAAAATTGTTCACAACCTGTAATTTTAACTGATTGAATTTTAAGATCAGGTGTAACACAAAAAACAGATAGCTCTAAATTTTTATTAGGAAACCATCTATCTATTGTGTCCTAATTAAAAATGTTCCTAGTGAAATTTTACTAATAGCCACAATGGCCACTATATTTTTTTAACTATAACCCTAATTATAACGCAGTTTTCTTAGCCTTAATTTTATACATATTTTTACTTAAAAAACAAAACACATTTGTTTGATTATCACATTATACTTGATCCTAAATTTTGATTGGTCAAAATTACAGAATTACAGAGTAATCAATTTTTTGTAGAAGCACTACCTAAGATGATGAAGCTTTTGGTCAGTTGAAGAAGCTTTTACATTGAATCTAGACAGTTTATTTTTTATTGCTAGCATTTTACTAGCAACAGCGGAGCATAGGATCAACTCATACTGAGGGTTACCAAATTCTGGGTCAGGATACGTTGAAGTGTATCATGGTCGGCTGGATCAGAATTGATCAATTTTGTCCCAAGATCATAAACAATTTTACTAATGAAATCATATTTATTCATTGCTATAGAACCTGCTAATAGCTAAGGCTAAATTCCGTCCTAGATCTGATGCATACAACCCGAAATTTTGGTGTAGGATCGATTGTCTGAACACATGATTTTTTGAACTATCAATAATATGTTATGAACAACTATTATTTAATTTGCAGACTAAAACCATACTCTCAAATTTCTTTAATTCATACTGAAGTTTTAATCACTTGCTAGGTGTTTAATTCACTTACTAAGAGGCTTATATACTCACTAAGAGTCTATAACCCTCATTGAGGGTACCAGCAGGATACCCTTGTTAAGGGTTAAAATCACTCAACTATGCCATAAACTATGCCAAAATAAGAAATGCATAAAATAATATATAATAATAAAATAATATGACACTGCCAATTCGTAGAACACCTATTGGTGATTGTTGCAAATCATCAGACAATATCAAATCAATGTCAAAAAGATAGAAACTGGAAAGATATAATAATGAACAAAAATTAACTTTACATGGACTAATTTATTTCTATTATAAACGAAATGAATAATAGTCTTATACTTCATCAAAATCATCATGGGTTTTGTTATTTATTATTGGTTTCGTCTTGCATCATAGGTTCATGTGTTATGTGTTTCGTTATACATCATGGGTTTCATTGTATATCATAGGTTTCATCATGTGTCATGGGTTTCATCGTTCGTCAATTCGCCAATTTGAAGTTGCCAGACGAAATGGTTTTGTCATGTGTCAATGGCATCATGCGTCAGATATCATTAATTAGAACCTTTCTCCTTTGTGACTAGAATAAAGAAGAAGAATTAAATAAATTGAATGACATTTGAACTGCTAACAGAAGAAGTATTCACAAGAAATCTCCAAAATACTTATTCTCATTCAACCATACTGTATCAAGACCTTAAAAGAATCTTGAGACCCAGACCAAATCAACTATATCTTTTTTGCCTACTAATTAAAGATTCAAGAGTCTTACACAATTAAAAGGCATTGGTTTGATTAGATAGAGGTGTTGTTAGTGGTTTTTAGTCATATACCTGATGCCTACTACTCTTACAACGTGCATTATATAATGATAAAAAGGTGTGAATTGGCATGTATTAGAATTATTATGAATTACTATAAAAATCCTGTTACAATCTTACTCAGCATATAATACATTTTAAGGTTGAGTTTGTAACGAAATTATTGTAGCTTCTATTAAGAATTACTGTAAAAAATTCTTATACAAAACTTGCTTGCTATTCTAATAATCACAATATGTGGTTAGAATAAGTTAGTCCATGTTGAAATTATTATAGCTTCTATTATGATTTACTGATATGTAACTCACTAATGTATGTTATTAATGTTGTCCATGTCCCAATCTAATTTCAAAAGATACAAAGTTGATTTTTTAAATCTCAAAAAACAAAGTGTGCGTAAGGGGCATGCCATTTATTATGTAATATTTTTTACTTAGCCACCTCTACCCATGTATGGTGTAATCATTTTATCTAATTGTGATTAATTAATATAATATATATACATGATCACTACTTTTGACTATGTATCCATGGTAAAAATTATGTAATAAATAGCATGCCCCTAACAAATGAAAGTCATTTTTTTATTAATAAAAAAAAATATTATTAATTCATAGTAATAGATTAATTATTAATTATGACGAAACTATTATGACATTAACATGCAATAATTACAAATTTATTGTATTATTCTGAACATATTTAAATTTTTACACAGCCTGATTACGGTTTTTGGATAGCAAATCAAAAACGGCAAAGTGCAAAAAACATTTTATTGGTATTGATAACTGATAATCGAAAAATATCAAACATCATCATCTTAATATTACAAAGTAAAGTACATACGCAAAATAATACATTGTATTTTTTTCCAAAAAATTTTATTGGTATTAATAACTGATAACAATCGAAAGCCATCAAACATTAGTCATATAATTCCCTTATTAGGAATACAAGGACAAACAGTTTTATATATCATTGTTATTCAGTATAAGATACATTTTAAAATCAGATCACGCATGCAATAATTAGCAACAATAAACAGGCATAATTTCAAAAAAAATGTATCTCATATTTAGTCATAGTCAAGTTACAACATATAAATGTTATGTTTGAAAGTGTATTCACCGATCACAACATATTTACACACAATCACGAGTATATTCGCATACTATCATTTACATTGCATTTGTCATCATTTCGTGTCGTCAAAATCACTATAACACTTGCCTGAATTAGAAGAACGAAAACCATTACCCATACTAAAAAAGGATTCTTCAAAAATTTGCATAGCGAATATCAAAAAATTGATCGGAAACCATCCCTCACACATTTCATATTATACAAGAAACATGATCATACTGGTACAACCATAATCTGGTATTTTGTCTTTTGATTGAATAACTTAGAGCACATGCACATTCTGATATTCTAATATAATCTACATATTAAAACAATACTACGAATTACAACCATAATCCAGCATTTTGTCTTTTATTAGATAACTTATAGCATGTACATATTATAAAATTTTGATGTAATCTACTTACTTAAAACAATCTTTGTACTATAAAATAACAACTGTAATTTGGCATTTTGTCTTTTGATTGGATAACTTATAGTACGTGCACATTATGACATTCTGATATAATCTACTATGAAATGACAACCATAATTCAAAATTTTGTCTTTTGATTGGATAACTCATAGCACATGCACATTATAACATTCTGATGTAATCTACACACTTAAAACAATACTACAAAATAACAACCGTAATCCAGCATTTTGTCTTTTAATTGGATAACTCAGAGCACATGCACATTGTGACATTCTGATATAATCTATATACCTAAAACAATACTACTAAAATGATAACTATAATCAGGCATTTATTCTTTTGATTGGATAACTTAGAACATATGCACATTATGTTATTTGATGTAATCTATACATCTAAAACAAATTTGTCTATTTAAACATTTTTGATTTTGAAGTATTAATAGTGACAATGAGTTAAGTTTACATTTAATTGGTTATCTTCAAAAAATAAACTTTTGTATAAAAAAACTTATTTTTACATATAATTGTGTTAATAGTAATGATAACTAAGCTTATATTTAAATATTTTTAATTGGTAATCTTCTAAGAAAGCTTATTTTTATATGTACAGTATATATGTATAGTTTGCAACAGAGTAAACTTACCAATTTTATTTATCTACATATGTACATGGTGTGGTTTAATTTGAGGTTTGCATACTTTTATATATTTATTTGCTGCATACAAAAACATAATCAAATTGTAAGAAAATTTTTGGATATTTGTTATTATAAGGGTAAGTATGAAGCTCACTTTGGCAATTATTTTCAAAAAAATATATAATTAGGCCATGCAAAGTTAATTTTTTGCTTTGCATTATATGAAATCTGAAAACTTTGGTCAGTCTGTCAGATTTTTTTTTTAAATTAATATAATAATGTTTACATCTAAGATCAGGCTACACAAAGTTAATTTTTCACTTTGCATTACATGAAATCTGAAAACTTTGGTCAATCTGGCAGATTTTTTTTTTTTTTATGTTACTGCAAATTGATAGAATAATGTTCATATCTAAGATTAGCTCATGCAAAGTGATTTTCATTTTGCATTACATGGAATCTGAAAACTTGGATGTTGGTTACATTTTTTTTTATTTTTTTTTGATTTATTGTAATTAATAGAATAATGTTTACATCTAAGATTAGACCATGTTAAGTTGTTTTTTTTATTTTGCATTACACAGAATCTGAAAACTTTGATCAGTCAGATTTTTTTTTTTTTTTTTACTTTACTGCAAATTAATAGAACAATGTTCACATCTAAGATTAGGCAACAAAGTTTATTTTTTGGTTTACATTACATGTAATCTGAAAACTTTGGTTGCTTAGACTTTTTTCTTTTTTATCTTTTATTTTATTTTTTTTTTATTTACTGTAAATTAATAGAATAATATTCCCATCTAAGATTATGCCATGCAAAGTTGATGTTTTGTTTTGCATTACATGGAATCTGAAAACTTCATCAGTCAGTCAGTTTTTTCTTTTTTGTTTCTTTTTAATTAATAGAATAATGTTCACATCTAAGATAAGGCCATGCAAAGTTGATTTTTTGTTTTGCATTACATGGAATTTAAAAACTTAGTCAGTTGGTCAGTTTTTTCTTTTTAATTAATAGAATAATGTTTGCATCTAAAATTAGGTCATGCAAAATTGATTTTTCATTTTGCATAACATGGAATCTGAAACCTTCGGTTGGTCTTTTTTTTTTCTTTTTTTTTTACTTTGCTGCAAATTAATAGAATAATGTTTACATCTAATATTAGACCACGCGAAGCTGATTTTTCATTTTGCATTACATGGAATCTGAAAACTTCGGTGGGTCAGATTTTTTTCTTTTTCATTTTATTTTATTTTTAATTTACTGTAAATTAATAGAATAATATTTACATCTAAGATTAGGCCACACAAAGTTGATTTTGTTTTACATTACATGAAATCTGAAAATTTTGGTCTGTCGATCGGATTTTTTTTAATTTTTTTAATTTACTGTAAATTAATAGAATAATCTTCGCATCTATTATTAGCCCAGATTATTCATTTTACATTATTAGTCAGTTGCATTATATATATATATATTTATTTTAATAATATTACTGTTATATAAAATTTTTTTAGTGATTTTACCCTATACACAACTAGTATATTAATAAATGTTATAATTTTGCAAACATTGTAATCCATAATAAAATCCTTAATAGATATAAATGGCTTACATTGCAAATCATTATATAATAATAAAATTTGCGTTAAAATGTAGGATTTATTAAATACAGCATTCCAAATGATGATATGTAGCTAAAGGTACTGGATTGTTAAATGCTACAACCTATATTTGAATAAAAAAAAAAAAATCAAAAACATTGGGCCAAAGATTTGTTTTGGGCACCTAAAGCTGCTAATTATGTACTTGCTTTCTTATGTCAATAAATTTGCCTATCGTCACATATATTTTTTTTATAACTTGAATCCGAATAATTCTAATAAAATTCAAATAACTCGAATTAAAATTTAAAAAATTAAATATCAATGATTCAAATGTTCTTCTGAGTTACTACTACATAGTTTACGACCCTTCATCATTATTGCAATGACAATGTATTAAATAAAATAAGTTTATGTAAAAAAAACAAATAAAAAATCCGATATACAGTATTTAGTTAATTTTTAAATAAAATAACAATCAATTGCACATGATAAATTTATAAATCTAACGATTAAAATTAAGTTAGAAATAAAATTTGTTATTTATAAATAAGTTTACTATCGCAGTACTTACCAGTCGGAATATCAAAAAATTCAATGGATTTACTTGAATTAACTGGCTCCAAAAGGTTTTTAAAGTTAAGCCGTTTACTTGTAAGTTTATCTTTAGGGCAAATTGGAAAATTTGTTGATAATGTTGGAATAATTGCATCTGCTGATTGGAATGCTTTTAAAATTGCTAATTCATTTTTATCTTTTGCTGTACCATCTAATATCAAATACCATCTAAATAATTCATCGTTGATATAAGATGCAGATGGTCTATTAGAAGGATCAGCATTCATACATTGATTGGCTAATTTGATGTAGCATTCAGGGGTGTCTTTAGCAAATTCAGGTCGTAATCCATTACATATTTGAATAGCCAATTCTTCATCATATTTAATATCGTAATGAGGTGGTCTTCCTGTAGATATTTCAGCCATAATAATACCAAAGCTATAAATATCTGCTGCTATTGTATATGGTCGTTTATACAACACTTCTGGGGCAACATAAGGTAAAACTCCGTAAATACTGTCTTCTAAATCTGACTCATCTTTCTTTCTAGATAATCCTAGATCTGCTATATAATAAATTAGATATCCATCAATATATTGATTTTGCAATATATTACCACTATGAAAATCTCCATGGATATACCCTGCCTTATGAACTTTTTTTAAATTTCCAGATATATCGACAAGTTGCTTTAATTTACTTTTCCAATTAAGTTCTCTAAAATTTGATAAAAGAAACGAATGAAGGCTTCCTTTATTTGCATATTGAAATACCATCAAATATTCATCATTAGTTGTATCGCGAGTTAGTCCATACACTTCAATATTACTACCCATTAATCTAAGTTCCGTGTAACTTTTAAACTAGTTAATTCAACAAATTTTATAGTGTTAATAATTTATCTATATTATGTCATAAAATCATTCTAACTTACTTCTCTTAAAAAATTCTCTTGTGAACCGGGTAGTGTTTTAAGTGCAACTATAAATGATGATGTACGTAGTTGTATATATTCTGTTGCGCAGTTATTAAACACAGTTGTCCTTTTACCATCTAACCATGTTGCCGAAAACACTGAGCCAAATCCTCCTTCACCGATCTTTTGAACATTGTTTAATCTATTAAAAGGAATCCACTCAATCACATCTATATACGATGTGGCTTTAAGTTGAAATTCTTTAATACAATCATCGACATCTTTATTACCACTTGTCCATCCTTGTATTGTTTTCTGAGGGTCACATGATTGACACCAAGTTTCAGATGTGTTATATCGGTTGCAATTTGCACATTTTCCATAAATATCATGTCTTTTAAAATCCGAAACTAATATGTACTCGTCTGTTGAAGAATCTTGAGTTAGTCCATAGACTTTAGGGTTACTATCCTTCGATTGTATGAGATCTTTAAACTTATAAATAAATAGATATATTTTTACTGTAGATAAAAAAATTGGTCAAATGAACAATGAAACAAATATTAACTTACTTTGCACAGAGCCCTAACAAATTTTTAGATCCATGCAATATTTTAAGTTTTACTCTACACGATGGATTACGTGACTGCGTGGGCTCTTTAATATATTGTATTAACCGTACACCATCTAACCAGACTGCTGAAAAATCTTCCCCAATCTTTTGAATATTATCTAATCTATTAAAAAGAATCCATTCGATTACATCTTCATAGTTTGTAGCATTAATTTGTAGTTCTTTAATGCAATCGTCGATATTCTTATTTCCACTCGTCCATCCTAGGGCTGTTTTCTGGGGATCACATGTCTGACACCAAGCTGGCGATGTGTTATATCGGTTGCAATTTGCGCATTTTCCATTCTTATCATTTCTTTTGGAACCAAATTCGTTAAATACTAACATATATTCATTGGTTGTAACGTTTTGAGTTAATCCCAAGATACTTTCACTTTCTAATTGCAAATGATTTTTAAACTTATATAATGTATAATATACATATAATATAAGTTAGGTATATAATTTTACTAATTAAATAATCTATACATAATAAAATAACTTACTTCATTTAAAATATTTAATAAATTTTGTGAACTACCCAATGTTTGAAGCCTCACTTCATATGATGGTATACGTGACTGTGCATATCTATAATCTTCTTCATTTACGTATCGTAATCCATCTAACCAGATTGCTAATAATATATCACCAATTTTTTGAACATTATCTAATCTATTGAAAGGAATCCATTCGATTACATAATTGTAGTTTGTAGCTTTAAGTTGAAATTCCCTAATGCAATCATCGACATCCTTATTACCACTTGTCCACCCTTGTGATGTTTTCAGAGGATCACATGTCTGACACCAAGCTGGCGATGTGTTATATCGTTTGCAATTTGCACAACTTCCATTCATTATATACCTTTTAGAATTAAATTCATCAAATACCAGCATATACATATTTTTTACTGTTTCATGAGTTAGTCCATATACTTTAATACCATCCTTTGATTGCATGAAATCTTTAAACTTATAAATATAAATTATAAATGTGTATAAAATAATAAAGCAAATATGTATTAATAAAAAATAATTTTAACTTACCCTATCTAAAAAGTCTAATGAATTTTGTGAATCATGTAATAATTTAAGCATCACTTTACATGTTGATGTACGCGACTGTATATTTTTATATTCTATATTTCGTTCACCATCTAACCAGGTTGCTAAAAATCCATCACTTATCTTTTGAACATTCTCTAATTTATTAAAAGGAATCCATTCGATCACATCTTCATAAGATGTAGCTTTAAGTTGAAATTCTTTAATACAATCATCGACATCCTTATTTCCACTCGTCCATCCTTGCGTAGTTTTCTGAGGATCACGTGCTTGACACCAAGAGTAAGACGTGTTATATCGGTTGCAATTTGTGCATTTACCATTTTCTTTATCTCTTTTAAAACCAAATTCATCAAATACTAGCATATACTCATTTGTTGTAATATTTTGAGTTAGTCCATATACCTTAAGTTTGCTATTCTTTAACATAACATAATCTGTAAACTATTAAGTATATAAATGTGAATTAAAATAAATCAATACAGTCAGACCTCCCTAAATGCACGTCGTCGGGACCAGCTCTAGCACGTGCATTTAGAGAGGTATTGCATTTAGAGAGGTATTGCATTTAGAGAGGTATTGCATTTAGAGAGGTATTGCATTTAGAGAGGTAAAAATCTATATATGTAATATTAGTTGGGCCCAAGAAAGGACGTGCATTTAGAGAGGTGTTGCATTTAGGGGGGTAGCATTTAGGGGGTCTGACTGTATAGAATAAGAGTAAAGTTATTTGTCACATAAGTGACAGCGGCTTATGTATCACCGAACCAATCAGATTTCAGGATTTTGTGTAACGTAACACGATCAGAAAATTCAAAACAAACGTTCGTTTTATCAAAAAAAACAACAAAAATCGCTTATTACTCAAAATCTGCATAGGAAACCACCTTCCGTGCTCTAACAAAAAGTTTTCCTTGAGCAATTTCACTATATACTCCAAACCCTGACCCTAAACATAGGTGCTCATCCTAACCCTAAACTAACAAAAACTAAACTTTATCGATACAGAGGTGATCTACAGGTGACATTATCACATGCGTCGCATATAACTTAATCCTAGAATAAAAAAAATACGATAATTTACATGTTTCATCTTACTTCATTTAATATATCTAGTAAATTTGGTGACCTAGCTAATGTTTTAAGCTCAACATTATATGTATATATACGTGATTGTATGTGTATATTAGCTTCGTAGTTATAAGATGCATATCGTATTCCATCTAACCATGTTGCTAAATATCTATCGCCAATCATTTGAATTCTATCCAATCTATTAAAAGGAATCCACTCGATCACGTCTTCATATTTTGTAGCATTAATTTGCAAATTTTTAATGCAATTATCGATATCATTATTTCCACTTTTCAGTCCCTGTATAGTCTTCAGAGGGTCGCATGTTCGACACCAAGCTGGCGATGTGTTATATCGGTTGCAATTTGCACATTTTCCACGTCCTCGCTGTCTTTCAGAACCAAATTCATCAAATACTAACATACCCTATAAGAAAAATGGACCGTAAAGGTACGGGTTGGCTGAGTAAAGGCACGGGTTTTGGTGGCACGGATTAAACCCGTATTTGGTACGTAGGAGGCTTGGATTGGCACGGATTTTTGGCCCGTGGTGGACTGTATGTCCGTACAAAATGGACCGTTAATGGCTCGGGTTTTGCAACACTTTACTAGTCCAAATGGCACGGGATTTGGCCAGGTGATTAACGTGAATTAACGTGTGATAAAAAAAAATTATACATACAAGTAGATTACATAAATTTATATCAACAATCAATACAATATAAACAAACTAACAACTGCTCATGTATCAAAATTTTGCAAGGAATTTTTTTTGTTAAGACACCCAGAGCAGTTTCATTAGTGAAATTATGAGATATCGCAATTTTTTTAAAAAAAAATCGTATATTGATTTTTCGCTCTTCGTGAAACGAGCCAACACGTACCACCTTCGACACGTATCATTCCGTGAAATGAAGGTGCCATTACGTATGACGTGTCATAACGTGCCACCTCCCCCGTACCACTTTTTACCGTGATATTCCGTCAACAGCTCTATACGTACCACTCCGACCGTGCCATTCCGTGGATTCCAGACACAACCCGTACCACACCCCGGACCACTTTTTTTATAGGGATATATTCATGTGTAATTGTATTTTGAGTTAACCCATAAACACTTCTACTTCCACTATCTAATTGCAAGTAATTTTTAAACTTATCAAAATACATAATGTACATATAATAGAAACTAAGTATGACTTTACTAATCAAATAATCAACATATAATGAAATAAACTTACTTCTTTTAAAATATTTATTAGATTTTGTGAACCAGTAAATATTTTAAGTTCCACTTTATATGATGGCATACGTGATTGTGTGTATTCATTTTTTTGTCCATCACAGTCCACACATCGTTTTCCATCTAGCCAGATTGCTGAAAATCTATCACCGATTATTTGATTATCTAATCTATTAAAAGGAATCCATTCGATTATATTTTCATAAAATCTGGTTTTAAGTTGAAATTCTTTAATACAGTCATCGATATCCTTAT
The DNA here is from genome assembly GCA_003550325.1 of Gigaspora rosea. Taxonomy (NCBI): domain Eukaryota; kingdom Fungi; phylum Glomeromycota; class Glomeromycetes; order Diversisporales; family Gigasporaceae; genus Gigaspora; species Gigaspora rosea. The sequence goes on along the minus strand of QKWP01000282.1, from coordinate 345,766 downwards.
TTCCACTTGTCCATCCTTGCGTTATTTTCTGAGGGTCACATGATTGACACCAAGCTTCAGAAGTATTATATCGGTCGCAATTTGCGCATTTTCCATATTGTTTACTTCTTTCGTGACTAAATTTCATCAGCCATAATCTTAATTCTAAGAATAGAAAATTTAACGTTAACGTTAACTGTATATATTGAATTACATGTAACACAAATGCCATTTATAATGCTTTCGGGTGTACAATAAATTTACCAGAAGTTATAAAACTCTTGATTTAACGGAGTAAAAAAATAGGAGTTTCTGAGCTATCTTAAGTGGGAGATCGAGAAGTACTATTTCTGTTTTGAAATTTCGAAATCAGAAATGAAATAGGAGTTCCGGAGATAAAATAAGCATACTTTTTTTGAAAGAAAATTCATTATTATATAAATAAGCTTACAAATTAAAATAAATAGGAATTAATACGTCACTGATTTAATTCGAAACAAGAAACCTGAACCTTAGGTTTGAAATCCCTAATACTTATAATTATTATGAATTGGCATTCGATTTCAGATAAAATAAGTGACGTATCTTACTTCAAAATATGATAATAATTCCTATTTTTTTAACACGTATAAACTTATTTACATATTCATTTACTGGCAATTTTATTAACGTGTGTCCCTATTTAATTTACTGTAATCCACTGTGCGGAATTTTAAAAATAGAATAGGATCTTTTAAACTCCCGTTTATTTTCAAAATATCATATAATAAATATTCACAGGCAAATCTGCATTTAAGGAATATTGAATTTTATTGTTTATTATTTAATTTGTGCAAATTATTTCAGCTGATTATTGACACACATTCGGAGTCTCTTAATTGATTAATAATTTCAAAGTCAAAATACGGGAATAATCAAATTGAATCTTATTTAATCTTTTTTAACAAATTAAAAGTATGTATTAATAAAATTTTAAACTACACGTAAATGAATATAAAACTAAAGCGACCGATCAACTCAATAAAACTAAAGCCACAGATCAACTTGAACTATTCAAATTGGAGCAACAAAGTTGGATCGATATCTTAATTTACGTGAAAAAACAATCAAATCCAATGTTTATTTCTTTTGCTCAATTATTATGAATATAGTTTTAAGCTTGTTTAAATTTGATTGAAGGTACATTATTTTATTTTATTTTATTTTATTTTTAAATATATTGTGTATAATAAAACTTTCCTTATACATGCCAAAATCTTAGTCTAACATATTTGCCAGATAATTTGATGGTAAATAAATTAAATACATTGTTTTAGTAGTCGGATTCGTTAATTAGTGATACAAATAATTCGAATTTGCCATGATTCAACTCGCGAGCCATTAATGTTATATATTAATTTAAAAATGAGAAAACTTGTAATAATAAACAAATACACCCTGTTTTACTGACAGACACTTTTCATACAAGCAATTTCATCACGTAGGTAGCAATTTACTAACAATATATACTTGCAACTAATCAATTGCTAACCCTAACTCTTTGTGATGTCGGGTAAAAAAATAGCTGTCGGGAAAATAAGACCCACCCATAATAAACATATGTACACGATCTACAAATAATCTCTTGAAAAGTTTATAATAAATCTCATGCATTTTACAAAAGTTGCAATCCATAATGAAATCTTTAATAGATATAAACGGTTGCAAATCATTATATAATAATAAAAATTTTGTCAAAATGTAAAAAGAAAAATGAAATTATTAAATACAGCATTCAAAAAGAGGACATGTAACTAAAGATACTGGATTGTTAAATATTACAACCTACATTTGCATAAAACAAAAAACAATTGGGCTAAAGCTTCTAATTATATACTTTTTTGTGTTAATAATTTTGCCTATCGTTATGCATAACTTGAATCCGAAACAATCGAATAAAATTCAAATAACTCGAATTAAAATTTAAAAATTAAAATAGAATTTTCTTCTGAGTTTCTATACATAGTTTAACGATACTCCATCATTGCTACAATAACAAAGTACTAAATGGATAAGTTTATATAAAAAAAAAAACTAATCGAAAATCCGATTAATGATATAGGATTTAGTTAATTTTTAATTTTTAAATAAAATAACTTCAATTGCACTTGATAAATTTACAAATCTAACGATTAAAATTAAGTTAGAAATAAATTTGGTTATTTATAAATAAGTTCAATATCACAGTACTTACCAGTCGGAATATCAACAAAGTCAATGGTTTTACTTGCTGATATTGAACTTAACGAAGAATTAACTGGCTCAGAAAGATTTTTAAAGTTAAGCAATTTACTTGTAAGTTTATCTTTAGGACAATTTGACAATTTGGTCGATAATTTTGGAATAATTGCATCTGCAGATTGGAATGCTTTTAAAATTGCTAATTCATCTCTGTCTTTCGCAACACCATCACGGACTATATTATTCCATCTGAATAATTCATCGTAAATATTAGATGCAGATGGTCTATTAGAAGGATTAGCATCCATACATTCATTTGCTAGTTTGATGTAGCATTCAGGAGTGCCTTTAGCAAATTCAGGACGTAATCCATTACATATTCGAATAGCCAACCCTTCATCATACTTAATATCGTAATGAGGTGGTCTTCCTGTAGATAGTTCTGTCATAATAATACCAAAACTATAAACATCTGCTGCTATTGTATATGGTCGTTTATACAACACTTCTGGGGCAAAATAAGGTAAAACTCCGTAAATACTATCTTCTAAATCTGACTCATCTTTCTTTCTAGATAATCCTAAATCGGCTATATAAGACAATAGATTTCCATTAATATATTGATTTTGCAATATATTACCGCTATGAAAATCTCTATGAACATATCCTGCATTATGAATTTTTGTTAAATTTTGTGATATATCAAAAAGTTGATTTAATTTACTTTTCCAATTAAGTTCTCTAAAATTTGATAGGAGAAACGTATGAAGACTTCCTTTATTTGCATATTGAAATACCATCAAATATTCATTATTAGTTGTATCTTGAGTTAGTCCATACACTTCCAAATTACTACCCATTAATCTAAATTCCGTGTAACTTTTAAACTAGTTATTCAACAAATTTTATAGTGTTAATAATTTATCAATATTAACTGTTAAGTTATAAAAAATTATTTTAACTTACTTCTCTTAAAAAATTCTCTTGTGAACCGGGTAATGTTTTAAGTGCAACTATACATGTTGGTGTACGTGATTGTATAAATTCTCCAGCTACATTCGAGACTGTCCTTTTACCATCTAGCCATGTTGCTGAAAATACTGAGCCAAATCCTCCTTCACCAATCTTTTGAACATTATTTAATCTATTAAAAGGAATCCAGTCGATTACGTCTTCATAGCTTGTAGATTTAAGTTGAAATTCTTTAATGCAGTTATCGACATCTTTATTACCACTTGTCCATTCTTGTGTTGTTTTCTGAGGGTCACATGATTGACACCAAGCAAGATTTGTGTTATATCTGTTGCAATTTGCACATTTTCCACAATGTGCATATCTTTGAAAATCAAAAACTAACATGTACTCGTCTGTTGAAGTGTTTTGAGTTAGTCCATAGACTTTAGGGCTACTGTCCTGAGATAGTTCATAGAATTTAGGGCTACTGTCCTTTGATTGTACGAGGAGATCTTTAAACTTATAAATAAATAGAATATAATCTTAGATAAAAAAAAAATTGGTCAAATGAACAATGAAAACAAATATTAACTTACTTTACACAGAACCTCTAATAAATTTTTAGATTCATGCAATATTTTAAGTTTTTCTTTACATGATGGATTACGTGACTGTGTAGGCTCTTTAATATATTGTTTTAACCGTACACCATCTAACCAGACTGCTAAAAATTCTTCCCCAATCTTTTGAATATTATCTAATCTATTAAAAGGAATCCATTCGATTACGTCTTCATAGTTTGTAGCATTAAGTTGTAGCTCTTTAATGCAATCGTCGATATTCTTATTTCCACTCGTCCATCCTAGTGCTGTTTTCTGGGGGTCACATGTCTGACACCAAGCTGACGATGTGTTATATCGGTTGCAATTTGCGCATTTTCCATTCTTATCATTTCTTTTGGAACCAAATTCGTTAAATACTAACATATATTCATTTGTTGTAGCGTTTTAAGTTAATCCCAAGATACTTTCATTTTCTAATTGCAAATGATTTTTAAACTCCTATAAATTATAATATACGTGTAATAGAAGTTAGGTATATCACTTTACTAATCAAATAATCTATACAATAATAAAATTTCTTACGTCATTTAAAATATTTAATAAATTTTGTGAACTAGCCAATGTTTGAAGTCTCACTTCATATGATGGTATACGTGACTGTGCATATTTATTTACCAACCCATCTCCATCCACAAATCGTATTCCATCTAACCAGGTTGCTAATAATCTATCACCAATTTTTTGGAAATTATCTAATCTATTGAAAGGAATCCATTCGATTACGTAATTATAGTTTGTAGCTTTAAGTTGAAATTCCTTAATGCAATTATCGACATCCTTATTTCCACTTGTCCACCCTTGTGTTGTTTTCAGAGGATCACATGTCTGACACCAAGCTGGTGATGTGTTACCTCGCTCGCAATTTGCACATCTTCCATTCAATAAACTTCTTTCAGAATTAAATACCAACATATACACATTTTTTACTGTGTCATGAGTTAGTCCATATACTTTAATATCATCCTTTGATTGCATGAAATCTTTAAACTTATAAATACAAATTATAAAAGTATGTATAAAAATTAATAAAGTAAATATGTATATATAAAAAATAATTTTAACTTACCCTATCTAAAAAGTCTAATGAATTTTGTGAATCATGCAATAATTTAAGCATCACTTTACATGTTGATGTACGCGACCGTATATTTTCATATTCTATATTTCGTTCACCATCTAACCAGGTTGCTAAAAATCCATCACTTATCTTTTGAATATTCTCCAATTTATTAAAAGGAATCCATTCGATTACATCTTCATAAGATGTGGCTTTAAGTTGAAATTCTTTAATACAATCATCGACATCCTTATTTCCACTCGTCCATCCTTGCGTAGTTTTCTGAGGATCACATGTTTGACACCAAGCTTCAGACGTGTTATATCGGTTGCAATTTGTGCATTTACCATTTTCTTTATCTCTTTTAAAACCAAATTCATCAAATACTAGCATATACTCATTTGTTGTAATACTTTGAGTTAGTCCATATACCTTAAGTTCGCTATTCAATAACGTTACATAATCTGTAAACTATTAAATATATAAACGTGAATTAAAATAAATATACAATAGTAAATACAAATTTTAAATATTTCATCTTACTTCATTTAATATATCTAATAAATTTGGTGATCTAGTTAATGTTTTAAGCTCAACTATAAATGTTGGTATACGTGACTGTGTATACCTATAACCATATCGAGCTTTTTCTTCATTTACATATCATATTCCATCTAACCATGTTGCTAAACATCTATCGCCAATCATTTGAATTCTATCCAATCTATTAAAAGGAATCCACTCGATCACATCTTCATATTTTGTAGAATTAAGTTGTAATTTTTTAATGCAATTATCGATATCTTTATTTCCACTTTTCAATCCCTGTATAGTCTTCTGAGGGTCGCATGTTCGACACCAAGCTGGCGATGTGTTATATCGGTTGCAATTTGCACATTCTCCATTTTCATAAGCTCTTTTAAATTCTTCATGCACCAATATATATTCATGTGTAGTTTTATTTTGAGTTAATCCATGAATACTACTACTTTTATAAATACTTTTACTACCTAATTGCAAGTAATTTTTAAACTTATCAAATACATAATGTACATATAATAGAAATTAAGTATATAATATAGCTTTACTAATTAAATTATCAACATATAATGAAATAATAATCTTACTTCTTTTGAAATATTTAATAGAGTTTGTGAGCTAGAAAATGTTTTAAGTGTTTTAAGCTCCACTTTATATAATGGCATTCGTGACTGTGTATATTCATTTTTTCGTCCATCACCGTTCACACATCGTTTTCCATCTAACCAGATTGCTGAAAATCCATCACCAATTATTTCTAATCTATTAAAAGGAATCCATTCGATTACATCTTCATATTCTGTGGAGTTAAGTTGAAATTCTTTAATACAGTCATCGATATCCTTATTTCCACTTGTCCATCCTTGAGTTATTTTCTGAGGATCACATGATTGACACCAAGCTTTTGATGTGTTGTATCGGCCGCAATTTGCGCATTTTCCATATTCTATATCTCTTTCGTTACCAAATTCATCATCCATAATCGTAATTCAGTAATTCTAAGAATAGAAAATTTAACGTTAACGTTACAATTACTGTATATATTGAATTACATGTAACACAAATGCCATTTATAATGCTTTCGGGTGTACAATAAATTTATTATTAAACGAAATAGAATTAGTAGGAATTGATTTTAATGACCATCTAGCATTATTGAAGAATACACAGTAATCACAATTATTTTTACTTAGAAATCAAACATAGATCATTTTATATTGGCCTTCAATTTACAAATTATAAATATTGCATTCCTCCCCGGGGGACATTCGAATCCGATAATTTCCGGAATCGACGTTACACAAGTATTTATATCAGTATATAGCGTAGATTGTAAAACCAGAATTTTCGGATCTAAGCAAACTTAAAAAAAAATTATTGTCGGTGCAACACTTTACTAGTAAAATAGCTTCGTAGCGAGTGTCTCTTCAAGAAATCCAGTTGCATCATGTTGCATCACGCGAATAAAAGGTAGATTTATTGAGAGTTGAAGTACTATATATCGTATAGTAAGAGAGTAGTAAGAGGTAATAAAAATATATTGTACACTCCCCTGACATAAGTTGTAATAATCATGACGATCTAACCTAATTTGTTGTTATCGTAGCTACATATAAAAACCATTTTTTTTTATATGCGAATCGCAATAAGTAAAGTTGTTTGCCATAATGATTTGCACATAATATTAGAATTTTAAAAAATTTAATTAAGATTTTTTGAAAATATTTTGATATTTTAGACATCTGTAAACAAATAATAAAAAATAATAATTAAAATTATTATATCTTGATGCATTCTTGAACCCTTTAGAATGTTTTTATGAAAATTTAACCCTATATGCTTTAGAACCTAGCAAACAACTTTAATTAAGTCGATAATTAGAGTTAACAAAATGCAGTTGTTCCAGGAATAATGTATTTTAATAAAAGTTCAATTTTAAAAAAATACTATATTTTGTATCTTAAAATTTTTATATAATGAAACATTGTAAAATTTATAAAAATATGATTCTAAAATACAATATACATATTATCTGTTATATTATATTATATTATGTATTGTTTATTTTATTAGATTATTTCAATATAAATTTTACAATGTTTCATTATATAAACTTTTAAGATGCAAAAAATAGAATTTTTTTAAAATTGAAAATTTATTAAAATACAACATTCCTGAAACAACTATATTGTTAACATTAATTATTGACTTAATTAATGTTGTTCACTAGGTTCTAAAGCATACACTAGTCGAAATATCAAAATTTGGCACTACAAGGTTCGTATACAAATTGGCATTAAAAGAGAGAAATCGATTAACATTTGGCTATAACCGAATGTTTAAAAAGCAAATTTGGTCTAATATCTGTTTGTTTACCGATTTTTATAAATAAAAATCAGCAAAAATCGGCAAAAATAGAAAAAAATTGGCAGCCGAATCTTATCATTTTTATAAATTATATAAATCGTATAATTTCAGCTATTTTAACAATTCATATAAGTTTCGTCAAATAAAACATATAATTCGCATATATCAAAGAAATTTTTAAATAAAATAGATATTAATATGATTTTATCGATATGAACTTGAATAATTGCATTCGATTGTAAACAATATAAGTCAATGTAAATTAAAAAATCAGTAAAAATAGTTTAAAAATCGCATTATTAATTACTAAATTTAGATTAAATATATTATATATTAAATTTACAATTTAAAGGAATTATAGCTAAATATTCTCGAGAATTTTGTCTATCTGATATTTTATACTTGAATAGTATAAATTGTCTAAAAATATTATGTACCGGAATAATGCATTCATGACAAATCAGATAAAATTGAGTGTTCCAAAGTTCAACATTACATGTTTCGGCATCATCATTGCTGCTAAAATGAAATCGAGTTGCCGCTGAACTTACAGGCCTATACCATTTGGTGTATGCCAATTTGTGTTCAATAAACCCATTTGGCAGATTTACAAATGACTAATGAAATATTGGACTTGTCCGGGATACAAATCAATACTTCCATCTTGATTCACAAACTGGGCCAAAATAAATGAACTTTTTACATGCCAAGAAGACATGTCAGAACCAAATATTTCTGATCCTATTCTGCATCTTCCATATTGGTCCGCCCGGTTAAGAACAATAATTAAGTCATCAAGATTGTCAGCAAAAGGTTTTCTAAAACTCAAATTTTCATAAGTCGCAGTATAATATTCTACTAGCAAGTCCAATAAATCGCAGAAATTATTAACTTTTGCTGTTGAGGTGGTAATAACTCGCCAGGAAATCATTCTGAACCAGTAATAACCGATTCTTGAATATTATACGTATTAAATAAAAACCTACGCATTTCATCAGAAGAAAACTGATTTGCATATGAAAGTGATCCTACTTCTGATCGATTTGGCAACAATTCTAGTCCTTCTATTTCAGATGCAGCTGTTAAGCTAACAATGTGACTATTGTTATCCTATATCCACTTCTTCAAAGATCTTAGGTAACTAGAGTGATCTTAGACAGTGAACACTTTGTGTAACCTCACTTTGTTACTGTGATATATCTAAGTCGGAAGGTGTTTTTTAATAAAACTTAACAAAGAAGATTTAAGGCAATTTGCAATTACGAAAGAGGCTACAATTAGAAGTATATGAGGATACTAATAATTGTTTAATTTGTGTAGTTAATAGTTGTTTTTATTATTGAAAGAGTATGAAGACTCGATATTGAACTTGGGGTCCACATCGGCCGCTTTTATACATTTTTGTTTTTCACAAATGTAACGGACTATATCTATTACATGTGCAATAAATGCTATATCTATTACTAATAAAATAGATAGTATAAATGATATAAATGTAATATATGAAATAAATGATATATGTGTTATAAATAAAATATAGAGTATATATGCTATAAATATGACATGTTTTATAAATGCCATATATGCGTTTTGGCGCGCAGTAGATCGCCTAGCCAATCAAATTGTAGATCCGATACTTGATAATCTATTGGTTCCGATCTTGGTAACCAATGGTCGTACAGGGATGATCTATAGCTCATTCGAACCGTCTCATCGAGCTGAGCCGAATGGTGGTTGTTCCATCGAATTCTAATTACTGGATCGAGAGTTATGCCCGTTTTTGTGTAATTTTTTATAGGTCAACACTATCATTCATTAGTCTTCGTATTAATTCAGGTTCTATTTTTCAATTGCTATTCGGCAAAGACCCTAATATTCCATTTATCCTTTCAAATGAAAAATACTAAAAGGAATGTAGTGACCATAATCCTATGCACATTCACATAAATGTAGCGAAAGATGTAGATTAGAAGTAATTTTTTCGGGCCCATATTTTCTTTCTATAAGTTTTATCAAATTGATCAACCTTTCGTGAGCTTCATTCATTAGGTCGCGCTCCATTATTCTGGATACAGTACTAAGATCTGGCAAATTTTTACAAATTATGTTAAATTTGCTGATCATCATTTGAAAGGTGTTCCCAGAAAACAACAGTGGCATAAATTGTAAAAAAATTTTGCCACTGATTAGCTATAAAATTCGAAAATCTATCTCCACTGCTCACATTCCCTGGAATCCGGCTGATATCTGATGGAACTTGGATTCTTTTTACCTTGGATTGAATTTGTGTAAGCATATTTTGGGTCAATATGCTTTCATCGATCCATATTTGCTTAACAATCCACTTAGCAATACCCAAAAAAAGGCAATGCATAGGATCAACGATAGCATGACGAATAGGATTAAAATAATTTAGATGAAGTAATTCTAACCATCAAACTTTATTGTCTTTAACAAAATGCTTTCTTTTAGTATCAGAACTACAATGTCTCCATTCAAGAGCCTTTTCCTGATGTACTGCTAAATCTTTTTGAACGAACCATTCATCCATATTTTGCATACCACCGAAATTAAAATGTCTGTTAACGTAATTAGCACTTTTCTCGCAACGATGACATGATACTAATGCCGATATATGCCTACATAACTTTTGAGCAGCTGGAATATCACATGAAATTATATCAAAGTAGCACGAATCGTTCTTCCTTCTGAAAACTCAGCTGTTGAATTTAGTGCCATACCACGCCAAAGGGACTCTAATTCGTCAACAACTGGGGAAAGATAATGGTTTATTTTATGCAAACTCACTTCATCCCGCCCAGGTTATATGCCTAAAACTAACATATTTTCATGCTTAAATTGAATGTCACATGGCAGATTCGCAATGAATGCATATAATACACCAGTACTATGCGATATACCATCGAATAGTTGAAACCAATCAAGGTTTACTATCAATTCCAAATGTAAATCTGCCTTTTCATTACAGAAAAATAGCGCCGAATCTTTGCCGAATGATTTATCTTTAAAGGTTTTCCAAATTTCACCATCATAAATATCATAAATATCACATAAAATATCATTAAAGCTTGAATGATTTACCCAATGCCAAAGACTATTCTCAAAACCTGGACGCTGGTACATGTTATCCAATTGGTGTCTAATTGGGCTGTAAGGAAAATCAAAATCAACTCTGGTCGATTTACGATCTTTCCATCTAACAACTTAGATTGCATTAATAAATTGGTACCACAAATCTTGTTTTTTCTAATTTTCGAATTAGAAAATTCTATATGGGTACAACTCATAATTGACACCTGGTTATTATGCTTAAACTTTATTACTTCTTCCTCCTTGTATAGTTTATGACATTTAGGACATAACACAAAACTAATAAATTCGTCAGACAATCCAAGTGCTTTGTTCACTTTATACTTGGATGTAGGAAAGTTGTTAAATTCTATACCACCAACTACAATTACTGTAGTACTAACTTCATAAACTTTAGAAGCACTTCAATTGCACCTTCCGATATATTATACTATATCACCAATTTTTTTAACATTATCTAATCTATTGAAAGGAATCCATTCGATTACGTTATTGTAGTTTTTAGCTTTAAGTTGAAATTCCTTAATGCAATCATCGACATTCTTATTTCCACTTGTCCACTCTTGTGTTGTTTTCAGAGGATCACATGTCTAACACCAAGTTGGTGATGTGTTAAATTGCTTGCAATTTCACAACTTCCATTTTTCCGGTCTCTTTTAGAATTAAATTCATCAAATACCAACATATACTTATTTTTTACTGTGTCATGAGTTAGTCCATATACTTTAATACCATCCTTTGATTGCATGAAATCTTTAAACTTATAAATACAAATTATAAAATTATGTAAAAAATTAATAAAGAAAATAATATATAAATAAAAAAATTTTAACTTACCCTATCTAAAAAGTCTAATGAATTTTGTGAATCATTTAATAATTTAAGCATCACTTTACATGTTGATGTGTGTGACTGTATATTTTCATATTTTATATTTCGTTCACCATCTAACCAGGTTGCTAAAAATCCATCACCAATCTTTTGAATATTCTCTAATTTATTAAAAGGAATCCACTCGATTACATCTTTATAGTTCGCGGCTTTAAGTTGAAATTCTTTAATACAGTCATCGATATCCTTATTTTCACTCATCCATCCTTGCGTAGTTTTCTGAGGATCACATACTTGACACCAAGCTTCTGATGTGTTATATCGGTCACAATTTGCACATTTTCCATTATTTTTATTTCTTTTAAAACCAAACTCATCAAATACTAGCATATACTTATTTGTTGTAATATATTATAGTTATTGTATGAGTTGTAGTGAATAACCCAGTTACACACGGTTCATATTCCGTGCCGAAGGCACAGGGTTTAAATATGAACCCGTGTGTGTAACAGGTTATTCCACATACCCATATAATAACTATCTTATTGCACGGTGTCTGACGTAACAATCCCGTGCAATAACCAAACGTAAAAAGCACGGGTTGTCACATAAGACCCGTACAATAATTTGAGTTAGTCCATATACTTTAAGTTTGCTATTCTTTAACATTACATAATCTGTAAACTATTAAATATGTAAATCTGAATAAAAATAAATCAATATAGAAATGCAATATTTTAAATGCTTCATCTTACTTCATTTAAAATATCCAATAAATTTGTTGATCTAGTTAATGTTTTAAGCTCAACTTTATGTGTAGGTATACGGGACTGTGTACATCTATGAACATATTCAATGTCGTAGTTTCTATTTACATATCGTATTCCATCTATCCAGGTTGCTAAACATCTATCGTCAATCATTTGAATTCTATCTATTCTATTAAAAGGAATCCACTCGATCACATCTTCATATTTTGTAGCATTATGTTGTAATTTTTTAATGCAATTATCGATATCATTATTTCCACTTTTCAATCCCTGCACAGTCTTCTGAGGGTCGCATGTTTGACACCAAGCTTCCGATGTGTTATATCAGTTGCAATTTGCACATTTTCCATATCCTTGATATCTTTCAGAACTAAATTCATCAAACACCAACATATATTCATGTGTAATTGTATTTTGAGTTAATCCATAAACACTTCTACTTCCACTATCTAATTGCAAGTAATTTTTAAACTTATCAAATACATAATGTACATAATAGAAACCAAGTATATAACTTTACTAATTAAATGATCAAAATATAATGAATAACTTACTTCTTTTAAAATATTTAATAGATTTTGTGAACTAGCAAATATTTTAAGCTCCACTATATATGATGGCATACGTGACTGTGTGTATTCATTTTTTTGTCCATCACTGTTCACACATCGTTTTCCATCTAGCCAGATTGCTGAAAATCTATCACCAATTATTTGAACATTATCTAATCTATTAAAAGGAATCCATTCGATCACATCTTCATATTCTGTGGAGTTAAGTTGAAATTCTTTAATACAGTCATCGATATCCTTATTTCCACTTGTCCATCCTTGCGTTATTTTCTGAGGGTCACATGATTGACACCAAGCTTCAAAAGAATTATATCAGTCGCAATTTTCGCATTTTCCATATTGTTCCCTTCTTTCTTGACTAAATTCATCAGCCATAATCGTAATTCTAAGAATAGAAAATTTAACGTTAACTACAATTACTGTATATGGGGAGCGGTCAATTAAAACACGGCTTATGGCATTTTTTGCAAAAATGAGTTAACAATACAATCAATTAAAGCATGCATTTGACTATATAATTTAGCATTTAAAGCATCGATTTGCATAATAAATTTTTTGTCGATGCCTATTTTTCTAAATGCCGTATGTAATTAGAAGCAATCTAAAAATAGATTTTAGAAATTAGCTTGTTGATCCTTGCTGCATAGCCATAGAAAAGAGCCCGTATGATTGGCTAATTCATGTAGATCAAACAGGTTTTACTGATAATAGATCATCATTGTTGTTGTTACACTAAATTTAAAACGTGATTTTCTCAAAATGGAAAAAAAGCCATAAGCCGTGTTTTAATTGACTGCGCCCCATATATTGAATTACATGTAACACAAATACCATTTATAAGTGTACAATAAATTTACTAAACGAAGTTATAAATTAGCAACACTCTTGAGAATTTAGGCTAAACTTAATGTAAGGGAAATCATGTTTTTTAGAATGCAGTAACTTAGGAATTGATTTTAATGACCACAGTAATCACAATTGTTTTTGCTTAGAAATCAAACATAGGTCCTTTTATATTGGTCTTCAATTTACAAATTAAAAAATATTGCACTCTTCTCAGAGAAGTAAAATTTAACATGTGTGTGTATAGTGTATTTTATTTCAATATCATGCGTCACATATATTAATTAATATAATGATACGTATCTATACAACATATAGGTGTAAAATGTCATTATCTCTGCAAAAAAAAAAAATAATTTCAACATAACTATTTGCCGTAATTCTCAGATAAATTAGAAAAGAGTTCTAACATTTTTTAAAAATCATTACATAAAATTAGATCAAACATTGCAAAATAGTTACCATTTGGGTGAACCTATCATGGAGGTTCAAGTTCTTTTGCTTACCAAATTTAGCCCATCAAATTTTAAATAATTGGTAATTGTATGATTTGCTGTGATTTGTAATTTTTGGTAGAGGATCTTTGCAAAAATGGCTATTTAATCATCATAAATTTCATGTTTTTAAATATGAATAACTTTTTATGATTAGAGCGTTACTATTGTTTCTTTCTATATCAAGATCTGGTATAGTACTGTATATATTATTCTATTAGTTATACATATTTGATATTTACAGAATTTTGGATTCATTATTCAAACTTTTAAAACAAATATATCTTCGTTATTACGCATATTTAATTAAGAACTTCGATCAGTTACCATTATTCTGCTTTATAAAACTAACTATTATTAAAAAAACATAGAAATATTTCTTTGAATTTGAACATTAGTAGACTAAATAAGAAATGGATGATGCACCGAAATGGTTAACTCGAGCGACCCGTTAAATTGATTCATATAATAAAATCGTAAATTCATAATAATTCATATTAACGAGTAATTTGGTTAATTCGTTCGAGCATTAGCTGCATCTTTTAAATATCTTTGAAAAATGATACTTTTGTTCTTTCAAAATTTGTAGCTTTATTATCATAAATGCATCCTTTAAACGGATTTGCAAATTTTTGACGGTTTTCGATAATACAGCTTGCGTAATCCCAGACGACTTGCAAAGGGCTTTTAGTCAAAACCATTTTTAACAATTTCTAATAGCACCTTCTGATGAAATAACTCCTTTAAAAGTCTAATCATGAAAAGTTATCGTTTTGTCATTTATACCTATTATCGATTTAAAATGCAATTCCAAATGGGCATTCATTTAAAAATAACACTTTAACGGATTAAAAAATAGGAGTTTCAGAGTTAACTTATTTTGAAAATAAGTGGGAGATCGAAAGATACTATTTCAGTTTTGAAAATTCGAAACCAAAAAATGAAATAGGAGTTATCCGGAGATAAGATAAGCATACTTTTTTTGAAAGAAAATTCATTATTATATAATAAGCTTACAAATTTAAATAAATAGAATTATAGATCATTGATTTTGAAATAAATACATTACTGCTTTAATAATCTGAAATCTGAACCTTTAGTTCTGAAACCTCCTAATACTTACAATTATTAGGGTGGTTTCATAATTAATGATTTAATGATTTCAGATAAAAAAGTGACGTATTTACTTCATAAATATGACTTGATTCCTATTTTAACGTATAAACTTATTTACATATTCATTTATCGGCAATTTTATTTACTTGTGTGCCTATTTAACTCACTATGTCAGAATTTAAGGATCTTCTAAACACCCGTTTATTTTTAAAATATGGATAAATATTCACAGACAAATCTGCATTTAAGGAATATTGAATTTTATTATTTATTAATTTAACTTGTACAAACTATTTCGGCTGATTTTGACATACGTTCGGAGTCTCTTAATTGATAAATAATTTCAAAGTCAAAATACGGAATCTAAAAATTGGTGACGTATTTATTTGAAATAAGTGATATTTTTAATTAGGTTTCGAACGCTCCTATTTGTATTTAATTTTTATCAAATTGAATCTCATTTAAACTTTTTAACAAATTAAAAGTATTAATAAAATTTAGACTACATGTAAATGTATATAGAACTAGAACTACCTATCGACTCAATAAAACTAAGGCCACTGATCAACTTGAACTATTCAAATTGGTTCAAGTAACAAAGTTGGACCGTTTCTTACTTTACGTGAAAAAACAATCAGATTCAATGTTTACTTTTTCAATTTCTTTTGCTCAATTATAATCATTATAATTTTAAGCTTGTTAAATTTGATTGAAAGTGACTTTTTATTTTTTTTTTAAATATATTGTGTTTAATAAATTTAAATGCACTGATTTAGTAGTCGGATTTGTCAATTAGTGAAAGAATAATTCGAATTTGCCATTAATCGTATAATTTTTACCTCGCGAGTCATTAATGTTATATATTAATTGAGAAATGGCAAAACTTGTAATAAACGGTTACACCTTGTTTTCTGACAGACACTCTTCATGCAAGCCATTTACAGTAACCGACATCACGCAGTAGCAATTTACAACAATATAAACCTGCAACTAATCAATTTTGCTAATCCTAACTCTTTGTGATGTCGGATAAAAGAAATAGCTGTCGGGAAAGTAAGAACCACCCGTAATAAACATATTTACGCGATCTATAAATAATATCTTAAAACATTTATAATAAATTCCATGAATTTTACAAAAACTGTAATCCATAATGAAGTCTTTAATAGATATAAACGCCTACATTGCAAATAAATAAAACTTTGTGTTAAAATGTAAAAAGAAACATGGATTTATTAAATACAACATTTTAAATGACAATATGTAGCTAAAGAAACTGGATTGTTAAATGTTACAACCGACATTTGCATAAAAAGAAACAATTGGGCCAAAGCTTCTAATTATATACCTATCGATATATATATATATATATTTTACAACTTGAATCCGAACAATTCGAATAAAATTCAAATAACTCGAATTAAAATTTAAAAAATTAAATATCAATTATTCGAATATTCTTCTGAATTTCTACTACATTTTTTTCAATCATTATTCATTGCTGCAATGACAAAGTATTAAATAAGTTTATATCATTAAAAATGTAAAAAAAAAAATAAAAAATAAAAAAAATAAAAAAAACCAGATAAATAATACAGTATTTAGTTAATTTTTAATTTTTAAATAAAATAACATCAATTGCACTTGATAAATTTATAAATCTAACGATTAAAATTAGGTTAGAAATAAATTTGTTTATTTATAAATAAGTTTACTATCGCAGTACTTACCAGTCGGAATATCAACAAACTCAATGGATTTACTTGCTGGTAGTGAAAATAATGAATTAACTGGCTCAGAAAGGTTTTTAAAGTTAAGCAGTTTACTTGTAAGTTTATCTTTAGGACAAATTAACAATTTGGTTGATAATTTTGGAATTACTGAATCTGCAGATTGGAATGCTTTTAATATTGCTAATCCATCTCTGTCTTCCGCAGTACCATTATCTACTAAATTATACCATCTGAATAATTCATCAAAGATATAAGGTGCAGATGGTCTATTAGAAGGATTAGCATCCATACATTCATTTGCTAATTTGATGTAGCATTCAGGAGTGTCTTTAGCAAATTCAGGTCGTAATCCATTACATATTCGAATAGCCAACTCTTCATCATACTCAATATCATAATAAGGTGGTCTTCCTGTAGATATTTCTGTCATAATAATACCAAAACTATAAATATCTGCTGCTATTGTATATGGTCGTTTATACAACACTTCTGGGGCAACATAAGGTAAAACTCCGTAAATACTATCTTCTAAATCTGATTCATCATTCTTTCTAGATAATCCTAGATCTGCTATATAAGAAATTAGATTTCCATTAATATATTGATTTTGCAATATATTACCGCTATGAAAATCTCCATGAACATATCCTATTTCATGAACTTTTTTTAAATTTCTTGATATATCGACAAGTTGCCTTAATTTACTTTTCCAATTAAGTTCTCTAAAATTTGATAAGAGAAACTTATGAAGACTTCCTTTATTTGCATATTGAAAGACCATCAAATATTCATTATTAGTTGCATCTTGAGTTAGTCCATACACTTCCAAATAATTACCCATTAATCTGAATTCCGTGTAACTTTTAAACTAGTTAATTCAAAAAATTTATAATATTAATAGTTATTTATATTAAGTCATAAATAAATCATTTTAACTTACTTCTCTTAAAAAATTCTTTTGTGAACCGGGTAGTGTTTTAAGTGCAACTATACATGATGGTGTACGTGATTTCGTGTATTCCTCATTAAAATTACCTGATACTGTTCTTTTACCATCTAACCATGTTGCTGAAAACACTGAACAAAATCCTCCCTCGCCAATCTTTTGAACATTATTTAATCTATTAAAAGGAATCCACTCAATCACATTTATATACGATGTGGTTTTAAGTTGAAATTCTTTAATACAATCATCGACATCTTTATTACCACTTGTCCATCCTTGTGTTGTTTTCTGAGGGTCACATGATTGACACCAGGTTTCAGATGTGTTATATCGGTTGCAACTTGCACATTTTCCATTCCAACTATCTCTTACAAAATCAAAAACTAACATGTACTCGTTTGTTGAAGTATCTTGAGTTAGTCCATAGACTTTAGTTTTACTATCCTTTGATTGTATGCGATCTTTAAACTTATAAATATATAGATATACTCTTAGATAAAAAAATTGGTCTAATGAACAATGAAACAAATTTTAACTTACTTTGCACAGAACCTCTAATAAATTTTTAGATTCATGCAATATTTTAAGTTTTACTCTACACGATGGATTACGTGACTGCGTGGGCTCTTTAATATATTGTGTTAATCATACACCATCTAACCAAAATGCTAAAAACTCTTCACCAATTTTTTGAAAATTATCTAATCTATTAAAAGGAATCCATTCGATTACGTCTTCATAGTTTGTAGCATTAAGTTGTAGTTCTTTAATGCAATCGTCGATATTCTTATTTCCACTCGTCCATCCTAGTGCTGTTTTCTGAGGGTCACATGTCTGACACCAAGCTGGCGATGTGTTACATCGGTTGCAATTTGCACATATTCCATTCTTATCATTTCTTTTGGAACAAAATTCGTTAAATACTAATATATATTCATTGGTTGTAGCGTTTTGAGTTAATCCCAAGATACTTTCACTTTCTAATTGCAAATGATTTTTAGACTTATAATATACGTATAATAGAAGTTAGATATATATTTACTAATTAAATAATCTATACATAATAAAATATCTTGCTTCATTTAAAATATTTAATAAATTTTGTGAACTAGCCAATGTTTGAAGCCTCACTTCATATGATGGTATGCGTGACTGTGTATATGTATCTTCAGCTTTGTTATAACTTACGTATCGTATTCCATCTAACCAGGTTGCTAACAATATATCACCAATTTTTTGAACATTATCTAATCTATTGAAAGGAATCCATTCTATTACACCTTTGTAATTAGTAGCCTTAAGTTGAAATTCCTTAATGCAATCATCGACATCCTTATTTCCACTTGTCCACCCTTGTGTTGTTTCCAGAGGATCACATGTCTGACACCAGGCTGGTGATGTATTAAATCGCTTGCAATTTACACAACTTCCATTTTTCCAGTGTCTTATAGAATCAAATTCATCAAATACCAACATATATACTTTTTTTACTGTGTCATGAGTTAATCCATATACTTTAATACCATGCTTTGACTGCATGAAATCTTTAAACTTATAAATACAAATTATGAATGTGGTATAATATTATTAATAAAGCAAATATGTATGTATAAATAACAAACTAATTTTAACTTACCCTATCTAAAAAGTCTAATGAATTTTGTGAATCATGCAATATCTTAAGCATCACTTGACATGTTGATGTGCGTGACCGCGTAAATCTATATTCATTTTTATATACACATCGTTCACCATCTAACCAAGTTGCTAAAAATCCATCACCAATCTTTTGAATATTCTCTAATCTATTAAAAAGAATCCACTCGATTACATCTTTGTAGTTCGTGGCTTTAAGTTGAAATTCTTTAATACAATCATCGACATCCTTATTTCCATCGTCCATCCTTGCGTAGTTTCCTGAGGATCACATGTTTGACACCAAGCTTTTGATGTGTTATATCGGTCGCAATTTGCGCATTTTCCATTATTTTTATTTCTTTTAAAACCAAACTCATCAAATACTAGCATATACTCATTTGTTGTAATATTTTGAGTTAGTCCATATACTTTAAGTTCGCTATTCTTTAACATTACATAATCTGTAAACTATTAAATAAGTAAATGTGAATAAAAATAAATCAATATAGAAATACAATATTTTAAATGCTTTATCTTACTTCATTTAACATATCCAATAAATTTGTTGATCTAGTTAATGTTTTAAGCTCAACTTTATATGTAGGTATACGGGACTGTGTACATCTATGACCATATTCAATGCCGTAGTTTCTATTTACATATCGTATTCCATCTAACCATGTCGCTAAACATCTATCGCCAATCATTTGAATTCTATCCAATCTATTAAAAGGAATCCACTCAATCACATCTTCATATTTTGTAGCATTAATTTGTAAACTTTTAATACAATTATCGATATCATTATTTCCACTTTTCAATCCCTGTATTGCCTTCTGAGGGTCGCATGTTTGACACCAAGCTGACGATGTGTTATATCGGTTGCAATTTGCACATTTTCCATTCATATCATTTCTTTCAGAGCCAAATTCATCAAACACCAACATATATTCATGTGTAATTGTATTTTGAGTTAATCCATGAACTCTTTTACTCTCTAACTGCAAGTAATTTTTAAACTTAACAAATACATAATATACATTATAATAGAATTAAATGTATAGCTTTACTAATTAAATAATCAACATATAATGAAATAATCTTACTTCTTTTAAAATATTTAATAGGTTTTGTGAACTAGCAAATATTTTAAGCTCCACTTTTTGTGATGGTGTACGTGACCGTGTGTATTCATTTTCCTGTCCATCCTCATTCACACATCGTTTTCCATCTAACCAGGTTGCTAAAAATCCATCACCTATCTTTTGAACATTATCTAATCTATTAAAAGGAATCCATTCGATTATATTTTCATAATATCTGGTTTTAAGTTGAAATTCTTTAATACAGTCATCGATATCTTTATTTCCACTTGTCCATCCTTGCGTTATTTTCTGAGGGTCACATGATTGACACCAAGCTTGCGATGTATTGTATCGTTTGCAATTTGCGCATTTTCCATATAGTATACTTCTTTCGTGACCAAATTCATCAGCCATAATCGTAATTCTAAGAGTAGAAAATTTAACGTTAACATTAATCACAATTACTGTATATATAGAATTATATGTAACACCAATATCATTTGTAATGCTTTTAGGTGTACAATCAATTTATTTAAAAAGTTGGTTTATCGTTATAGAATTATCAATATTCTTGAAAATTTATGCTAAACTTAAAGTAATGAAATCATATTTTTAGAAGGCAGACTTAGGAATCGATTTTAAAGACCATCTAGCATTATTTAAGAATACATAACTTAGTAATCACAAATTATTTTTACATAGAAATCAAACATAAGTCCTTTTATTTGGTCTTCAATTTACAAATTATAAATATTACATTCTTCTCTGGCCAATATCTAATGCTATTCAGTATTAGAGAAATAAAATTTACATTATGTATAGTGTATTTCAACACCTTGCGTTGCATATATTAATTAATATAATGATATGTATCTATCCAACATATTATGTAGGCTATTTCCTAATATAAAATGTCATTAACTCTACAAGAAAAAAATTCAATATAACTATTTGCTGTAATTTTCAGATAAGTTAAAAGAAAGTTCCAACATTTTTTAAAAAATCATTACAAAAAATTCGATCAAATATTGTATTTATGTTTACCATTTGGGTGTTGCCAAGGAATAACCTATCATAGAGGTTCAAGTTTCTTTTGCTTACCGAATTTGGCATATCTAATTTTTTAAATAATTGATTGGTAATTGTATGATTTGTTGTGATTTGCAATGATTACAGTAAATCAAATGTCTTAAACTCCGTGTCTTTGGTAGAGGTTTTTTGCAAAAATGCCGCATAATCATCTCAAATATTCATGTTTTTAAAAGTGATCGCTTTTTCTTTGATTAGTATAAGAAGTGCGTTATTATTGTTTCTTTCTCATGTCAAGATCTGGCATAGAGCTGGTGAAAGTTTTAGAAAAAATTTCTTTTGTTTTAAGAGAATTCTTTTTTTATAACTTTATAATACTTATTATTTATTAGTTATACATATTTAATATTTACAGTATTTGCCAAACTTTTAAAACCAATATGTCTTCATTATTACACATATTTAATTAAGAACTTTGATGAGTTACGATTATTCTGCTTTATAAAAATAAATATCATGAAAAAAAATAGAACTATTTCTTTGAATTCGAACATTGTAGATTAAAGAAGAAATGGATGCTGCCCCGAAAGGGTCAGCCCGAGCGACCCGTTAAATCGATTCATAAAATTAAACTTAAGTTGGATGGACAGTACTTAATAAATTTTATAATAATTCATTTTAACGGATTATTTGGGTTGACCCGTTTGAGCACTAGATGAACTTTAAATATCTTTGAAAAAAGTTATTTTTGTTCTTTTAAAATTTTTAATTTAATTATCTTTAGACGTATTTGCAAATTTTTGATCCAAACGGTTTTTGATAGTACAACTTGCATAAATAATAATGTAAGGGCCCAGGCAACTTGCAAGGGCTTTTAGTCTAAACCATTTTTAACCATTTTTAATAGCACTTCGCTTTTATTTTTTTTTCAGTCGGTGAATAACCCCTGTAAAAGTCTAATCACGAGCTGTTACCGTGTTTTTCATTTTTACCTATTGGGATAATTGGGATAAGCTTTTTATTGATCTAAAATCTCAATATCCGACAATTCCAAATAGACATTCATAATTTGATTTGATCATTTAAAAATGGCACTTTAACGGAGTAAAAAAATACTGAATTATTGGCATTTACGGAGTATTCAGTTTTATTGTTTAATAATTACAGTATATATTTTTCTTTAATTTGAGCAAATTGCTTCTGCTGATTATTATACGCACTTGGAGTCTCTTAGATGATAAATAATTTTAATCTTATTCATTGGGGAGGTTCAAAGTTAAAATGCGAGAATTTAGGTTTCGAGCACTCCTGTTTAACTTATAAAATTGAATCTTATTTAATATTTTTATTTAATATTTAATAATGCTTTTATAACTACATGTAAATGAATATAAAACTAAAGCTAAAGATTAACTCAATAAAATAAGCCACAGATCAACTTGAGCTATTCAAATTGGAGCAAGTAGCAAAGTTGGAGATATAATGATTATAATTTAAGCATGTTTAAATTTAATGATGATAATGTAATAATGGCGACTCTGATTTTAAAAGTTTTTACATTTCATGTGTGTAATATTTTAAGCTTCATTTTACATAATGGTGTGACTGCATATATTTAGATTTATATTCATATTCATCAACACATCGTATATCATCGAATCATGTTGCTAAAAGTTCATCACCATCCTTTTGAATATTATCTAATTTATAAAAAGGAATCCATTCGATCACGTATTCATGGTTTGTAGCTTTAAGTTGAAATTCTTTAATGCAATCATCTTTATTATATTTTCATTTGACCATCCTTGGGTTGTTTTATAAGGATCGCACGGCTGACATCAAGCTTTAGAAGTATTATATCGATAACAATTTGCACATTTTCCATATGAACTAAATCTTTGTGTACTAAATTCATCAAATACCAACATATATTCATTTGTAATTGTGTTTTGAGTTAATCCATAGACAACATTTTTTGTCTTTTAATTGTATATTATTTTAAACTTATAAAATATAGACTTATAATTATATATACACACCGTTAATTAATAAATTCTGCATAATAAAATAAATAATAATCCTACTTCTTTCAAAATATTTAATAAATTCTGGGAGCTAGCCAAAATTCTAGGTGCAATTATACTTGACCGTTTACATGACAGTGTAAATTTATCATTATATTTATCTTCATAGTATACTGTCTAACCAGGATGCCATTATTCAATCTGTTAAAAGGAATCCATTCGATAACATCAAAATATAATATGTAGATTTAAGTTGAAATCCTTTTATGCAATCATCAATATCTTTATTTCCACTTGTTCATCCTTGCGTTGTTTTCTGTGTTTGACACCAAGCTGGCGATGTATTATATCGCACATTTTCCAAATCATTTATTTCTTTATTTTTATGGCTATATGACAAAATGTGTTATACATTTTAGCGATAGATTCTTAGTGTTTATGCAAGATGATACAAAATTACCTTTTTGATGCATTTGCATAATTTTTTGTCTGTCTGCGCACGTGTTCAAAATTTTCCAAAGTGACTCCCTCTATGGTCAATGAAACATTTCAGTTAAAAAAACTGGACCCAACAACCCTTTTTCTTAATAAAGTTACTACGATTGACTGAAATTTAAATCTGCTTTTTGTACATTGAATTTTCGGCAAAAATGTTAATAAGGATCATTTTAATTAATCGAATTGATTGAGATCAGTCACATCGAGAGAGCTGCTTGAGAACAGGGATGTGGAAAAATTTGGATATCAAATTGCAAAAATTTATTTGGGTATCAAATAATGTTTGAGTAAACTTTGGATAAAAAAATTTGGGTAGATTGAAGTACAGTTAACTCAGTGACATTTTCGTTCCAATCACATCACATGATAAAACTTTGGCCTAAGTTAAGGTACGTGTTAGGGTATAGGTGACAATATAGTTTAGGCCAATTTGTTAGTGCAAGTAAACAAATGGCGCCATTTCATGATTTCACGTGATGTGATTATTACCAAGTTAACTGTTCTTTAAAGATTATTTTTAAGATGGTCGACCATTCAAATATTTAAATACCGTGAACAATAAAATTGAACTTGCGATTCGATTGGCCAATAACAGATCCTCTGAAACTAAAATCTTCTATTATTGACCAAATTCTTAAGTACTGTAACAAAATTTGAAAGAGTTCGGAAACGGTTTTATTTTGTTTATGATAAACCGGTTAAAACCGGCTTAAATATAAAAATAAATCTATTCAAAACTTTCTCTGTATGTGACGTTTTCACTGATTGGCTTAACATAGGTCACAGATCACATGAATTCTTGGGAGTTTGTGCATGTGCATCTTTTTTTAATTGATTAATAGCTGTGCAGAATTGTGTATTATCTTTTAATTTAGATGGAAAGTAAATAAATAACAGCTATTTCGGCCGATAGCAAAAAGCGATTTGATTATCAGAAATTTTTTCCGTTGTCCCATAATTTATTATAATCGATCCATATTTTGTAATAATCATTATAACTTATATTAAAAACGTTTAAATTATTTATTCTCAATGCATTTTCGAAAATGTTAATAAATCTTGTTTGTTTGCAATTATAGAGCTTCTATAGTACTGTAGTATAGGTGGGAAATAAAAATTATTATAAGTTATAATACAATATTTAAAAAATCCGCTATTTTAAACAAATTTAGGGTGTTCTCAAGCAACCCCCCTCAATGTGATTTGATAGTGATTGGATGATGTTGAAATAATGAATGCGATCGTAGACTATCCTTGCTTTATTTATTATCACAACAAATCGTAAAAAAAGACGACTATCCAATAAACAAATATAACTCCTTCGGCAACACCAAGTGCTTCAACTTTCACTTTATGGTTTTACAAATATTAATATGTTGTTACAGCAACAATATTTGCGTCTTTAGCTTCGAACAAAACCAACGCAAACAATAAAGAAGTATTTTGATACAAAAAATTTTTTAGTAAAAAAAATAAAATAAAATAAAATAAAATAAAATAAAATAAAATGAAATTGCCGCATTTGACATAAAAAATAAGAAGATAATAAATATTGGCCTTTAATAATTTTTTGACAACTATAATTTAACTGAAGATCCATGACATAAAGCAAAGTGCTTGAACAACCTCTTTTTTTACCCTATCAATATGTAATTTTAGCCAATCAGAGTCAACTTAAAAATGGTCTGCGCCTCCAGACTTTTTTCAGTTAAGCGGCAATTCACTTGATCAATTTTTTTGACCTCGACTATTTAATTTAGGCGCTTGAGAACACCCTTAATCTCTTACCCTAGCTCTAACTTTAACTAAATACTAATTATCTATAAACTTGCTTAAATTTGTCTAAAATGCTAATTTTTTTTATTACTACTATATATTGTTAATTCTTGCCCATATCGAACTTTTATTTTTATTAGCACTTGTTCGCGTAATGTATTTATTATGAAGCTTATCTTATATTCGGATTGAGATCTGTTGGGTGGCAGGTAATATACCAAACATATTGACATGAATTCAAACGAAACTTAATTTTAAAAATGTTGATATTGTAGTATCGTTCAGAATACTATTTTTATGTATTAAGTAATTTACATCGTTATATATACTAATCACGCCAAAATCAAAAAGTTTACCACTGCCGAATCAAAAACTTGACGAATCGGTCAAATAATCATTCGTAAATTTTTTCACCAGATTCCCCAAATTTTATGAAAATAACTGTAATGTTTGTGTTAAATTTGGTAAATCTTAGAATTCACGTGTATAAGCCGTAGTTTTTGGAGTTATTTAAGCTTTGTAAGTATTAAAAGTATTACACGGTTTATAACTCTTATAGGAAGGAAAGTGTTTGGTATATTGGTTAAAGGGATAGATCGTGCATCAAGTTTAATGAAAAAAAAAAGATTTGCGCTATGTGGGGTGTTTGTATTAAATGCGATTGAAACATCTATAAAATTTTTTTACTTTAAGTTCATAATTTGAATCTTTTTACTGTATGATTGGCACTTATTACTCGTAACAAACTTTTTTGTTAAATATACATCTATTCAAAAATCAATAAAGAAAAAATTGTTCTTTGTATTTATTCTATACGTAAATTTATTTTGTACGATGTGCGCACCATGCACTAATTTAAAAACAAAGCATGTACACATTATTATTCAATATTTTATAAGATAAAGAGGCCAAATACAGAAATAACAGGAATGTGAAGTCATGTAAAAATACAGCAAGGCATGTGTCTGACCAAATATCACGCATAAATCTTAACGTTAACCAACCACCATATTTCATTTTCGTTAACAGTTACACGGTTTAGTGTACTTTTAAGATGTAACATTTCACAGTAAAAAATAAAAACTAAGTACGTTTATATCTTCAAAGAAGCGCTCAGTTACTGTATTATGCAAAGGAATCAAAAAGTCTTTTTAATCTTGAGGTACTTAGAATTGAAATATCTAGAGATGCGGCAGAAACTCAAATCATCGGAACAAGATGTGTTTATAACTATCGATATAGTCGAACCTTTTTATACACTGTAACTTATATAAATTTTATATATAATTTTTACATATATGACTATATCTATAAAATACAAATATCATACATATATGTTTATTATTTTAACTTCCTTATTTCTTTCATTAATAAATCTTCGAGCCACTAAATCTGCAGAACCTAATTGTTGGATTACTGTATTCTATGTTTTACTTTGACCTTTTGATTTTCATTATGAGAACAACGCTTACAATTAGCACCATAATATTCATATCCTAAATATTGACATAATCCCAAACTTGATTTAATAATTAGGTTCACTACATCTTTTTTTAGGTAATTTTGAAGTGAAACCTCTTTTTCAGACAGATTATTACCGTATTTACCCAACATGTAGACACCCGCGCCTGTAGACTTATACTGGGTACTTGAGTATGATACTATCATGTTTCTGTACCTTGGGAAAACATAATAAAATATATTCATATCCATACAATATATCCTTCCACACGTGCACCCAGGGTATTAAAACAAGGGTACATATGTTGGGTAAATACGGTATAAACACTTTCATAGGATTACGCACTGGGTTCATATAATAAAGAGTATGATTCTTTGATGCCGTATATTATTGCTACAACAATATCTTTTGAGAGTATTTCATTATAAAAAAGCTTGCTAAAAAAAGTAAGTTTGGATAAAAATACATTCTATTATTAAGTAGGTAATTTATTTTTACAATATTTTCATTACGTAGTTATTACATATATTTATAGTTTAAAATAGAGGTTACGCTAATTAACATTAAAGTTTACATATGTACAGTACATTAGCTGTTAGCTAATTAAAGTTACTATAATACGGCTTTTGCCGTAACCATATGTCATTGAAGGATTTTCGTCTGATTGGCTGATGCAAATCAATTGCCCGGGTAACTTATTTATGCGGTTTAAAGTACCTTTGAGAACCTAACGTTTCATTAACAAAAAAAATCATCGTAAAGTCATTTTTAGTTTTGAAAGAATGTCTACAGTAAATTCAATGAGCAAAAATAATCAGTAGCCCTAAAAACCACTTAAAAGTTAAGATTTTCGTTATTTCTGTAATAAATTTCGTTTATGTCAATAATCACAGCAGGGGTTGGTGTAAAGTACCTATCTATTATATGATCAACTATAATTTCTAGGGCTTCTTTATGTCAAAATCCCCAGCCCAAACATTCAATTTCTTTAAACTTCTAGTGAAGATTTCTCAATAACTATTTGATCAAACTTAGTAAACTTTTTTAATTTTGATTCTACATATTTGTAAAATTAAAATAAAAAAAAAAGCCCATTGAATTTGAATTAGTGGCTGCTGAGAAACCTTTACTAGAAGTTTTGAAAAAAAAACTAAAATCGGCAAATTTTTCTTTTTGAAACTTCAAACGATGATTTCTCAACGCCTATATATCCAAATTCAATTAATTTTTTTTGTTTTGTTCCTACAAGTTTGTAGGATTAAAATAAAAAAAAATTTATCAACTTTGAATAGACGGATGTTGAAAAGTATCGATTAAAAACTAAAAAAATGGCCGCAGCTGTTTTTTTATGGATATCTAAATATTACCTAATCAAAATTTTTTATTTTAATTCTATGATATTATAAAATTAAAATAAAAAAAATTTTGATCGAATATGGGGTGTCTTCAATTAAAAGGGCCCATTTTTACATTTTTTTGAAAAATGAGTTTTCGTTAAATTCATATAAATTTTGACATGATTGACTTTTTTTAATTATAAATGAAAGTCGAATTACATAATAAAAAATCAAGATAATGTAAAAAGAAAAATTACATGAGGCTGCGTAGAGCCAACACGTCACGAGTTTACCCGATAGTCACCTGCCGTCTTTAACCAATCAATATCGTGAAATTTGATTGATCCCGGATCAGTCCGAAAATCAAAACAAATAATTAAACTCAAATATCTCAAAATAAAAATGGGCCCTTTTAATTGAAGACACTCCATATGATCAGGAAAGTGCCGAGTAATCTTCGTTTAAAGTTAAGATATCCATAAAAAAAAAAGTTGCATCCAAATTTTTTTAGCTTTAATCAATATTTCTCAACATATACCTATTCAAATTCATCAAAACTTTATTTTAAATCTACAATTCGCAGAATTAGAATAAAAAAATTTTCATTGTTTTTGGATAGCAAAAGTCGATTAAAGTTAAATAAAAAATTTATTGCATTCTTTTTCTTAAATTTTTTTACAAAATTTAAACGATGATTGCTCAATAACAATTTATACAAATTCAATGAATTTTTTTTTATTTAATTTGCAAGTTTGTAGGATTAAATAAAAAATTTGAATAGATTTACCTAATCAAATTCGATCAAAATTTTTTATTTTAATTCTATGATATTATATAATTAAAATAAAAAAATTTTGATCGAATATGATCAGGTAGGTGCTGAGTAATCTTCATTCAAAAGTTAAGAAATCCATAGAAAAAAAGTTACAACCAAATTTTTTTTAGTTTTAATCAATATTTTCTCAACAACTATCTATTCAAATTCATCAAAACTTTTTTATTTTAAATCTACTATTCACTGAATTAGAATAAAAAAAATTTCATTGATTTTGAATAGACGTTGTTGAGCAACCATTGATTAAAGTTTAAATAAAAAATTTTATTGCAACATCCTTTTTCTTAAATTTTTTTTACAAAATTTAAATGATGATTGCTCAACAAGAATCTATTATAAATTTAATGAATTTTTTCTATTTTGATTCTGCAAGTTTGTAGGATTAAATAAAAATAATTTTATTGAATTTGAATAGACGAATGTTGAGAAATATTGATAAACTTTGAACGAATATTGCTCAATGCTTTCCTAATCAAATTTGATAAAATTTTTTGGTTTAATTCTATAATCACATAGAATTAAAATAAAAAATTTTGATCAAATTTGATTATGTAAGTAACTGAGTAATCTTTATTCAAATTTTAGATATCATATCCATAAAAAAAAAAAGCTGCAACAAAATTTTTTTTAGCTTTTAATCAATATTTCTCAATGTCTGTCTATTAAATTCAATCAAACTTGCAAAATTAAAATATGTAAAAAAAAAATTTCATTGAATTTGGGTATATTCGTGTTGAGAAATCATTGTTTAAAGTTTAAAAAGGAAAATTTTGGCATTTTTAAATTTTTTTCCAAAATATTTCAAGTTTTTTCAAATCTTCTAGTGAAGGTTTCTTGACAATCACTAAACCAAATTCAATAAACTTTATTATTTTAATTACAAATATATAGAATCAAAATAAATACATAAAGTTTTACTAAAGTTGATCAAATAGTTAATGAGAAATTTTCACTAAAAGTTTAAAGAAATCAAAATTTTAGAAAGGGTTTTCAATTTAGTTGATTTTGATTGGTGAATATTTGGGCTCAGGAATTAGATAGGAAAGAATCCTAATTTCAACCCTAACCCAAGGATTATGATTTTCTATGGTGACAAAATACCAACTCCGTCTATGCAAAATAATGGTTCTGCAGATTCTGCTATCTGACCAGAATTACATAAACCGGCCAGCATTATGGTTGTAAATTCCGGCCAAAATTAATATCAGCTGGCATTACGATGCGTAAGGATCCCGGCCAA
This sequence comes from Gigaspora rosea, assembly GCA_003550325.1. Taxonomy (NCBI): domain Eukaryota; kingdom Fungi; phylum Glomeromycota; class Glomeromycetes; order Diversisporales; family Gigasporaceae; genus Gigaspora; species Gigaspora rosea. Next base: position 314,686 of record QKWP01000282.1, on the reverse strand, counting down.
AATTTCAATTTATACAAGCCAATTCCGTGATTTTTCTGCAAAATTCCGTGAATGCAGAAAATCATCGTCCCTGATCTAATACTAAAATATAATACCGGAACAATATGGAACGGATTTTAACATGGGTATTTTACACCCCCATACCATACTGATCTGGTCATCCATACCATATTGATATTCGTATTAGCTAGTGTATATCGGTCTTTGCCTTGAAAATAGGGTTCCAAGTCCCCCAAACCAAATTGAGATTTTTGTTAAATCTTAATTTATGAAACACAAAGTTCATTTTGTGAAATTTTATAACCGGTTAACAATATTAAAATGAGTTATTGAAGTCCAGAAATTTGACGGAAGATTTTTTGAAAATGGAAATGATCGCATAGCGAATTTTGTACGGGACATAGGTTACGAAATCTTTATTTACAAAAAATGTAGTGCCGTAGGTCAAGGCAAAAAACCCACATGTAATATACGTGCAAAAAAATATAAATAAAAATAAATAAAAAAAGCACCAACTAAACTTTTTAATGACGAATATCTCAGCAACTACTGGGCTAAATTTGATATTTGGGGCATCGTCAATCAAAAACGTAGCTTAGTGAGATTTATCATTTTCCGAAAATTGTCACACAAGGTGATAAAAAATAATGAGAAGACTAATTGTGTGGGACACTTAAAGAAGAGTGAACCCAGTGATGATCACGAATTGTATCACCCTCGATATAATCACCTGATAATTTTGCTTGTATACTTGATTATATATAAAAAAGACCTTCTAGCTATATCAAAAGTCTACCCAAACCCTAACCCTAACCATGAGGTAAAAATATTTTTTGTTAGTGGTTTTATAGAAGCTTTTTGCCTCTGGCCGCTTATAGCATTTGATTGTTTTGATTACGTAGTGTCACATGGGTTAAGCATCATCCGATTTCATAAATGTCACCTGATATTTGTTTACTTTTTTGGCCAATCTAAATTATATGTGATTAAATCGAGGGTGATACAATTCGTGATCATCACTGGGTTCACTCTTCTTGAAACTACCCAATTGTGTTATCAATCAAAATGTTATTATTGTTATATAATTATTAGATAGTTTGTTACAAGTAACATGTTACAATTAAACGTCTTCTAATTTTTTAATCATTTTGTGTAACAATTTCGGAAAATGATCAATCTCATTTGAATTCTATGAATCTATAGAATTCAAAAAAAAAATCTTATCGAATTTGGTCTAGCGCTAGTAGTTGCTGAGACATCTTGGCAAGATCTGCAGGGGGGATGAATGCACAAATACCGTTCCAGATGAATCGTCATGGAATGATTTACATTACATACCATTACTGTTCCTAATAAGATTCTGAAGTCAATTTCTCATGGCAAATGCTTAGTTATAATGGGAATATTAAAGTCATGACCAGTGATTAATCCATAACGTTAATTTCGACTTACCTAAATTTTGATCCTTAAAAATAATACAGTACCGTATCTACGTGGAAATAATTCCATAAGATACTTAATTTGAAGAGAGCTAATATATTTACCATTTTTTAAATTACATGCCCTAAATAACGCCCATGGGCTTATTTCGTACAAATATGGTAATTCGGGCTGAAAAACTTTTATTAAATGACAGAAAGCTAATTTCATGCAAATTATTTCCGATTCTTTTTTATGATTTGTTTAGTAATAATAGGTTGTCAAATTTTTTACGCCATAGCCTCATATTTCTACAATATAACTTACAGAATTGGTGTATATGTTGTGCCTCAGATCGATTCTTGCCTCAGATGTCGATCGGCCTAAATTAGGGTTAGGGTAAGGATTAGGTTATAGTTTAAGCCAATTAGTGTCGATCAGTTAATGACGACCTGAGGTGCAGTTATCATCTGTGGCAAAAATCGATCTGGGGCACAACATATAAATCGATTTTTTTTTTTCATCATCGATAAGAATAGTAAATTTGCAAGTATAAAAAAATAATTTCCAAAAATAAATTTAGTTATTTAGTAATAAAATGGATAATAACTTTTAAATTATTACGGTTGGCACTCTATAATAAATATTTTCTTAAACTCTGGTTATTTTTAAGTACTATAATATTTAGTTAGTATAGAAATCGTGGTGATGCCTATGAGAAAACATTAATTTTATATGACAAACTTTAGAATTAATAATTAACAAATGCAATTTATTTGATTGTCATATGCTAGCATACAATGACCTCTATTACCTAACCACGAGAAAGTTACTTCATAAGTATGTTCGTATCTGAATTTGATGCTACCAAAATGCGGGAAACTTAAAATGATAAAGTGTAGTCACCTATGTATAATCATTTAAAGATATCATCTGAAAAATATTACCTATATAAAACATAATTTTTAAACAGGCTTAAGCGGTTTAAGGAATATTTAAATTTAAATTTGTCCAGTAAATTTCAATAACCCGGCATGTAATTGTTACACGAAATACTTGCTGAATGAATTAGTGGCACATACGCACGTACGATTTCTCATGCTTTTATTTGTTATTTGTTTACGCATTAAATATTGTTCGCAGCCAGGTGCTCGTAAGTCGTACTTACAGTACGTATTCAGTATATCAATAATTCATATTATTATAGACCAGATTTTGGTCGAGCCTATTTTTAGAATAGATTGTCGTTAAGTAACCAATCCGATTATGTTTTGTTATTTGTTAACCACCGAATTTTAGCGCCAGTGTTACGTATCACCTCAGTTTTATTTATAACCTTAATAGGAAATTAAATAATGACAAAGTTATACTGTAAAATTACCACCAATAAACTCTTATTATTAAACCATTTAGACTACTATATCTAGTATGATAATAAAAGAGGATGAAAGATAGATGAACATAAAGGATAGGGAGAATCAATTATTACACTTGGCAAAAAAGAGTTACTTCATATAATTAATTCCTTCTAATTGGTAAATTACTCGCATATGCATTCATAGAATTTAAGTATCTTCCCTAAATGCACGTTATACGAAAAATCTATTAATGCATACCTCTGCTTGGCTCCAAATAATATAATAATCTTGGCCCCAAGTAATATATAATATGATAGTTATAAGTTTTGACATCTCTAAATGCACATTTCGAAATTTTTTTTTACTATGGTCCCAAGGGGTGCATGAGATGCATTTGTCTAATTAAAATTTTCATTCTTCAGCAAATAATAATCTTTATAATTAAAAAATAAACCGAATTTAGAAATACCTTAGAAAGTCAAAAACGCATTCTTGTATATAATTGGATTTACTTGTTACAATGTTTTTCAAATTAATGTGTCAGCAAATTCCGTGCATCACACGAAAATCAGAAATCTAAAAAAAAAAGCCAATATATTATTGACTAAAAATTATTTCTAACCAATCACAGATTTGCATTTTTTCTAGATTTATGAAAATCACTGATATCAGTAATTTGATAAGCACTGTAATATAATAGTATATATGATCAAGCATAAAGAGTTATTTATGTGATATTATCAATAGCGAAAAAGTCAAATAATGTGTGACATATCTTTTATTGTTTATTTTAATTTAATGTATGCAATACGATTAATCGGAACACAAGCACCGAGACTAAAATTAATTCTAGAATTCCAAATTTGTGACAATCATTACAGCATTTATAATTCATTCAAAATTTTTTACAAAGACAATTTCTGAAACAAAAAAAAATAATAAAATTTAATTTAACGTTATAATCTCATGTTATTTTCATTATTAACATTTTAAGCTATTACATAAAGGGTTAAGACTTGATTGGACAAGAAAACATTTCAAAATAGATATTGCCGGGGGACGATCATGCTGCCGATACCTTTTTCCGAATTGAAAAAGGAAAGGTGATACAAAAATGACCCCAATTAATTAAAATATTTCACGATATAAATTATGTGTAACCTGCTTTAGTTTTAATTATTATAGTGGCTTTGATTTTCCTAATTTGTATAAAATCATAGTCGTATTATGTTAATATATTTCTTCACAAAATCCCCAAAGTTGAAAAGAATTTCTTATTACAAAATTAAAATGATGAAATATTCCTTTAGATTGTTACTACTTTTTTTAATCCTGCAGATAGGTAAAATTGTTAATGATTCTGTTAATAACTCAAAAATATTCATATATATATACTAATATTAAAACTACCCTTTAAATAATATATTTTACAGTGAAGACTAATGCGAATTCTGCAACAGTTATCATTCCTGCGAATAGTGTTTGGTGGGTTTGGTCTAACACAGCTGCTTCTGCTCATCGCAAGTATCTTAAAGTTAATTATACTATTATTAATTATATTATTATAAAAGAAAGGTTATACTAATAAAATTTTATTTTATATTTATTAGAGTGTAATTTGACACTCGCTGACACTTCATCCACACTTAATAATAATTGTGGATCTTCTGACAACAACATTGCAATTAATGATCCATACCCAGGTACTAGCACTCCTCAATTTAAAATGTATGTGTGGGAATATAAATCTAAAACTGCGCCAGCTAGCATAGGAAATGCTATGCCTTCGATCGTAAATTCATGTCCAAGTTTACCATGTAATAGTGGATTTTTAAGTTCAAGTGGTCAATATTATTTTATTATGGCGATACAGAATTTTAATACACAACCAACGGAAGTTAATTTTAATGTTTTATGGGATATTGAATGTAATGCTTCAAACAACACTTCAACTTCAGAACCTGCACCTACAAATACTAAATCCTCAAAAAGTGATGGAATTAGTAAATTTGGAAATATTACTAATATTTATATATTAACTATTGTAATAACATTTATCATAGAATTAAGGAAATTAATCGTTTAAATATATGTATCTTATATTCATTTAGCAAATTATTAATTAAATTAACTTAAATTAAATGTTAAATATATATTCCGGTAATTGGAGATGAGTCTAGCATTGTATTTTTAGGATTTCGATAACATCTGTGATGAAGGTGGTAAATTTATATATCAACTTTTGCAAAGATAAATAGTTTGATCAAGTTACATTATTTATTTACTAATTAATAAATTTAGATCGATTAAATGGTTCATCATTATTTATTGCTCGACGATTAGTATTTAATAGTACATGAATTTAAAAATTCAAGAAAATGTTATATGTATAAGTATAGTAGACAATATTTATAATGAAACTGATAATTCTTATTATTATAGTTAAAATATTTTCAATTAAGTTTGCTATAACAGTATAAAGAAACACTATATTTCTATACTGAACTACATAATAATTTTTTTAAAAAAAAGTTCGCTATAAGGGTGGCTCATTATAAAAAGATTCGTTATATCCAGAGTCAGTTACGGATTTTATGAACAATATAAAAATTTTATAAGGCCCAAAAACCGCGTTCTCTCTAAACAAACATTCATTTACTTTAAACTATCATCAAATTCCTGACTAACTTTAACCACCTCTATACTAATCCTTAATTAAGCATTAATATTGATTTAAAAAAAAAATTGGTATGATAGTACTATTTGTGAGATTGTCCAAATGGCAACGATAATGTCCACTTATTTGTAATCATTATTTGCAATTATCATGTTTACGCCGACGTGGTTTCACGACTAAGTATCTGGTATATACGTACTTACGTTAATTAGCAGTAACATAAAACAAATGCTCTAAATTTAGCCTAGTAAATAATATTTTGAATTTTGGCTAAGCCCAAGCCCGAAATTTTTGTTAATGACATTTATTTCCAACCACATTTGTCAAAGATTACGATGATGTGCGGTAAATGAATTGCCCTATACAGTAAGTGTGACTATGTCGAAATAGTGATATAATGATCTAGTCAGGGAATGTCTAAGTTAATACTAAAATCTGGACTCATTTTGTCGAGTCTTTTAAATAATATTTCTTTCAATAGCAATTCGTCAGATCAATAGACAGGAGATTATTTAATTGGTATAATGGGAATAATTATTTATTAATACTAGGAAAAAAGAGATATCATTCTTCGCTACTTTTATTCCCTTTAACGACATTGAACTGTTAAATATTATCTATGATACTAGTGCTAATATTTACATCAATATAATTAATATTTTCAATACTTTAATTTTTCGCATATCCCGATAACATTGATGCTTTTGAAATTTTAATAAATATTATATAATATTTTGAAGGAATTATCTAAATTACTCCACGAAACTCGATATCCTTTTTTTTTTTTTTTTTTACAGAATACCTCAAATTGCTATCTGCAGTCTCTGTAATCATGTTTATTCACAATTCCTTTCCTTGAAATGTAGATATCAGGCATCTGCCTTTGTCAAATTTCTTTTTCCATTAGCATCATTTACAAACTTTGTAAACTGTCATCAATATAATCTAAATTATTGTAAATATTCATAACCTTCGTCATTAATTTCCCATATTACATATACAAGAACATGGTTAGAATCCTCACATTGTCCTCAGATGAATAGGTGTGACCCTATGATTTTTGTGATGATGATTGAGGGAAATTTTTGAAATTCCAGACTGTTCATTAATCTTATTTTAGATTAGTTATATTTTATAACGTATATTGAATTCATCGGAAAATCGTATGACATCATGATCTGCGCAACTATTATAATATAGATGTGAATGTTGCACGAATAGAATCTCAGGAATCAACATAATTGAATTCTAAATATATTTAGTCTTAAAAAAAATTAATATCAATATATTAGAGAATTTTAAATCTGATTCTGAATCTGTTTAGTAAATAATTATAATTGACTAAAGATTTAGATATTTGCATTGGCTTTATAAATTAATATATAATTTTTGATCAAATCTGTACATGATAATTTTTTGCCTAATACAGCAAAGTCCACATAATCATATCCCACAGTGATGTTAAATGACCTGGTCATTTGAAAAAGTTTTAAATGACCTCAAATGACCCTGAAATGACCGGTCATTATAGGTCATTTGAATTTTGGGTCATTTGCAAATGACTCGTGACCAAATGACCATGGTCATTTGCGAATGACCGGGTCATTTAAAGGTCATTTGGGTTATTAGTAGTATATGGTAGTCAATATCCGAGTAAATTTGATGATTGACATATAATCGCTTAAGGGGTAAGAATTATAAAAGTTTAGATAGCACGTCAATGTGGCATCTACTTATTTCGCGGGTAATACAAACTCAAATAACCGATCGGAGAGTGCAAAATTTGACTATTCCAGATCAGCCCGACGAAGAATCCTAACACGCGCAAAAGAAGAAAAAAGCGAAAACTAATATTTAAATCGATCTTGGTACAAATGACGGGAATGAAATTTTACATATTGTAAGCACCACTCTAACCCTATAGTCTCTAAACTTAAGACCCTAACCCTAAATTTTTATCTCACGCACTTAGTTTATTTACAAAATTGGAGTTCCTTTTTGGTTTGTATTACCCACGCAAAATATGTCATATATTAAATTCAAATTATATAAACGAATGAATTTGATTTCAAACGGGAAGTTTTACTAATTTAATTTTAATTATTTTTTTGCTATAAATTTGCATAATACCTGACATAGTTTACATATCATAAATCTTATGTATGTACGTTGTGAGAGGCTAAATGAACCCTCCGTGTACGTATCGCAACTATACACTAGTAAGACTAACTAAAATTAACTAAATTACTCTAACAATGATAAGGCTTCTATTGAGGCGTGGATTGACTTGGTCCAGAGTAACTAGGGTCGAATGGAGCTCTAGATTAAGTCACGAGGATCTAATATGAGGTCACGGGATTAAAATCTATGGTTAAGATTCTTAACAATGTTATGTGATGATGAAATCAATCACGGTAATTTAGCATAAAGGTAAATATTGCTTTCGAGAACTGGAGTAAATGGACTTAAAAGATTATAAATTGATCAAATCTTAGCGTGAGTATTTAAATATTTAATATTTTGAATTATTGTTGACTTCGAATTTCATGATTTAATCAAGTTTTAATTAATTGTTATTTCCACCAATAAAATTCAAATGACCCAATAGGTCATTTCATTCTTGAAATGACCCAATGACCGGTCATTGGTCATTTGAGTCATTTGGGTCATTTCAGGTCATTTGCCATCACTGTATCCCCATGATTATGGTCGGTCACAGTAGGTTATTCAGTTAATGCTTATTGCGATTTTAATTAGGCAAATAGAAATTATTTGAGTCCGAAGGAAGAATAAATATGGATCTAGATCAGTCTGACAAACGAATGTTTTCAGAGTATAAAATTGAATGGTTTTTGTCTGATTAACCAATCAAAATAAATAATTTGCGGACGAAAACTTAAAATCCATCAAGTTAACACTGTTAACCCCAGAAAATTTTTCCAACACACTCTTACAATCATGAAATGACACTTATCAGCAGCATCAGTTTTTTTAGATGGCTTTTTGTTCGTTTCATATTTGTACAATGACATACACCATCAGAGATATGAAATAAATTTTATGGTTAACTTTTTTATTGTTTTCTTTTTAAATTAATTTATAAGTGATGGAAACTTTTCAGAAACTTTGATTTTTTTAAAAATATAAATAGCATATATCTAACATATAATAATAAGTCATAGTAAGATTTGTTAATTTTTTTGTAAGAGACTTATTTTATATTATAAACATATTATAAACATATTTGAATTATTCATCAACCCTCACCCATTTATTTAAAACAATTTAACTTTGGATATTAGCAGGTTAGGAATAGAAGATGTTGGATATATAATTAAAATATAAGCGATTTTTTTTAAAAAAATTCTTTGCTTTGTTACATAATGACTATTGGGCTATCATGGAAGGGATAAAATTTTACGTATTATTTTTATTATTATATTCTGATATTATTAAAATATATTAAAATATTGTAATTTTTTATTTTATTATATTATTATTATTATTAGATTAATAATATATTATTTTATATATAAAATTATATTGTATCTATATAATAAACATATTATTAATAATGAAGTTATAAGAGAGTTAACGGAAAGAAAAAATATATAATTATTATATATTTATTATTATATATCTAATTTAGATCATATAATAATAATATTGCCTAATATATAATAGATATAATGTAAACATATTTAGTAAGAAACATCGGCTTCTGTAAAGTGTATTTTACTAAGATATGATACAATTATTGTTATTTATTTTACGTATAGTAAAAATGGCGAGATAACATTATCACCATGTAAAATCATTCCGATCTAGATCTTCAAGAGAAATTAATTCCTATCAAACCATATCACTATGGCACCAAATTTTCCGGATGCATAAATTTAAAATCTTACATATTATCTCGAAATAATGCTTCAGGGAATTATGAGGGTTTTAGGCCTAAGGTTCAAGTTTCTGATTTTTGAATTAAATCAGTGACATATTTATTTCAAAATCAAATCTATAACTCCTATTTATTTTATTTGTAAGCCTATTTATATAATAATGAATTCTTTTACGATCGTACATTTTCTTCGAAATTCTATCGAAAAAAAGGTTCTCATTATATCTCCGGATAACTCCTATTTCTTTTTCTGATTCCGAAATTTCAAACCAGAAATAGGACTTTTCGATCTCCCATTTATTTAAAAATAAGTTAACTCTGAAACTCCCTAATAATAAGTTTCTCGATATAAACCAACATGAATGTTGACAACGGAAAATCGCATCGCATTCCATCTAACCAGGTTGCTAAAAATTTATCATTGATCTTTTGAATATTATCTAATTTATTAAAAGGAATCCATTCAATTACATCTACATACAATGTGGCTTTAAGTTGAAACTCATAAATGCAATATCCGTATTTCAACTTGTCCATTTTCCGGGTCAGCCTAAATCAACCAAAACCAAATCAACAAAACCGGACACCCTATCGAATGGAGGCGTGTTATATTTGGCGAGTAGATAAATCAAGGTTTCGATCGTCGATACTTCGAGGGGTAGCTTCTATCAATAAACAATAACCACAGTATCCACGGTACGTCAGGATATGTTTTGCTTCGCCGGCGATCATCAAAATTCTATAATTTGATTGGCGGTTGATCACATGATTTGCCTCCGCTTTAGACGTCCCTAATTTTACCACGTGTAACTTCTACGGCTCACAATGTTAAAAACTTTCATGATTCTACATTTTATTTTCTCAAAATTAGGATTGATACTATGTATAATTATTTTAATAGTAAATCAAATTAGAATCAATGATATATTGGAATCGTTCCTAGATTAGATCATTTATATATTGGAATCGATTCTAGATTAGAATCTATCCTAAAACATAAAATTATTTTCGGAATTTTTAATAAAAAAAATTATATCTGTTTTCAGATATATGCATCTGAAAATGTAATGTTATGTTTGTGATTAAAAACTATGGGCGCATTATTGAAGCTTTAAGCCTATAGTCTGTACTCAGGTTATTTTGTAATATTATATTAGTTTTGTATAAACAAATAAATAAATTATATAAATAATTTAGCTGTAAATATTAATAATTTTATAAAATGAATTATGCTTTGTGGCTACTACTAGAGCTAAAAAATGTGAACTTGAAAAAAATTAACTGTTATTATATAGTTCTGAATGGCCTAAAGATCACGGAATCGAATTTTTTTTTTTTTGTAAGATAGACGGTTTTCAGAGCGTTAGGATTTCGCCAGTTTCGCCAGGGTTTCGACGTTTCGCCAAGAGGTTTCGACGTTTCGTCTTTTTTTTTTTGGCTTAGGTTTCGACATTCGTCATTTGGAAATAGATTTCGCCTAACAACTTTATTCTCTACCTTAACTTTAATGCTAACCCTTATCCTAAATTATTATGTTACGTATCAGTATGCTTGGATCTCATGTTACAATAAAAGTTGCATATTACACCATGAGTTTTGTATATCGATATGAAAATTTTAAAAAACTTATCTAACCAAAGTTTTCTATCATAAATATTTATAGTTATACCTGTGTATGTGCAATGCAAATAAATTTTAATACACAATATAAAATCACTTCTGTTACACAAATCTTTAATTTGTGCAAACGTTAATTTTTTTCAAATACTTAACGCATAAAACCAATCCCAGCACAGGGTCAGGAGTAACGTGAAAACGAAACAGCTTTTTCAAAAATCGCAAAATTTAGCTCACAAAACCACATTCTGCGTCTTGACAAAAGAATTCCTTGCAAAATTTTGCTATATATAAGGCTCTTATTAACGTCGTCTGAATGCTCACCTTTACCAACGCCCTAGCTCTCCCATCAAAAGTTGGTCACCCCTGTAATTTTAACCAATAGAATTTTAAGATCAGGTGTAACTTAAAAATTAAAATGTTCCTCGTGAAATTTTACTAACAGGCACTCTGTCTTTTTGACCTTAACCCTAATTATAACGCGGTTTCTTTAGCTTTAATTTTACACATAATTTTTTTTACTTAGAAAACAAATCACACCTGATCCTAAATTTTATTGGCCAAAATTACAGGGGATGAATAATTTTTGTGGGAACGCTCCTAAGCCCTATGAAAACTCGATACACGGGAATGCATGTAAAAATACGAAATTGTATGCGGGTAAGCACGGGTTTCATAATCACTGCACGGAAACTGCACGGAAACTGATCATCCAAAAAATTTAATACATGTTATCACACGAAATATTGAAATCCGTGCACTATCGTGCATAGTATTATAACAATTTATTGACGTGTATTAATCTTAATGATCACATAATTTCCGTGCACTAACGTGACAATCGTTAAGATTCTTAACGATCATAAATTTCGTGCACTAACGTGCATAATCGTTAAGATTCTTAACGATCATAATTTTCGTGCACTGACATGCATAATCGTTAAGATTCTTAACGATCAT